>JAODJW010000050.1:3816388-3853813 GCA_026777045.1 Hyperopisus bebe
ACGCATGCATGCATGGGCACACACACACACATATACATACACGGACACGCGCACACACACACACACACACACACACACACACACGGCGCGTCACGGTCACCCCTCTCACACACACACACACACACACACACGGCGCGTCACATTCAGCCCCTCACACACATACTGGGCGTCACGTTCGGCCTCTCGCACAAACAGACGGTGCATCGCATTCGGCCTCACACACACACACACACACACACGGCGCGTCACGTTCAGCCTCTCGCACACACACACACGGCGCGTCACGTTCAGCCTCTCACACACACACACGGCACGTCACGTTTGGCCTCTCGCACAGACTCAGACTCCTAGCTACACTATAAAATCACTTTCATTCCCTGTAATCCATCTCTCAGACTCACATGCACAACTCCAGCAAGTCGTCCAATAATGTGAATAATTATGCTAACGAAGCCTGAGTTCCCATTGGTGCACAGTCTGGTTCAGAGAGAGATGCAGAGGTGCTTCCCTCAGCGTACAGCTGGCACTCTCACCTCAAAGAGGACGTAGCCAAAGCCCTTTCCCACGCCGCTGTTCCTGTCCCGCACCAAGCGCACACCCTCCACACCTCCGCACTCCTCAAAGTGCTGCCGCACCAACAACTCTGTGGCATCTGCAAGAATCCATCACTTACAATCCATAGAACAGAGGCTACGTTCAAACCTCCGCCTTTACGGATATCTGATTTCCCACACTTACCGTATGGCACGTTGCCGATAAATATGGTTCGCTTGTGATGGAACTGAAATGAAATACAGAACATTTCAAAAACCTGTCCTCTGTCCTGACGGGATGTGAGGATGGATTACGTTCTGCGGAATCTCACCGAAGTCGCTCTGGAGGCCAAGTCGACCCTTACGTGGAAGCCTTTCTCGATCTCCTTGCCATTCCTGCGGGAGATCAAGGATTTTTACTGGTAACTGGGCGAGAGGATTGCACAACTGAGTGGAGTACAACGCAACAAAATTTAGCAGCAGCCTACATAGCGACATAACTAACATTAAATAACTACTTATATATAACATTAAACAAGCATGCTATACAAACACAGCACACAGGAATATATCTGTGGGAAATCACTGAGAAATATTCAATAAATAAGCTCTGTACATATTACACTGTTCTGAAGTAACCATGTGATCATATGATGTATACAGATAAGTGGGTATTCACTGTAGTTTTAAGAAAGAAGCTGTAAGGTGCCATAATACTGCAAAAGGTATTGTGTTAGTTAAATGAAGCCCATTCATGCGAGATGTCAGACTGTCAGCTGGCAGAGGGTCATTCATAACAGTGTGTCAGTCACCCACATCACATTTAAAACCACAATAATCAAAGCTCAAAACATTCTTAGAGACTTCAAATACCATTTAAAATGTTCAGAATAGGTGCCCATTTTAAGTAAAAAATAAAAACACTAGTTCTTTTACAAGGGAGAAACCACAGATTTTTTTTATATTGCTATTGCTATCATTTTAAGTTTCCTTAGTTATTTTCTTTAAAATGTTTCTCAGTCCCAAACCTTTGAAACATGTACAATATAAAATCCTAGCTTCTCTGTTACAAAAAATGGCATCGTTGAGATTGATCAGTGTGGACAACCTCAAAATACAGCAGTTTGTCTGGATGGTGACAGCTTTCAGTCAGTTCCAGCTCCATCAGTAAATCGCAATTTCAGGTTTGTAAAGATTCTACAGCACAGAATCAACCTCTGATTTAGATTTATTGCTGAATTAGTGTGTAACCAGTGATTCGTCGTCATATTATATTGCTCATCATGGTCAAAACAGCAGGTGTCATTAATCGGCCAAATGACACTATCACATTCATTGGCTCTCGTGAGCCAACGCTGTTAAACACCCGCAGTATACCGCTTTAAGGCGTTCGCTGCTGTATCCTCCGCCTTGAACACCACATAGGCGTTGATGCTTTTCTGGTTGGGAGTCACCTTGCGCCTGAAAAGAGAACGGAAAGGAGATTAACACCATCACAACAAATGCTTTAGCAGTCCCAGTACTCCAGGCTGGATTCCCGACTCGGGGGACTTACTGAATGGCCGCCAGCTTGCGGGTCATCTTCAGGTCCTCCCGCGTCTGCAGGAAAGATGCAGAATCAGCAGATGCAGACTGGACCTCAGTGCTTACATCACGCTCATGCCGAGTGCCTAAACAGCCATTCATTCCCTATAACACTGCCTGTACACTGCCTGACCTTCTGTGTCAAAAGTTCACCATAACAATCTATATTTTTAACAGCCTACAGTTTAAAGAATCTTGTGCTTGTTTTATTATTTTACTGCAAAATTCCTCAGTGAAAATGAACCTATCTAACCTACGAAGCTATCAGGAAGTGTTGATGAAACTGACATTTGCATTGTCTGAGATCATGCACATTAAACACTGGCCATCAAGCCAGGAAACTTCTTTTTAATATAGGTTAAATGTTGCAAGGACTAGTATAGTTAATCTATGAGGGGGACAAATTCCACGGTTCCATACCACGGAGCGAAATCTGATGGATTCAATGGCCCCAAACTCCTTGAAGAGGTCTCTCAGCATCTGTGACCCACACAGGAGAGGTAATCACACCACAATATCTTGGCAGAGCAGAGCCCTTCCCCGGAATTTATGCTGATTCTCCCATATCAGAGACCGGGGGGTGGGGGGGGGACACTCTACCTTCTTGGTACAGTTGATGGGCAGGTTCCCCACAAACACAGTCCTCTTGTTCTTTATACGCTCTTCAGCCCTGCTGACAACCTTCTTCTCGGCCGGTTCGTCATCCTCACCAGATCCCATCTTTGCAACAGCTGCAGCCTTTCGTTTCCTCTTCCTGGGCGTGCTTTTTGATGCGTCCTCCTCGTCCGCATTTTGCAAAGCACTTTCCCTGAAAGGGGAGAAGACTGTATGTGTCTTGGGGTCCCATGCAGAGTGTCCCCTGTCTCATGGCCAGTGCTGGGCCCCAGGTCCACCATGATGATAATGTACTGCATAAGTGTTACACACGGAAAGGATGATGCCACTGACCTGCTTTCTAATCTCTTATCTGCAACTGACTTATTCTTTCCTTCTTTTTTCTTTTTCTTACTCTCAAATGTTTGGCTTGGAGAGGTGCTATCCAGGGTGGTCACCTCTGCAGCTTTGGACACCAACTACAAAACAGTGATAAAGATCTTCAGTAAATAGTAAATACAATGACCTATAATGAAAATACAATGAATGTATAAAATGTACCACTTACTAGCTCACACTTGCAATTCTGTCAGCATTTATCTGAGGTATTTACCTTTGGTGCAGGAATAAAGACGAGACTGGATGCCGATGGCTCGGTTCTGAACAGAGCTGACAGGGAACCGGAGTCAGACGAGGATTTACTGGGGAACAAGCTACCGGACACTTGGCCCACCACATATCCGCCTGGCGAGTGCTCAGTTTCTTCCCTGTGGAGGAACAACAGTAAAAAGAACAAATATGTCGGAAATATACATACAGACCCTTTCCAAAAAATTAGAATAACATGGAAAAGTTTATTTCCATAATTCCATTCAAAACATTAAACTTTCATAGATTATAGATTCAAGGCCCACAACTTAAACGATTTCAAGTACTTAGTTGTTTATTTGTACATAATTTGGCCCGACAGTTGTAGCCCATCTCCCGGATGCGTCTGAATGTGGTGGTTTTTGAAGCTGTGACTCCTGCCTCATTCCACCATCACAGTGCTTGACTGGCCAGCCAACCCGCCGGACCTAAACCCCATTGAGAATCTATGGGGTATTATCAAAAGGAAAATGAGGTCCTCCAGACCCAAAAACAAAGAAGAGCTGACAGCAAGCATCAAGGAAATCTGGGCTTCCATAACTCCCAGGCAATGCCACAGGCTGATTGCCTCAATGCCACGGCGCATCGAGGCAATGATTAAAGCAAAGGGATTCCCAACCAAGTATTGAAGATTGACATATCGTTTTGAAAGTGCCATATTTTGATTGATTTGATGTGATCCTAATTTCTTTCTTTTTTCTGCAAAAACTGAGAAGTAAATGGTGATGTCTTCACAGTATTCTAATTTTTTTAATTCCTGTTTTTGTGGGTTTTATGAGCCGGAAGCCCAAATTATGTACAAATAAACAACTAAGTACTTGAAATCGTTTAAGTTGTGGGCCCTGAATCTATAATCTATGAAATTTTATTGTTTTGAATGGAATTATGGAAATAAATCAACTTTTCCATGATATTCTAATTTTTTGGAAAGGGTCTGTATATGTCCCGCGACCCCAGTTGGGATTCGGCGGTTTCAGAAAATGAATGGATGGCTGGATATACATATGCAATTAAATGACTACAACCTCTCACAAACAGCGTATTATAAACATAAAAATACGTGCATAGTAATTAATTTAGAAACGTATACTTGCAGTTCTTTTAGGTATATGGACAGTATATACAGTGGCATAAAAATATGAGAATTCGTACCTGTTTGCAGCACGCTTCTTTTTCATGATGTGATGTTGTTAGATCTGCCCTAAGTAGAGAAATTTTACTGGCAGGACAACGAAGAGTAATTTAACGCTGCATCTAGACCCACGATGAAATCGATATGAAAACGGCTCATGTATATAATAGCCGTTAGTCTGATGAGACAGACACGTTAAAGTATAATAGTTTGATAATAGGGCTCAGAGCACGTTTCCCCTCCAAGGGTCCGCGCTAAATAATTCCGGCTGCTAAAGAATCCGAAAAACTTTGGTTCCTGTTGGGGAAAAGACGTGTCCCCCTCACGTTTCATAATTATTTGTTTGGACCCCTGCATTTAACATAAAATATTAGTTCTCCCACTGCTGTCCCCCGCACATTTAAAATGCTTCTGACGCCCTTGGGCATTTGTGTCAAGTTCCGTCTACGGGGTTTATAGCTTCGGTCAGCTGGTTGGCGTGAGATTTTCAATTCGAGACAAGTCTGCACACACATTTACATGTATGTAACAGTTTTATTAACTTGAAAATAGGCTGTAGCGTTTGCAAACTACCCCAACGCTTTTTATGTAGTTAGTTTTAGGATTATAATGGAAGAATATTGATTTGAGCGTCTGAAAGCGTGACTGTCACGCCAGATATGTTAGAGCTGGCAATCATGCATTTATAATAACGAGTTTATGGAGAAAAATTACAAGGAAGAGATTCCAGAAGCGATGTCCATGACAATTGTTTAGTTTACTAAATATATTTTTTGCAGTCTAGCGGGGTTGCCAAATCATGCATCTGGCGTGACACTCACCTAAGCCTTACCTGTCATTGGAGCAGCCATTCAATTTCGGCCACCAATGTCTATCCCTTGCAACTAACCATATCAAAACCTTGCTTCCCCTGAAGCCTGGCTTAAATGTGCATTGCACGTTTGTGATTTCATATATTTTTATATTTAAGATTGTGACGACCTTGAGTGTAGGTTATACTGCTTTTATATCATATCATATATGTGTACTCATTGTTTTGTGTGTGTGTGTGTGTGTGTGTGTAGTCCCCCCCCCCAATTTAAATTTTTGTAACTGTAATGTGTCGGTGTACTGCTGCTGGAACTAAAATTCCCGGAGGAACCTTCCCGAGGGATTAATAAAGTACTATCTATCTATCTATCTATCTATCTATCTATCTATCTATCTATCTATCCAATCTATCTATGTAGGTTGTGGACTGATTGTCATCTACTGCTGGCCATTCACACTGTCATGACTCTGAGTGCTGTTGCTATACCTGTGAGCCTGATGCTCGTTAAGGCTGTAGCTGATTTGCTCAAAAAAGCAAAGATATAGGCCTAATATAGATGTGCCCTTTGAGGCGTCTATTATATATAAATTACTTCCTTTTGTATTATTTTCCTAATCACCGTATACGGAATAGTCAGTAATAGGTGTAATACGGCTGAGCTGAGAAATTAGTTTACCACCGTGACAAAAGGGGGCGCTACAGGGTAATTAATGATCGAGGGGTCTTAATCCACTTCTTACCACCGGGATCTTGCCCTGATGGCAAACTTTGATCATCTGAAGTGTAGCACCACAGCAGTGACATTTAGAGAGCACCAGCACCATTGGAACGTGCGACGCGGATTTCTGAGCTGCGTGACAACCTGATAATGAAGCTCAAAGGAGCAAGACGTCTGCCTGTAACACCAAAACCGGAATAAAGGTCAGCGAAGCAAGAGCGTCGCTGAGAATATCAGGCAGGTTATGATGGGGCTGCTTCTGGCGGGTCAAAACACTAAATACATCGGTGAAGACAGGTTCATATAAAACCGCAATTCGTTGATTAGAAATGTTCCACTAAAATTCCACGTGAGAGCTGTTCAGAAACGAAGCACCATTGGCGCATTTTTCTGCAGATGTCATTTGTTGAAAATGTAACTATTCTCACGGCAGGTTTTTCTAATTGTGTTTTCAGGGGCTATGTGTACTCCAGTAACAGGGAGCTCCTGCATAATGGAGTTTGATGTAGTATGTAATGAGTCCACCAGAGGTACAGCCTGTTCTGTCCTTGAAACACGCTTATAGGGGTTTTCGACAAATTACGATTTTAAAGTGGGACTAAGGAGGCCCTGGTCTTAGCGATCGCAGTGCAGTGCTACCCCGATATGTGGATACGGATGCCAGTCAGCCGATAACAGCTTCTCTAGAGGCGAAGCGCGCAGCTTATTAGCATAATACTATTCATGCTGCCCAGCCTGTCGTATCTTAATGTGGTATAAATTACTGCCAAAGTTTCTCCCCCTTATGGCATGTAAATTATTCCTGACTGAGTCTATCCATGGATACTTTGACAAGAGTCCCCCCCCCCCCAAAAAAAAACAAATAAATTGAAATATTAAAAACAGGATCCCCCCCCTCAATCTTGATGAATGTCTTATCCTCATCCAATAGGCAAGGAATTTTACACCGAGGGGTAAAGAAGGCAGCCAGGCACGTCTCACAAACTATGGCATTTATTTCCAACAGAGGCATATTTTGCTTACATCTGTACAATAAATTACACAAGATCCCTCTGAAGAATCTAATAAATACTTTACAGTTTCCTTATAAGCTTCATGCCCCCTTTGTCTCTCCAAGAGCATTTGATTTTTTGCAAAGATCCATAAAACTTTACAACCCATATACAAGTTGGAAAATACTTATTGAAACCATCTTAAAAATGTTTCGAATATGAGCACAAGCTATGTGATACAAAGCTGACATTCCAAAAAAAGTATTTTAAAACGGAGCAAGGGTAAACAAAAAAAAAAGAGAAAAAAAAACACACCCACACACTTAATGAAACTTTCACACAATGACAACAAATAAAACAACATGCATTTACACTGGGGGATGTACACAAAACTACAGTAAAACGGTAAAAGTCCAGACAGAAAAGTTCAACATATTAACAGTGTGCAAGATATTAAATAGTTTGACTTGAAACACACTTCTCAATATACAAACGTATTACAAAGGTATACGATTACAGACGGGTGTCAAAGAGAACAGGTCATCGGATTCTCTCCCAAGAAGTCCATGAGAAGGATACATTTATACGTACACATATAAGTGCGTGTTTACCGTAATGTAAGTTGCCTGGATAATATACAGTATATATAAACCTTAATGCAAGGTGGATCACTTTATAAAGGGTGGGGCTGACACCATCAGACCTTACGAGGGTCTGCTTAAAAATAACACTGTCAGTTACGTTAAATTCCAATCGCAAACCCTGGTGAAAGAGGGTGAGTGAAAGACGGTGCAAATCTATGTATACATGAAAGTACGGCGACATTACTGAGAGTTGGTTTTCTGTAGTAGCAGTCCAGAGCCAGTAGATGGCAGCACTCTTCAAGTGTTTGGGATGCACAGTACTCCGAATGAAAAAAAGTAACGGACAGCTTACCGACATTCCCCCAAAATGCCTCCTGCGTCACAGTCAAGTACACGCTCATTGTCCCACCTTCACAGAAACATCGGCTGCCTTACGCAGGTTGGGCTTTTTAAGCATTGCACTTAAATTACTGCCATATTAACTATTTGGTATCAATCAGTAGTTGAACACATTTCAATCACAAATAAAATAGCTTTCGAACATTCTTAACACCGCAGTCCACAATCTTTATAAATGTAAACGTCAGAATATTTCTTCTGGTTTTGATTAGAGAAAAAAAATGAAATATTTTATATTGGTACTTTATGATTCCCTTTAACCTACCACGTATTTCAATGATGAGGTCGATGTGTAGTCAATGTTAAGTACTCACAGAAATAACCAAAGTCCTCAGAACACTCATGGTACATTCCCACAATGCCTTTCTGCCAGCTTTCAGCCACAATCGAAGGTCACATAGCACATGGCACCCAAAACAGGAGAGGATGCTGTTGTTTTTGGACCCTCCCTCACTTCGGGCCAGCCCCCACTGCCGGAGATGTTTCAAAAATCTCCTAAATAAGGAACACATTTATTTAATATTTAGTGTAGTAACAATTTGTGGCCAACAGGGGCCCTCAGGAGCTTGAGTGGTGGTAAATATGAACCCACTCTAATCCCCCACTGTGCGTAACAAGGGAATTATTCAGGATGTACAGCTGGAGTTCCTTATCGTCATTACTGAAATGTTAATAAATGACTATGCTGGTCACATGATCATCTCATTCTTATCACAAGGTCCTCCTACCTTGTGTGTCTACATTCTGTCATCGCTCTGTGCTCACACACACACACACTCTGACATATATGCGTAAAAATGTACACAAAACAATTATTGCTTGAAGAAAATAAATTTTAAGAACCATAATGTTAACAGAAATGCCAAGTGTACTGGATTTTTTTTGTTGGTTCACCCCCCCCCCTCCCCGGCTCATGAAAGTGCACTTCAGTGCAGTGTTTGCTTCCCAAGAAAACAGCTGTCAATAGAGAAACAGAAAAACAGACCTCCTCGCCTAGCGGAGACAGTTTTTCCCCCCGTAGTCTTGTGCCTCAGTCATTCATCAGACTCGTCCTGGTCATGGAGTTTTGGGGGGGCGAGTCTTTCTAAGTGCAGAGTGCAAAGCGGGCTCCCCCTGGCATCCTGTCACCTGCACTCCACCGACAGCCCTGGGCCCTGAGGGGAACCTGACATGGGCTCCGGCAGAGTCAGCAGGACCGCCGCCGTCAGCGAGCTGGACGAGGGAGACGAAGACGAGGACGACATGGCCACTGTACCTGGGCGGCACAGAGAGAGCTCAGCCTCAGCCTCCATACCAGCGGACTGGGAGAACGTGCGGCACAGGAACTAATGAAGTCATTATAGATTATTATGATACACTATTGTATGGTACATAACGACGATTAATACCTGTATAGTAGGACATAATCCAAAGTTATGCTGGTTTCCCCAAAGATTTTTAACTGCAGCGTTTTCTGTTTAAATCCTGCTCTTACTCCTCACTAGCGGAGAAACACTGTCGCTCCTTTTTCACTCCACTTACTTTGTCATTCTTTCCCTTATTTTTTCTTTCATCTCATACTTTTAACTACCTCCTTACTTTCTCTTTCATTCCTTTCTCAGTCTTCCCTTACTTTCTCTTGCCTCACTTTTTCTTTCTGTGTAATCTTTCTCTTTCTAACATTTTCTCTCCTCCTTTCCTTCTTTGCTTTCTCTTTCCTTCTCATTCATTCTATACTCCTTCCACCCTCACTTTCTTTCTACCTTCTCTTTCTTCCTTCCTCTCTCCTCCTGTATTTTCTTTCCTCCCTACTTTTGTCATTCCACCCTTTCTTCCTCTCCACTGCTCTCTTATTCCTCCCTTCTTCCCTCACCTTACTATCATTCCTCCCTTCTTCCCTCACCTTACTATCATTCTTCCCTCCCTTCCTCCCTTACATTCCTCCTTGTTCTCTCATTCCTCCTTTCCCCTATTTTCTAGCCTCCCTGTCTCATTCCTCCCTTCCTCCCTGACTTTCTTGCCTTTCTCTCTCATTCTTCCCTTCCTTCCTCACTCTCTCATTCCTCCCTCCCTCATTCCTCTCATTCTTTCCCATCTACTTTCTAGCATCTCTCTGATTCCTCTCTTACCTTCTTCCTTACTCTCTCATTCCTCCCTTATTCCTCCCTTACTTTCTTCCTTACTCTCATTCCTCCCTCATCTTACTCTCCTTCCTCACTTCCTTCCTCTCTCATTCCTTCCTCCCCCTACTTTCTAGCCTCTCTCTCTCATTCCTCCCTTCCTTCCTCACTCCTCCCTTACTTATTCCTCCCTTCCTCCCTCCCTTACTTTCTCGCTCCTTCTTCTTGAGCCGCTTCCTCCTCCGGTCTATGGAGGCCACCTCGGACTTCAGGGCCAGGTAGTGGTTCCGGATGTCCTGCAGCTTCTCCTGCAGGAAGGTGATCCTCTCCAGGCTGCTCATCTTCTCCAGCTCGGCTGTGGGGGCACAGGACAGCAGGGGACGGTGACCCTACACGGCTAAGGGCACCAACCTGGGGGAGCTTAGCCCCTCCAAGCACCAAACATGACAATTTCAAAAGGCTTATACTATTCATTATTAAGAGATGGGAAGACAAATTACTCATTTTGAATTGCAGTTACCACATATTTAAACTTGATTAATGTTTTGTATGGCTAAATAAAACTGATGGCGGCAGGAGGTCTGTCCGACACGCAGCACACCTAAAACCTTTGTCTAAATATAGTGCATGAAATATTCATCTCTAAACAGGCCACAGCACCAACCTGGCCTATGACGGCATCTGAGAGTGAAAGGCGCAAGTTAATCACCTCCACCATGCCAAAAGACCTGAGTCTTAAATTATAAACATTACCCCTCAACCACAAAATTAGGAAAAAAAAAAAGAGGGATATTCAGATTAAATACTTCATATGCTATGAATGGTAACACTTTACTTAAGGCCATGTTTTCAGTACACACATTCATAATGCATTATAAACATGGTTATAAATATTTAGAAAAAGGCATAACACATTATAGCCATGTTTATTATGCATTATGAATGCTCTGTGAAGTTATCTATAATGCACTATAGGTATCTTCATAATGCAGTACAAATAATAATAATAATAGATACTTTAATAATCCCCGTGGGGAAATTCTTTTTTTACGCCTCCCTCAACTTGCTCTATGTAGAGTAAGCTGTCCGCAAAGAGCAGCCACCTGTTGGGGCACCCAGGGAGCTGGGGATCCACAGACGTGCTGAGACTGGGCTTGAATCGGCGACCTTGTGATTACATGCACACGGCTTAGCCCACTGAGCCACACGCTGTCCCTTAAAGCATCCTTAATGCTTATACGGACCATTAAAATGCATTTTGAAGGTATCTATAGTGCATTATAGATGAGAGATTCATAAAGCATTCATGATGCTTAATAAACATTGCTATAATGTGTTATGGTTTTTGATGATTTTTTATAGCCACATTTATAATGCTTTATGAATGCATTATTATTTATTATGAATGTGTTTATAAATTACTAAAAACATGGCCTTAAGTAAAGTGTTATCCAAAGAGTTATATGACTGACAAGTTACAGGTATATTTACAGTCCATTTAGCACCAGTTTGTATCATGCTGAATAGGTCAGTATCGTGCAAGAAGGGAGCAAGGTTGGATGTGGCCGGAACACCAGGGGGCGCCAAGCCCACAGTGAGCGGTACAGAGCCGCACAGTGCACAGCACTCACACATCTGAAAGCTCCATTTGTACACGCGGGTGGAACGGCCGTGCTGCTGCTGGTCCGAGTCCGCGGGCCTGTGGCATCTGTGGCCACTAGGGGGAGCCCTGCCAGCTGGCTTCAGGGTGGCTGCAGCAGGCTTGGACGCTGGGGATTTAGAAGCACTGTCGCCGGGGGCCTGGTCTTCACTGTCACTGCTGTGTGCTGGGGGGGGAGGGGTGGGTAGACAGCTATTTATCTTTTTAAGACACATTATTGAGATGTAAAGATCGATTTAATAATTACGAGACAGAGAGTGGATAAAGGGTTGATCAGTCTGTTTGGAAACACTGTAGTCCTCCCTCTACTCCTCCTTTCATCTGTAAAGCGGGGGGGGGGGGTACCTGCTTTCCGGCTCTTTTTGGATTGCACACCCGCGCTCCTATGACTCCTCTTGGATTTCTTGGGAGCAGTGCCTGCTGGCGCCTCCCGCAGGCGCTTGTGGGTCACTGCAGCTATGACGGGGGTGGGAGGTGGTGAGAGAAAGAGGGAGAGAAGAAAAGAAAAAAAAGCATAAAATAGCTTTTTTGATTGCAAATTTATGCCATTGCAAATATACACAAGTTATTATATTACACTGTATACACAGCACTCACAGAAAATTAAACAAGCATCCTTGGACTAAGTAAAAATAATACATATTTATTGGTTTTATAACCAAATCATTGCTTAACTCTTCTGTTTACAAAAATATGCCACATTAGAAGCAATCAGTAGTATGTTTGCAGTAACATAAAACGCCAACATTTGTGTTTCGTGTCCTTTTGGGAGCCAATGACTACAACTGCAATTAATAGCAAAATGAGTCAGTCAAAAAATTATGACACTTAATAAAAAGAAAATGTATATGCAGAAGATATGTGCACTGCATGTCAATGGACTAATTAAACCAATAAATCTGCAACACTGTTATAGAATTGTTTCACAATTTTCTGTGAACACTGTACCTACCTTGGAAAGCTAACAGCTAAAACAATAATGATCACAGAGCCGTTATCACTAAGCACTTTTTAAAATTATCCCACAGGCCCCCTAACCATCTGCCTGCCAGATCACCTGACCCACCTAACCACCTAATCACCTGACCCACCTAACTACCTAATCACCTGACCCACCTAATCACCTGACCCACCTAATCACCTGACCCACCTAATCACCTGACCCACCTGACTACCTAATCACCTGACCCACCTAATCACCTAATTACCTGACCCACCTGACTACCTAATCACCTGACCCACCTGACTACCTAATCACCTGACCCACCTAATCACCTGACCCACCTGCCTCTAGCTCACCCACCTCTGGCCATCTGCTCACTCTCCAGCTGCCCGCTGCTGCTCAGGGCCAGGCTGCAGTTACTGCTGCTCGACGAGGAAGAGGAAGAGGAGGAGGAGGAGGAGGTGGAGGAGAGGCCCACGTCGAAGGCCCCTGGAGGGGAGGTGGTCCTTTCCTCCTGGGCCAGCTCTGGCACCTCCCCCCCAAGGCTCTCCACTTCCACCGTACTGCTGTCTGTCTCACTGCGGCCGCCGCTACTCTCCTCAGGGGCAGGGCCAGAGGGGGAGGGCGGGGCAGGGGGTGCAGGTTGACAGAATCGGAATATGTGACTAAAAATGGGTGATTTTTTTAAGACTTAAAGATACATAAGGAACATATCAGTGTTATTCCCACTCTTAAACAGTACAAGTATGTTTTTAAGATACATTGCTTTATTTTTTTTCATTAACTGAATACAGTGCTTATGTAGAATAGTTATCACTGTGAGATATCACATGACAGGCTGCTGTAAACATGCTTCAGATTCTCCAAACCAGGACCGGCAGACGTGCTGAGACTGGGTTTGAACCGGCGACCTTGTGATTACAGGCCCACTAAACTTCATAAAACTCCTAAAAAACTCCCATATGATTTCTTATGACCCTGTGATACATTGAAACTAGATAGTTGCAGTGCAGAACCTTGGGCTGTGCATGTTATAGGTGTGAAATTATGGTATCGCATTGCAGTTACGTTCACAAAGTTTAGCTTGTGTGAAAGAGATTGATTCAGGTTTGAAAAAAAAAAAATTCAGATGGGATTCGGTTATATTTTGTGGTACCAGTTAAGATTGGAGATAAAAGCTGTGTGCTGGGAGAGTGCATCTGCAAGAGTGAGGTTATGGGGAATGCTCTGTGCATATTTTGCAATGATAGGTTTAGTTATGATTAGTGCAGCTTAAACCAATCCCAGAATGCAGCCTATGTTTTGTTGCTGAAGTAGGGTCTGAGTGTGAGCTAGTGTAGGCAGTGAAACTTTCATTCAGTGTTGCAAAATAATAATAATAGTAATTGATACTTTATTGTCCCCGTATGGAAATCGTCTTTACGCCTCCCTCAACTTGCTCTTTGTGGAGTAAGCTGCCCGTGAAAGGCAGCCAGCCGTAGCAGCGGCCAGGGAGCTGGGGGTTAAGGGCCTTGCTCAAGGACCCGCAAACGTGCTGAGGCTGGGTTTAAACCGGCGACCTTCTGATTACAGGCACACAGGCTTAGCCCACTGAGCAACCCTCCCCCCTCCGCACCACAAATTGTGAAGGAGACCACTTAAGAATTCCCTCCCCTCAAATTTTGACGGACGCCACCTTGCAGCATGACCCTACACTCCCACCTCCCTATGTAACAGAAAAGTGCTGGTGCCGGTTTTCATTATCGCAATATTTTTCACAAATGACCGAATGGTGACGTCAGAAAATTTCCAACACCATTCAGCCATTATGTGAGTGGCAGTCGCGTTTCTTGACACCATGAATGGCTGCAACCATGGCAAAAGCAGCAGCTTAGCAACGAGCTAAACGTAACTTAAACACTAAAATCCCCCCCCCCCAGCTGTAAACAAAGAACAACAAAACTTTTGTGGGGGAGGAAGTGTGATGCTTAAAGCGGACCAATCACAGTTGTTGCATACTTCCATTTCTGGGGAGGTGTGCATTGGTCTACGGCGTAGGGTACACGGCTACACAGAAGTATAGATCATCCTTTAAGTTTCAGCCTCACAGTGTTTCTTGTGGGTGATGAGGTTTGGCGTGGGGGGGTGCTGCTGAAAAAATGCAGCCATCATACTATTGTTGTACATTTTTTTTTTTTAATTATTGTTTGGTGATGGCATGTCCCCTCTGTCTGCGGAGGTAAACAAACACTTAATAATTATATGCTAAAGCGCTAAAGGGCAGATTGTTAACTCTTTCTTGCTTTTGGGCTTTGATACAGGCACCCTCTTTTTGGCCGGAACGTGCCCCTGTCCAGTGGTTCAGGGTTCATTATGTCGGAGGCGGGGCTTATCGTGACCAACGCCCACGTGGTCTCCAGCACCAAGTCCCTGTCGGGCCGCCAGCAGCTCAAAGTGCAGCTGCACGACGGCGACACCTACGAGGCCTCCATCCGGGACATCGACAAGAAGTCCGACATCGCCACCATCAAGGTCAACCCCCAGGTGAGAGGCAGGGAGCCCCAGCACCGTGGTGTTTAAGGAGGGGGGGGGAGGGTTCTCCATGCCTCTGCCTCCCAAGTTCTACACTTTGGTGGGCTATAAAAAAAAAAAAGAACTTTCCAGAATGATGCAATGTATGAGCTAAGGAAGAGTACATTTTGTAAAGAAAAAGGGTCATACTTCCTACAATATCTGCCCCTTGATTCTTAAGGGTTTTATTAATTATGCCACCAGATTTATGTTCTGCAAAATGATTTTAACAAGTTTCACCAGCTGTTGGGTGGTGGAGTGTTTTCCATGTTGTCATAACGTGTTCCCCAAGCGTCTGTGTCACTGACTCTGGTAGTCACCACCAGGCTGTCGCACGACCCCTTCACCGGGGGTCCGATTCTATGTCTTGGAAGTATGGTGGTTCTGGGAGGTATTAGGTGGACCCGCCAGGCATTATGGGAGAATGAAGTAATCAAAGGTCTGGCTGCAGAATTGTACTTGGATCTTCCAACCGCGTGTGCGGCAGAGGAGTCGAAATTACCCAGCTATTATACAGTAGTTCATCCGTCATATTTAATCCGCTTCAGATTATATGCTTCTGTTTTTACCCTTCATGGTAATTCACGGTGGTCTGAAGTGGCCCAGATGGTGACGAGGCGTCCGGATCATTCCGCAGCTACGTGTGGCTAAAATGGACGTCACCTCCGCCATCTGTCACAGGCAAACGCGTAATTAAGCACCAAACGTATCATTTTCTACTCTTACGTCGTGCTTCTTCTGCGAACGAGCAGAACGGTGCTACTAACGATTGTTTTAAACACTTACAAATGACATTCGAAGGCTTCACTAAAATAGCTGCACTAAAATATTCTGTATTCAGCTAAATATGTTTCAATTAAAACAGCAAGGTGGATGCAGTAGACTAAATCAAGAGAGATATTCATCCATCCATCCATCCATCCATCCATCAATCCATCTATTTTCTGTAACCACTTCATGGTTGTTGAGGCCTATCAAAGAAACTATGGGTGCAAGGCAGGGACCAACCCAGGATGGAGCACCAACCCACCACAGGATATTTATCTAGTTGTAGATATTTGTCTGTTACCTGATATATGTTTAGGCACTCAGAAAAGACTGATCATGAGACGGCTTTGTGGCCGTTTCCGGAAAGGGGAGAGACAGTCCGCCAGGGTGGTGAATGCACGGTGACACCACGGTTTATGATGTGGTGATATGTAATGAGTTCTGGATCCAAAATGGTTTTATTCCCCCCTGTTTATACAGTTGGGTGTTTTGCTGTGTCCAGTCAGACGTCCCAGGTCGCCCCCTGCAGGCTACCTGCTATTTCCCATCATTTCCGGACCCTTGTCCGTCTTCTCACTGGCCCTTCCCTCTCTCCTCCTCTCTCTCGCTCTCCCCGTGCTCAGAAAAAGCTGCCGGTCTTGCGGCTGGGCCACTCGGCCGACCTGCGACCCGGGGAGTTCGTGGTGGCGATCGGAAGCCCCTTCGCCCTGCAGAACACCGTCACCACCGGCATCGTCAGCACCGCGCAGCGGGACGGCAAGGAGCTGGGCATCCGCGACTCCGACATGGACTACGTCCAGACAGACGCCATCATCAATGTAAGGAGGACGTCTTTAATTAAACACCGGCCATATTTCGCACCTAGAATGCCTTTGACAATCACATCAAAATCCAATATTAGCGATATACCTGTCATGTCATGTTTTTCCTAATTCAAATCTTTTATTTATAGTACGGGAATTCTGGAGGTCCGCTGGTTAACTTGGTAAGGCACTTTGTACTGTTCAAATGAGTCTGTCTGCTAGTTAATTTCAGTGCACTATAACCATGAATGAAACTGGTATTTGAGTTCAAGCAAGAAATGAACGTTACTTTGTGTATTCCAGGATGGAGAAGTAATCGGAATCAATACCCTGAAGGTGACGGCTGGAATATCCTTTGCCATTCCCTCGGATAGGATCAAACTGTTCCTCAACGAATCTCTGGAGAGACACAATAAAGGTAGAGTTTCATCACTGACAAGGATCTGTTTCCACTAGTATCTAACTGTTACTGCCCAAAGATCATTTATCATGTCTGGTTTTAAATACACTGTATATCATTGTTCTCATAAAGGCACATTGATCTAAAAGGGTTCTTCAAATCTGGACCTCGATTCCAAATCCAGGCCTTGTTTTCAGTTCTGCAGTTATGAATCAAAGCCTGACTCAGTGTCTGTGATTCTGTTCCACAGTGATGGGTGTTGATGGCTTATATGGTTGAACGTTTGTTTTATCTTGGTTTTAGTCAAACAAAGACTATTAAGGAGACTTTACAGCTTCCCAAAGCTTCAGGCATTGGTCTCTGATGCAGGTGAGCTCCAAAGCTCCAGGTTCCAGATTACTATTAATCCAGTAGATTACTAGGCTGTTAAGACGAGGATCCACTCCTGCCCAGGGATCTGCATGCTTTCATTGTGCCCCAGCACTTCCTGCTGGAATCATTTGCTGCTTGTGTTCAAAATAGACACGCAATGTAATTTTCCCTCCAAAAACTGGCTGAAATAAATCGCACGACAGCTTGGGTACAATGAATCTGACACACTTCCACCCGGAATTGAACAGATGTGTGGGATTCCTCTTACCTTAAGGGAAGCAACACACTTTCAATCTAAAGAGATCCTGTTTCCCATTGACAGCGCCACTATGGGTATTTCTCATTAACAGTACCGTCATGGACATAACATTTAGACATCGGTTAGGTCACTGTTGATTGGTTTAAGACCCAGATCAAATTCTTTGGGCGACACCTTAATGGTCATAAACTCCTCTTGATAGCACAATAATCACCTTCAGCTGGCCGACGTTCATTAGCTTATGGCGAGCAGCTAACAAGAAGAACTCCAGCATTTTCAGATGCAAATCTGACAGTGTCTCCTGGAGGCTTATTAAGCCCCACAGCTGACTGAGCATCTCGCAAATTGCTAGACATGTATCATGTAGACAGACCTTCTCCGACTGATTAGCCAGTTGCTTCTGCCCAAGTATTAGAAACAGGATTACTAACCTAGGGCTATGCTAATGGTGATTCTTATCTGTGGCCTGCACTACGAAGCAGGATTACTGACTTTTCGGGGTAACTTGTCGGATTTAAGGTAGTCTGGGCAAAATGTAAGTGAACGAATATTAAGTCCATTTAAACTGTGGTACCTTAAATTCGACAAGTTACCCCAATAAGTCAGTAACCCCGCTTCGTAGTACAGGCCACTGGCCAATGCGACTGGTAACCCAGGTTTTGTTTTGAGTTGTGACGCTGAAGACCCTTTGTGTTTTTCAGAGATGAAGGGCTTGAAGAAGCGTTTTATTGGAATCCGAATGCTCACTATCACTCCGGGGTATGAGACCTTTCTGGATGTCTGTGGTATGACAGAATTTGCATGTGGTTGTCAGTTTCAGATGTTACCAAGTCCTTCCTTTAAAAATGTGTATCGTGTCAGCTTTTATTTTAAGGTTCTTTGGATGCTAACACGCATACATCCACAATTATGAATGATTAAATGTTATGTTGTCTCTGTGTGTGTGTGTATATATATATATATACTAAAAAAAACTAAAAACATCTGCACACCCTTTTGATTTATGAGCTGATTCACTGCATGAGGAGCACATTCTTTAGGTCCGTGTTGGTTACATTCAGAGCATCTAATATGAACAGTGTGAGGAAAGTCAGCTATGTGTCAATCTTGCCAGCTTGGTGGAGGACCTGAAAAAGCAGAACGTGGACTTCCCAGGCATCAGTAGTGGCATCTACGTCCACGAGGTTCTGCCCAACTCCCCGGCTCAGAAGTAGGTTACCGTCAAACCATACGCTGCTATCGTTTATGAATATACTGCTACACTTTGTCTTCTGTTGACTCAAGTGCTGGGTATTTAAATGGCTAGATAATTCACTGGGCCGATTCCATAGATTTCACTGGGAATGTTGAAGGAATCAATATACCTTCCTCAAGGGTACAACAGACAGTGCTGGAACACATCTGGCTTTACATTTCCTTAACTGCCACATTCCTGCTAAAAGATACAAGTCAGCATTATTCTGTAAGACGTCTTTTAAAGTAACAAAATGGTTTACAGTCATATTAGAGTTACATCCAAACAAAGCCACTTCCTTTGCCTGAATCTGACCTTAATATGAAGCAGATTCTGCATCAAATTTAAGACGCGGACAGAAAAAGCCTAAAGTTAGGGCTGTTTTCCTTGACTGTTTCCTGTCTGCGGGTTTCTGCAGTCCTTTGAGTCCTCCTGTTCTTTCCTGCCCTAGAAAATATATGGTTAGTTTCTTTTTCCAAAAGAAAAGTGCAGACACTGTGTTCTTCTGCACATCCCCATAAGGTTCCTGATCACTGGAGGAGAAATGTGGAGAACGTGCAGTTCAGGTGCCCACTGTCAGTACTGTGCAAATGTCTTAGGAAGTCGAAAAAAAAGTATACAGCAATTTATCTGGGTAGTAAAAGTATATTTGCTTAACAAAAATAAAAAACTATTTAGCGTTAGAACATGCACGACATCCTCAGGGGCATCTCAAGCCATTCCATGTACTGTATTTGTTCAATTTCACCACCAGCGCTATGAATTGATTATTAATTTAATTAGCTTAATAACTTGGTGAGCTATGAGCCATATGAGGTGTATTAGTGGTCGAGTCTAAAGATGCATAGGTGTATTGGATGATAAGTGTAAATTTTGGGGTGATTTTAGTAGATGTCTTGAAATGGCTAAGCTGACACACTTTGACAGACATAATATCATAGTTTTACACCAGCATAAAGACTATTTAAACATCATTTTCTTTGACTGACTTTTTCACAGTACTAAATGTTTGCTTTTTTTTTTTTTTGGAATGCCTATTTCAAAATCTAAGTTGAATCAGGCAGCCTTTGTGTGTCCAGCATGGCTCTCTATTCCGGTTTCCCGACCGCTTCCTTTTTTTCCGGCAGGGGCGGGATCAAGGACGGCGACATCATCGTCAAGCTGAACGGCCGCGCGCTCACCAGCACCGGCGACCTGCAGGAGGCGCTGGCGGAGGAGACCGCGTTGTTACTGGAGGTGCGTCGCGGCAACGACGACCTGCTGTTCAACATCCAGCCTGACATGATCATGCAGTGAGCTTCGAAGGCGCCACCCCCCCCCCCCATGCGCGACAGGACTCCGGCGCTTGGACGGTTTTGCCCCGAATGACGACTTGCCAGCTGCCCCCCATGGGCAGGTCACCACATGAGGGCAGGGTCACAGAGCGACAATCAAAGCCACACCCCAGTTTGTCCTCTATACTGACTCTGACTGGCTCACGGTGAGAGTCACATCGCACAAATATATCACATACTTCAAGAAGCGGCTCGTAGACACTTACACAGTAGTACGACTGTATCTGTCACAATGAAGTCATTTATATTGAAGGAATCTGCTGAACACCGTGTACATAGTGAGTAAACCCCAATGACGTTGGTTCTGGGAACCTAAGCTTCTTTCTGTCAGAGGCAGCCCAAGATGTGAAATCGTATGCTGCCAGTCAGCTTCTGCTGCTTCAGGAGCGACCCGCGAGGTCTCGCAAAGCCGCGGTACTGTCACGGACCTGCAGTGCCGCCGGCTTCCTAATCGGCACCTCATCAGCGGCGAATACATGTTTACAGTGTCAGATCCAGCTTTGCAACCAAAGTTAATATGTGAGGAAGAATTCAAATGTTTTTCTTTTCTTGTTTATCTATGAATAAAGTGTATATAACAGCTGCTGAATGGTCTGAGTGTAAAACTATTGTGTCTTGAGATCTTAACCTGCTTTGTTCCGTTTTAAGATTGGACCCCCCCACAGTTAAAGTAAATCAAACCCAAAAGTTTTTCTTGTGTTTGTTTGAGTTTAGTTTATGAGTATAATAACCTCTGCAAGAGGTTCAGCAGAATACAAAGCATGTTTACAAAGGGTTAGTGGATCAGAGCTAAGGCAGGAAAATCTCTCACGGAGGTCTATGAAATCAGCCCATATAAGGTGACCTAAAAAGGTCACTGACACGGTAAATCTACCGTAAAACTGAATAGAAAATGTTTCCATTGCTCCCACTAAGTATGCAAATATTTACAAAGTTACAGGGTGTAAGTGGACTGGAATAGAAAAATGAAGTATGATTCAGTGGAATGTCTGATGACCTAAATTCCAGGCTGACACAGGAGCTGCGCTGGTTCCTCTCACTGGTTCTTCTCACTGGTTCTTGTCACTGCTGACTGTGGTACTGTAATGTGCAAACCAGCCTCAAGCCAATGATTGACATGTTTTTTTCTGTTACCAGTGAATTGCATTCCCAGTGAATTGGTTTTTTAAACCACCAACTCCATCCATTCATCCATCCATCCATCCATCTTCTACTCCTTATCTGTGCTGGGCAGAGGGACACATGGATTCTCTACCAGGCAGTACATATCAAAATATCACTGCAAGATTAGCAGCTAAACAAGAGATGGGTAGATTTTTGTACTCAAGCCAACCTCCTTATTGTATAACTTGCGCAGTGAGATGACTGTCAAATTTCAAAGCAACCTCATAAATACAAATAATCTACCAATGAAAATTAGACTTTTATTCATCAGTGAAAAGTACACAGTGCAAAACACTGGAAAGTTTAACACAGCCATAACACTATAGGCCAATTGTTGGGCTCTGTACAGAAACAGTAATTTGCTTAAATAATGTTTAACTTGTTACCACCTCAATAGACCTTCTACACACATTAGGCTGTGTTTTATTAGTCCCTGCTGTGTTTAATCCTCTTCTGTGGACTCCACCTAGAGAGAGAACAGGACTGTGGTCTCCTGTACGCTGTCCTCCCAAAGGTCTTAAAGCTGTTTTTAACGTGGAACTTTGTAGTGGTTCCCTAAGGGAGCCGCAGGAGTTCATGTAATAAGAGGAACCTGCAGACTGAAGTTATTCAAACACAGTTGGACTAGCCAGCATAACATACACCCCAGTGTGACTGCATGCTGTCTGTCGGTCTGCTTAAGTCTGATAGTCTGCTTATAAATAAGCCAGCAATTGCCTGAATAATGCAAGGTTTTGTGTGGTCTAGGTGACATGGCTTCTCTCAATGCCCTTAGTGTGTGACTGGGTGAGTGCCCTGTGACGGACTGGCATTCCATACAGGATGCCCCCTTGTGTCATAAAACAGACTGGTGTCCAATCCAGGGCATCCGCCACCTTGTGCCCTGTGACAGACTGGTTTCCCATCCAGGGTATACCCTGCCTTGTACACTGTGATGCCCTATAGTCCCAATCAGAGACTAATGCAGTACTAAACCTGTAGGACTTACCCGTGCCTCACAACCCCATTCAGGATAAATGGACAGACGCACAGAGAGAATGAAATGTCCGTCGTTCAAGGCATTTCTAATGTAAATCATCCAGCTGCAGTGAGAATAGCCATGTTCATGCAGGCAGATGTTAGGGTTAAAGTCTTTAAGAATCTGTTTAGTTCCCCTGAAAGAGGAAGAGCAGAGTGACAATGGGACAATGGGGCCAGAAGACACAAAACACAAACAGCATAGCTGAAAAACAACATCCCATGCTGGCTTTAATGAAATCACCCGGCGGGGCTGTGCAGAGAGCCCCCAACCCACCCAGCGACCTGACCGTGTTTCAAGAAACTCATGCCGACTTTATAAACATGCACCTTACCAACAGGAAAAACTGGGGGAAGTAATTCTTAAAGTCATCGTGTCAGCACATTCAGCCACGAGACAATAAAGACACAGATACTAAATACTGATGACATTTAATCATTTTTATACTTTTTGGATGAATAAAAATATATTACAGGGCAATAAAAATAAATTACAACAAAAACAACAAGTTCAAAAACGATAAAAATAAAATCCATTACTTCAAGCCCGCATTCAGCTGTGCAGGTTTGGGCCAAAGTAATAAAAAGATGATTTTATAGTTGTCAGAAATTGAAAAAGTGCAGAAAAAGTTCAGTGCTGACCCGGATTTCAGGACAAGGGCTGCCGAGCTTGGCGGAGAGTCTGAGAGGGGTCTAAGGTCTCCAGGCCCAGAGCCAAGCGGTCCTGGTTGGGGTCAACAGATGATGAGGGCTTCATAGAGAGGACAGTCGGTTCTCATCTGCCATGAGTTCCATATGCCCTCCGTTCCAGGGGTCAAAGCCCAGAACCTTCAAGTTCCTTCCTTAATATTCCCTTTCACCACTCCAATAGTCTGTGGTCTTAAAACTGTGATGAGACCAAAACAGCCTTAAGGTATGAATATGTAACTGAACTGAGGATTTATTCAGAACATCTTATCTAATATATACTTAATACATACATACAAGTTCAGGTACTGCCTTAGTCTCCAGCATCTGCTCCACTGTAGTAGTACCACCAAAATGGGGAGAGTCGTGACCCCTTCTTAGGTTCTGGGGTAGGTGGAGATAAATATCCCTGACCTTCCACTGCCCATCCTGCTCTTGAGAGAGGGTCACACCCAAGCCCTGATGGGTAGGATCAATTTCAAGTACAAATGGTTTAGAAAAGTCAGCATAACAGGGGCATTGAACAGCATTGACTTCAGTGTTAGGAAGTTCTACTCACAGGCATCGCTCTACCATTCCCTAAGGGCCACACTGGAATGGTGCCCCCTAGTGTTGCTTTGAACCTTGCAGTTCTCGCACCAGTTGATGCAAGGGTGCTGCTAATGGGGCAAAGCCCACAAGAAGCCTATGATAACAGCATGGAAACCTCTTTAGCTTCAACCTATGCTAAACACCAAAGCAGTTAAACACCATTGTAAGTCTTTGCAAGTGCTCTGTGAACAGAGATACATGACATATGTATCTTGTCCAGGTACAAGAAGAGGGACTGAAACCTCCCTTCTCCACAGATCCTTTCCATCACGCCTTGAAAGGTCCCTGGAACATCACACAACCCAAATGGCATTGTGTTGTTGTCAAAAAAGCCAAAGAGTTTGCAAAATCCAACTGGAACCTGGTTATAATCACTCATTAGGTCTAAGGCAGTGCACTGTTTGGCTCAATTAGAGCATCCAGAGACTCATTGATCCATGGCAGGGAAAGGCTTTCTTCCGTGCTTTGGCATTCAGTTGCTGACAGTCTATGCAAAGACAAATGCTCCCATCCATATCTAGCACATTGACAGCTTTAGGATGCCACCATTTATATGATTTCACCTGTTCTTGAATGTGAGGATGAAAATGTTTAACAAAGAATGTTTCAGTAACTGAAGTTGCCACAGAGCCAATATCCAGTAGGTTGGGGGTTACTGCTCCAGCAGATTAGACATGCAATACAGGACATATCCAACAAGATAGGGTGGGGCGGGGGGCGAGAGAACCTGTTTTCTTCTGAGTCCAATGAAGCCCTTCCTGATTCCAGGCTCACAAAACTGGGGAACTCTAGTTTCCCTGCTGCTCTCCACCCTAGGAAGCAATTTGTTTGGCAACTCATAATGATGGGCTACTAAAATCACCGGGCAATGTAACAAAAGGCACAGCAAGGGCAACACGACAAAGCCTAGCAATATGGCTGTGCTATTACACCGACTGCAGATAGGTTCCCCATGTGATTCAAAGTGGAACTGTCATGTACCTGTGCTTTTCTCACGTCCTTGATGCTGGGGGGTGCGATGGTCCCATATACTTCAAGAGGATATCTAGCTGTACCTGTTGTTTACAAAGAAGATCTATCAGCTCACCAGTCACCTCAGAGTGGGTCCGACAGGAGTCGGCTCACGTTCTCAGGTTAAGATGGTCCTCATCCTCTGGCCAACGGATGCCCTCGCTATAGATGCCCAAAACAAGATATGGGCATCCAGCCTAATGAAGTCAAATTAGCTGCATGCAAGCTCCTCACGCGGTATGTGATCACGTACATATTCAGTGAACTAGTAGTCATACCCTGCGGGTCACAACTTCCATCATGGATGTAAGAGCATGTGAATATTCACCATCAAGTGACTTGCCCTCAAGCTGTCATTTTTGAATTAACTGCTTTCGGAAACAAGAGACTATGTGCAACCAAAAACAATCAATATTTTTGAGATTTAGATATCTGAACCATCCCTGTCACTGGGAGGCGGAAAGCTGACCTCTGACTTAGCTTCTCCATCTAAAAGATCATAAACAAACAAAGCTTGTTCACTCCTGGGCATGTGCCAAGCAAGCCAAGACCTTCGGACCTCCTCAACGCAATCGTCCACAGGCTTATTGTGTATCAAAGCTTTAACAGAGCATTTCCGTTCCCCGGGAGCATAGACATAACACTCAGAAACAGAGGGAAGCGCTGAAGCAGATGAAGTGGAAGCAGAGTGCTCAGCAGCTTCACTCGATCAACGACTCATCACATAACTGCCTGTTATCTGCCTGTAATTGCTTTACTAGAGTCAATGCCCTTATTGTTCACCCATTAGCGACCTATATAATAACAAGATTAGACCTATGGAAGGGGTTGGTTCTCAGGGGGGGTCCCCATAGCTGCTGCTGGATTCCAACTGGAGAGGTCTTCCAGGGTCATGTAGCAACCACTGTTTTTCTCACTAAATCAAGGTGCCTTACAATCCAACCCTTATTGAACTAGCTCCATAAATAGCAAATCCTGTCGACTACGCCAAAGACGGGGGGGGGGGTTTGGGGGTGCTAATTATGTTGACTTAAGTGTTTATCTCCCCACTAGGGCTGTTCAGCTGAGGCTAGAAATAAATATTTATTTATTTCCTTGTTACATAAAAGATATATTTGCATCTACATTGCATCTTAAGAGACACAATTATAACAATGAACATAACAATAACAAAAAATAATAATAAAAAAAAAACAATCAAGTTAGGGCCCACAGTACTTAACAACTAGGACCAAATGTATCTGCTTAAGTCACACGGAGAAGCAAAACAGAAATTAATTCCAACCCAAGAATAAAAAGATACAAAAATCCCACAATACACTGCAAGGCAATTGAATTACACTCCAAAAGATATGGCCAAATTCACAAAGCACACACAAAACAGAGCTTAAGCAAAACATTGCCCACATGTGTAAGCAGAGACCCAGCAACACAAATAACCAGTCCAAACCCAAACGAAACATCTGTACATACTAAACTAAAGAGAAAACACACAAAAAACTCCTTATCTAAATCAATTTCTCTTCAGCCTCATAAACTGCCAGCCCCATAGGCACTGTTCCCAATTGTAAATTGTAACAATTCATAAGAGAAAAACAGTGGTTACCATGGCTACAATGAATGCAGGCCTCCCTTAATCCATTTAGGAGCAAGATTTAAATGACTTTCAACGCATTCCCATTCGCTACTCCAAAAACATTACCCTCAGCAGAGGCTGCATCCCAGTAATGCAGCTTATGACAGAGCCATGCTGTCTCACCATGCTGGTATGGATGCTAGAACCAAACGAGGGCTGGGAAAAGAGCTGTGAGATTTTGCTGGATTTCCTGATTCTACAATGTTCCACCCTCTCATCCATAAACACGCACAGTAAAGTCAGACCCATTACACATGTATATGTGCTCATATGAAATATACAATTCAGCATCAGAACAAATGCAATTTAATCTTAGAAGAATTTCTTTTCTTCTCCAAAACGTTACTGATATCTAGTTGGATGGCTAGATGAACACCGCTTCAGTTCCCAAACCTCTCCTCTAGGGCACCTCAGCCGTTCCATGTGTTTGTTACATTTCACCACCGGCTCCCTTAATTAAGCGATTAATAAAGTAAACTAGCTTAAAAATCAATGAGGTATTGATTGACCGTCACACAAAATTCATGGGTGTTGTAGTCTTTGAGAAGTTTTGAAATGGCTTGGTTGACACACTTTGACAGATATATCAGTTTTACACCAACATGAAGAACATTAAAACATCATTTTCTTAGACTGCCTAAGACCTTTGCACAGTACTGTGTGTGTGTGTGTGTGTATACACAAACATATATATACACACATATGTTATTTTTTCTTACTTGTGTTTATTAAGTATTTGTTATCTAAACTACACCCTCCCCACAGTAACCCGTGACAACCTGTAAATTCACTTGCATAAGTTTTTTTTTTTCTTTGAAATTCCTATAGAAAGTTTCCCAGCTGTGTGTGAATAATGTGGTTCCACTACAAACACTAATTCATCAGCAAAAGGCCTTGGGTCATCATTTTAAAAAATTCCCAGCATTCCCTTGACTGAGCACGTATCTTTATAACTTAACAATAACAACATCTGCTGTTCGAAATACTAGGTAAACAAGCTTACACCAGAAACGTACGTGCTGGACGATTTGCGAGCCCTGATTTGAAAGATTAATCATCTTCTTCAATCCAATAAAACTAATAAAAAAATAATGTAAACGTCTATGTTCAGAATGTTTACTGTGTGTTATTTAGTGCTGATAGGATGCAAACAAAAAAAATGCAAGCAAGTATTTATCCTGGATCTCAGGTGCGTCAAACACTGCAGACAGATTCAGTAAATGCAGTAGTTCAGTTACATCTCACCTGTGCTCTTACTGTCCCCCAAACAGCCCAAAAGCCCAAAGAATACAGCATGTTCTCGTGAAAGATGCCAGCTTAGAAGAGCTGCTCTCAGAGCAGAGGCCAACGTAATCAGTACAAACCAGTGTCGTTTCCAAACACCAGCATATGGCCTTACAGGGGCAGGTTTGTTATCCCTGGGACCACTCAAAAAGTCATTTAAGAGCCTCCTGCCCCCCCAACCCCCCCCAGATGTTTCAAAAAGAATAGCTAAAAAGTAGAGTCTGAAGATCAGAGGCAGCTTGCTAGCTAGCAGAACATGTCGTCTCAGCATCTCATAAATAAGGAACAGGGTTGATTAGTATTTGTTGTAGTTTCTGCTTGCAGATGCACGGTTTGTGTGGTATTAAAAACCGCGCTGTGTCCTCATTTCTCCACAGCTGGAGTCTGCGCTGCGGTTCATTGGCTGTTTACAGACTCGATGCATGACGAGATGTCAGCTGTCACAGGGTCACGGCTGCTCAGAACCAGGCGTCTGCCCATGACAGCCCACACACTACGACATTAATATTAAATGGTTTTTATTCACTAATTTTAAATGTACTTCAGAACCACCATCATGTTTATGTCTGTCCAGCAGGCATTACTTCTGAGACATTTTTATCTAGTACATATTTTAGCCTAGTACTCTATTTTAGTTAATATAAGTAATATAATTATATATATATATATATATGGTAATATAGTGTCAGTCAAAAGCTTGGACACACCTAGCCATTTACAAGGCGAGTGATAGTGTCACATCACATGACCTGGCCACCTGACCTAAAATGGTTTTGGAGGAGTTTGACCAGAGAGTGAAGGAAAAGTGGCCAATGAGAGCTCAGCATATGTGGGAAAAGCATCGCAGGAGGCCACCTCATGGAACTGGTGTAGAGGGGACAGTAGGGTCAGCCAGTCCCCGGGGCAATTGGGGTTAAGGGCCTCACTCAAGGGCCCAATGGTGGGATCACTTTGCCGACCAGGGATCTGAACAGGCAACCTTCTGTGTTCCAACCCAAATTGCTGCCACCCCCCCTCCCTTCAACAGATTTTAGTATGGTCAGTGCATAATTCCTAGTGTCATTTTATAGTTTCCATATCTTAGTTACTCTAAAATACAGAGAATAGTACAAGTAAACCTTTCTATGTGTAGGTGTGTCCAAACATTTGACTTATAGTTTACTTGACCACGTATATTTAGAATACAGTTATAAGCAAGAGGGAACATTTCCTTCGACCAAAATTCAGATGACTTGTCTTCCCAGCTTCCCAACCATCGACTCTCTGGAGACCAGCTGCTCTCCTGGACACATTTCAGATATTTGCCACTTTGCTTATTCAGTAGTGGAGGATGGCACGTCTGTGGTGTTCAAAAATCCGAGCTGCAGACCTCATTCAAGGTTCAGGGCTGTAGACCTACAATTGGTTCCTGGCCGTCATAAGTTAATGTCATTTTAATCCTTTTGGAGCCTAGCATGTCAAACCACGGAGTCATTCATTATCCCACTAGGACGCAGAAAAAAAAAACCCCACTAAACCGGTGATTTGGAAACTTTTAAAAAGATGACATCTATAATTCTTAATTGTAGGATAACGAAGGATATACTCTAACACAGTGTTTTTTTTAACTTTCCATTTTGCTTAAGGATGCTTCAGGCAGTAAATCTTCGAGGATGAAAATCACAGGGAGGAATGTGAGTTATTTAACACGGACCAAGGAAGAGATGAATAGAAATGGGTTGACGAAGTGGCAGCCTGCCTTGGTTTATCACACAAGTTAGCCCTCATGCTTTAGCAATTTTCTCTATAATCATTGACTCGATTCCAGACCAAAATTCCAACACCTAGCATAACTAAACAGAGATACTGATTTAAGAGGCAGCTAAAGATATTCTGCTATGCTATTACCATCACTTTTGAAATATTAGAATATTTGCAGTTCCATTTTAAATGTGATTAACGTTTAGTTTTTTTCCCCCCTAGCTTTGCCAATATATGAGTTAATGATTTAGTAATAGAAAGAGAGGAATCATATCCACCCTAGCAATGGCCTAATCTTGCAAATATTTCAAAAAGAGACTGACTACAACATTTAAGACACTAAAGAGTTATATAATGTCAGAAAAAGCACCAATTTGTCTCTGAGGGTACAACTACTTGATGCTGGGGCTGTACACTCAAGGGTCTGCCAATTGTACCCTTAGCTGTAGGTAAATGTACTTTTCAAGATACAGAAATGGACTCTGAGGGACATTTTTGTACCATTAGGGTACATTAAAGTTGTTTGTACCTTCGGGTACAAATCTGTACTAGAACTGAACACTTTTTCTGACAGTCTACAGTCATATGTTCTGCTAAGTTACTGGTCTTTGTCCTGGTTTGGCCTCAATTAACCTATATCCAGCTGTTTTAGCATCCAATATCTGTAGTTAATTACCTGCGTCTGCAGGGTAAACACTGCCTATCAATTAAGCTGCCATTAGTGTATAATTTGGGCTTCGAAAGCACAGATCCAGAAGTCAGCGTATAATTCAGTTAAAGGCACTTCAGCATCTGAATCACTTTAAGGCTTCTATCACTAGGGAATCTCTAGCTTATTTGTGAAAGGTCAATGATATCTCTAATCCTCCGGAAAGAATCAGAAACGGCAATTAAGAAGAAGACAGGGCTTCTTAGTCAGAGTAAAGCATGGATGGTGAACTTGTTTGCATTTTACCTCAATTTCTCCTTTGATTATGATGGAAATGTTACTTCACACCTGTGGACAACGCAGCCCGTAATCCCCAAACTCCAACCTTTTGCCGGAGAAGAACGTTTTTTTTTCTTCAAGGAGGCTGAGAGACATTGAGGGGAGGCTTCAGAAGATAGAAAAGCGATGAGATGAGGAAACTGTCCGAAAACCCTGAAGCCGAGAAACAGAGATGCTCCTTATTGTTTCGTCCCCTTCCAGTTTCTATGTGACTTCCTGAAGACATATTCTAGCATATTCTAACATACTGGCAGTCGTGTCAGTTCCACTGAGCTTTTAACCATTGAAAATACCACATAGAAACAAGACAAACATCTTTTATTTCTCATCATCTCTTATCAATCACAACCAGTATGAACAGCTAGACGATGGATGGTTTGATGGATGGATGGTTTCTTATACTGTCTGATATTTGTTTTGCCACTTGGTATAATGTATTAATTACAGGAGTCAACTCAAGTTTATGTGGAATCAATTAACTTCCAAATGATTACATCTAATAACTATCCTATCCTCTAGCGTGAGGAGTTAGGTAATCCAGTTGCTACATGTCATACTCTGAAAGCCATCCCAGATACACTGTAGGTGAGGTAGATCCCAAAAGTCTGTATGCAAGTGAAGGCATCAGTGATTTCCAGTGTGAGTTCAGGGGTGGTTTGCTGCTTCTGTGACGTCTGCGTTAGTCACGTTCATTGCCAAGGGGATGGGTCAAGAAGCAACAAACCCACCCTCGAATGGATCCCAGAGCCCCAACTTGTGTAGAGAGAGTTAACCTTAAAACAAACAGAGTCTGTGCTAGTAGATCCTTTGAGCTTGACTGGATTGCCTCACATCCCTTTCCAGATGGCAGGACCTCTCTCTTGGTAATAAAGTAGACCGCAAACATAACCTCAGAAATTTACACACAAAAAAAGATTTGCTCAGGCTTGTTTACTCTGAAATAAAGTTCCAGTCTCTGATTTCTTTCTCCTGCACCGATCTGTGCTTTTGCATCAGGGTCTGGGCCAAATGAACCCTCCCATCGATTCGGCATCACACATCTGGCTCTTGCGAAAAACAGAGTGAGTCACGTCGCTTGACAGCACAATATAAACCACATGTCGGCCTTTGCATACCAGGTGGATATTCTGCAGCGTGTGCAACATCACAATGTCCCACAGACAAACACCTCAGGCTGACCGGCCCTGGAGCGGCACTAGACTGAATGCCGGGTCACAGAGGACATTTTGGATCCGGTTGTTCAGAGTATCTTACCGTTTGTCTGTATATTTCAGGAGGTAACTGTGGGTTCACAGTAGCACTTCTTCGAACATTAGCATTTAGGCTAATCCGGATATGTTCTGCGTCAACAGAAGGAACACAATTCCAGAACGAAATGCGGCGATGCACCAATTCCCGAAAGTGACGTCCACGTTCCTGTCATGTGACCTATTTGGTCTGTTTTTCAGCAGTAATTAGTCAAAGTGCCAGTCTTAGACTGGATACTAGCAGATGTTCTATCAGTGTCTCCTTGGAACATTACTAACATGCATCTGTCTTTAAAAGGCAGAATTATTACAGACACTTACGGTTAAGGGAGGGAGAACAACTGCACAGTATAAAATGGACCCGATAGCCTTAAGCACATTCAGAGCCTCAGGAATTCCCAAGTTGCTTTTGCCTCATTATATTTCTGTAACTGATACTCAGTTACATTCCTGACATTCATAATGACAGACAGAAGCAGAAAAAAAAGATTTTACCATTGTAAGGAAACAGCTATGAACTAAGAAATTATCATTAGTTAATGTATCACGTAGCAGACTGTCCAGCTAATTGTAATATACATTGTAGGAAAATAAACTTCATACAGCAATGTTTTTATTACGTACCAACGATTTATCATTTGTTGAAAACATAATGATTCTCATTTATAAAGAGAAAAATAATGTTGTAATGTTGTTTTTGATCTCTGGCTTCAGGCTAACTGTAATGATCTGTCCCCGTAACTCCTGCCATATTCCTTTTTGGCCAGCAGGGGTCTCTGCTGGCTATTCCATTTCCTCCCCTCTTGTTCCAAATCACTCACACCTGTCCCTCATCTAACCCTCATTACCTATTGATGTAGGTATCCGCCTGTGTGCTGTTCTCTAGTTCAGTCACTGTTAGTGCCTGTAGAGTGTTGTATGTCTGTTCCCATCAGTGGTTGGTCAGTGTTCCTGTTATCTTCTTACCAGACCTAGTCCCTGTGTTAGGCTAGCATAGGCTGTTCTGGTTCTTTCTCCTGGCCTCCTGTTCTGACCCCTCGTGGTCCTTTTGTTTGTGTCTGAGTATGTTTTGTTCTGTTCCGTCTTGTTCTATGTTAAAAAATCTCCAATAAAAATTTGATCACAAAAAAAAAAAACAATGGTGTTTCATCAAAAGATGCTTGTGCACATGTGACAGCGATGGCCTATTGGTGAGAGACGTGCACTTGTAATCGAAAGATTGCTGGTGTGAATCCCCCCCCCCCCCCAGCAGCAAGGCACCACTGAGGTACCCTGAGCTAGAAACTAACCCTAAGCACTGATCCCTGGGTACTAAATTAGCTGCCCCCTGCTATGTCATAATGTAAAATATGGGTTACATATTAAAGACACATTTTGTTGTTGTGCTATAGTGTAACAACTCATTTTCCCCTCTCCCGCATGCACTGATTGATAATTGTTTCAGGATAATGTTTTATTGGGCCGTATAAATCAACATATCCGCTAGTAAATTAATGTAGAGTCTTTAAGCTACTACCAGCTGTATTTAGATACTGTTAAAAAGTAAGGAAGCCGTGAATTCCTGTCGCATTTATGCATCCCACTGGATCATATATATATATCCTGTCGTGAAGTAATTTGTTTCCCAGTTGTAAACTCTGTGATGAAGTTTAACAAGAATGCCACAAACTGGGAATGTTCTAATAATGGCCAGGAAAGGATTCTAGATGATTGTTGTACCTGGCTGTTATTTTGTCGTCTTATTGCCACCTCCAGGGCTAATACCAGTAGCTAATATTAGTAATCAGGAAATACCACTGGATTTCTGGTAAACAGCGAATAAATTAATATCAATTCATTTAGCTATAACATTGTTCATGGGAAGCAAAACAAAGTATTTTCCCAATAACAGCAAGGACTAAGTGATTCTTTATTAATAAACAGGCCAGTGATGAATGAGGAATGATTTGTTTAGGCAAATAACATTTGAGATAATTTATGTTCTTCTACTTGGTTTGCTTTGTACATATCAAAACAAGCCAAATATATTATTATGAATCATACCTTTTTTACCTTGACAGAAAAAACCATAAATTACGAATCAAACCTTTTTTTACCTTGACAGAAAAAGCGTAATACTGGAGAATATGTGACAGATTATTGAATGGTCACAGACTGCTGACAGGAAGCAAGGCCAGACTCTGCTGTAGAACTAAATTGCGTCTTTCAGTTCCAGGCCAGAAAACATAAAGCGAGTAAGGAAACGTAAAATGTTCAAAAACACCTAAAGGCTGTATTAAGTAGCCATATTAGTCATTACAGTCACCCAAATGTGACACATAAACATCACATGTATTCCACAAGGAGTCTGAAGGAATTCAAATTCAGCTTGGTTTTATATACCCTCCCCACCAAAAAAAATAGCTGCCCCAAAGCAGTTAACAGGAAACGTATGAGAGACGTCGTAACAACGTCTGGCACTTTAAAAATCACTGGTGTGCGGCTGGATATTAAAGAAAATATGAAAATAAAGAATGAGTACTTGGCTTCAGGGTCCTGAAATCCACTCTTGGACCTCGTTTGTAGGAAGGGAACAGGGGTCTACATTTCCAGCAGTGTCTACAACTTGGGTGCTGTGGTGCAGAGGTGGAGATTTCAGGTCCAAAAAGTACAAATCCAGTCCAAGATTTTGTTTCAACCAACCATTTGAGCATAAAGAGTCATAGACACAGAGTACTCAGCTGCTTGGTTGAAGCAAAGTCTTGGACTGGATTTTTACTTTCTGGACCTGAAATTTCCACCTCTGCTGTGGTGTGCTGCCGAATTGTTTGCCTTTCCGGGATACAGGGTTAGATACTCTCTAGTCCAGAAGCCCTTTCTGGTGCCCTTGTGCTTGGAATCAGTCCAGCAGCTTCATTTGAATGCCAGACATACTCCTTATATGTTTATTTCGGTAACACTTTACTTGAAGCCATCATCTGTAATGGATTAAAGATACCTTCATAATGCACGATAATGGTTGGTATAAGAATTAATAAAGCCTTACAGCATCTTCTATTGACAGTCATAAGGCATTATAGTGTTGATTATAATACTTCATAAGCTCCAATGAAGCTCTCATCTATAATGCATTATAGATACCTTTATTATAATGGTCGGTATAAGCATTAAAGGTGCTTTGTACTGCATTATGAAGGTATCTATAGCTTTACAAAGCATTCATAATGTTTTATGAATGCATTATAGTGCATTTTGATGGTGTTCGTAGATTCCTATAGACATGGCATCCACAGACAGTGTTACCTTTAATTTTTTTAATTGGCCATCACATGTCCATTAGCCCAGGGATTGTCAGACTGTCCGACCACAAGGTCTCGCCGTTGACTATTACATTGGGTGGAGTGTCCCTCTGTAATTTTTACCGATTGGGGAAGGCGAGTTTCCCCCGGTAGTCCTTTAGAGCTGGTGACCGGATCCCTGTGGCAGTTCAATACAGACCAAATCAAATTAGCCCACTACAGATCTGCAGGTGACTAGACGGCTGGATATGGCCGTGGGCCGTCGGTTGGAAAACCCCTCACTAGACCCCATGATGGCTGCACCTCAGCGCAGAGGCAAATCACAGGACAGGTAAAATGGCTTCTCATCACAGCCGGACGCTGGAGGCCACACTCCGGACGAGCGGGACACGCTAGAGGCAGCCCGCCTCTCTTCCTCTAGAGGCAGCCCGCCTCTCCTTCCTCGCTAGGCAACCTGGATGAGTCGCCGCCAGAGGAATGAGGTCAGCGAACGGAGCAGATGTTTCCCATCTGTGGGCGGGAGCCATCCAAGGTTTACGCTTCTCCATTCGGGCTTCTCTTTATCTTGGAAGGGCCTTTCCCAGGGGGGGAAACTAACGCAACGCGTCACGCTGTGCCCCCACCCTGTGCTCCCACCCTGCCAATATTACCGGAATCGCTGTTTATCTGTTTCAGCGCGGCTGGCTTCACTCTGTGCAATCCTTCAGAGATTAGCGGGCCGGTTTTATCCATACCGAGTATTAGATTCCTCTTACACAAACAAAAAGCACTTTTGACCTTCGTCCCGACCGCTTCACACTTTGGCTTTTAAAAACACGGTCCCTGGCTGATATCGTCACGCCATGTAAAATGGTCGGTAACATTCAGAGAGTCCCTGTGATCTAGAAGCCAGCAGAGTCTGTTATGATGTGTCCTGTTTCACGTTATGGACATTATGGGGCAATAACAATATTATAGTCAAATGCATCACATGACATCAACAATATAAGATGGATTATGGATGTAGGGGGAGGGGGGGGTGGAACTATGGAGACTGATGAAGGGCAAGACAACATAAGGTATGTTTCTGTGAAACTTCTTCCTCTTTCGTCACAAAGGAAATGAATGAAGGGCTCTCTGTTTCCCATTGTGTACGAATGAACGTTTATATGGAGTACCCGGTGATGGACTGGTTCCCTGTTGCTGCACCACTCCTGCTTCCTGGAATAAACTCTGAATCACCGTGACCTGGATTTGATGAACTTCACCAAAAACAAATGAGAGGATGCAAGGTGCATTGTTCAAATCAATCTCATTTTCATAAATCTCTTAACAGGTAGCTCCTACAAAAATAAATACTGAGATTTTGTAATACTCCCTTGGCTCAGCTTGTTTAAAATAATAAATAAAAAAATTTAAAAAAAGAGAATTTTTTCCGTTGAATTTAGGACAACGGATCTTTGACAGAGATGGTTTGATTTTGGTCTCCCTGCTGTTTCCAACACAATTGAGAAACGTTGACTAAATACTTCTTTACTCATCCAGAATGACAGGAGCAATGCAGCGTGGAATTTTCAGCTTAGTTATGGGAGAATCTCCAGGGAATTCAAGCATTATTCGATATTTACATTTTTAAAACAGTATTATTCAGGCAAATATGAGGACATCAAAGGTATTCCTGTTTGCCATCAAATCACAAAAACACTATTGTATGGATAGGGGAGATCCTTTACAGTCCAGTTATAGCAATCATGCCAAAAACAAACGCTTAATTATTTATTCCCAAGCCAGCTACAATATTACCCCTCTGATTATCTACAGAACAACCAATGACACTCTAAGTCACTTAGGGAAGATCTTATGTCAAAGGTTACTGTCACCTGATTGATTAACATTCAAATCAGGCAACCAATTAGAAATTACCAACTGTGATGCGTTTCCTGGTCTGTGTCTGATGGGTACTGTGCATACTGATCTGCACTGTTCCAGAAAGACAGACTATAACCAGAGAGACTGCCAGCAAACATGGCTGGGGTACCTCATGCTCTGCCATCCAAGTTTTCATTCCGACAGGTATAATAAATTTATTTAACAGGATTTCACACCCCGTAAAACGGTTATCTGGTGACCTTCACTGCAAAGAGCTTTCACTAAACGATATCAGTATAGGTTAATATTTCAATGGGTATTTACTCAAATTTAAATATTTAGAGCAAAGAAAACAAGACAGTTATCAGTAGCTCAGTCGTACGCAGTGGCCCGTAAAATATTAAGGCAGAACCCCCTGGCTGGAACAGATGCAGTACGGACCCCGCGATCTGCCGCGCAAGGGTCTCCAGGTTTGCCTGCTTGGTTCCCCCCCCCCCCCCCAGCAGCGAGGTCGTTT
>JAODJW010000050.1:3858795-3891644 GCA_026777045.1 Hyperopisus bebe
TTAACTGCCGCCACCGCCGATGGTGGTGGGGGGGATTGGGGGGGGGCGGGGGGCGCACAGCCACGGGATGGAAACCCAGGCGCCGGTTAAGGGGGCCCACGCAGCAGAACAGTGCAGCACGTTAGCGTAGCCGTCCGCAGAAATGCCTTCCTGTCGTCGTCTATGATGACACGTCGCTGTGGCGCCCCCCCTGCCCCTGGCTGCTATGGTGTGCGAAAAGAAGTGCCAAAAAACAAATAGCGGACAGGAGAAGCGGGCGACGCAGGGATGCGGCGTGGGCGGCCAGCAAAATTGCTAAATCATATCGACGGAGGCTGAGTCATCTATGGCTCCCTGGAAACGGACTGATAACTCAGTGGGACCATTAATCTAATAATCCGACGGGCGAGACGGGCCACGCTGCCGATTCCGTACACACACTCCCCCGACTTCCTGGTTACGCCCAGCGGGGCAGCGTGGTCGGCCAGGCCGATCACCATGACGACCAGGCAATTCTACCCCCCCCCCCCCTTCTATTTAAGGTAGATTAATGAGACATAAATCCGATGTGCCGAACACACATCTTCACCTTGAGAGTGGATTACATGCGATTAACATCGGCGAGGCTGGTTTAGACGAGCGTCGGCCGGCGGGAACTTTCCGACGGGTGGCGGAAAAATGGGGAATTTTGCTGGCCGGCCGGACAGGCCTTTTGGGCCCCCGGACGGCGCCGTGTCACCGCTCCAGCAGAATGCCGGCATGTGCGTGTTCACCCACAGCGGGTCCACCTGAGTCACTGGGGTGTGACTCTGCCGTCGCGACCCTGAAGAGGAATCTCACAGTACTTTCCCAGCGTTTTCACCCATTTACTGAAGCAGTATGTACTGTATATCCATACTGACATCTACAGAATGATACTCCGGATAATATCCTAAGATGCCTATTGTCTCTGCTGTGTCTCTCGGAATAACCGACACATATATATATAAAGATGTTGCTAAAGCCTTCTGTCTTTTAATGCATGCGTAACCATGGCTAATAGACCAGCGCTCTGGCCCCCAGCGTACCGGCACTGCATGGGTGTGAATAAATGACTATTTCCAGGGAATCCACATGTGCTCTGTAGAAAAAAAAGAATAAAAAGAGGCATATTTAAGTGCCAGCGCAGGCCAAACGTAGGTGTTCCTGCACTCAGAGCATCCCCCCAAAGCTGATGTAAGAGGTTTACATTAAGCAGGCTGTCAGCCAGTTAGGTGAAGGTGAGCAGTGTTGGGTCTTTCCTACTGTAAGGTAGGGATTTTTAGTCCTGTTCCCGTTCTGGGGGGGAATTTTGTTCTAATGCACTGACATCCGGCCCAGGGTGCTCCCCCATCTGGGACAGACTGCAGAAACATACATCCCAGATTCCGGATTCCTTGAAGAGAAAACAGATCAGAAAAACTCGGGTACTCCACAGCGCCCCCCTGTGGTCATAAGGGGACATGATGCTCCGCCCATACAATGCAGTTTGGTCTAAGTTCTGCACCAAGCAGAGTGATAGAGCTTCAGCACCACAGGCTGGCCACCACCCCCACACCTTCAACCACCTTGGAAATGTCACTGATCGAGACGCTTCTGCCTGGTATGAGGGAATGCAAGGTCCTAGAACTCTCCTTCTATACAGCAAGTCTTCCTGCCTAACACGCCAGGACAGTTACTCACAGGAAAAGGCTCTTGTTCATCATAAGTAGAGCTGTAAATTTTATATTAAGCCAGCTAATTAAAGGAACATGAGGTATGAGTGGCCTGTCCTGTTGCGGATTGGCTGTCGGTGCTGTCCGTCATGCGCATCTGTGTGAGGGGGCGGGCTTTAAGGCTGCAGTGCTAAATTAGTGTCCTTGGGAGGAACACTAGTTCGATTAGTCACCCAGGGAACTATGGAACCAGCAGCAGGATGCGGAAATAACTCAGCTGTTTACATGAGGGCATACCTCCATTGTCTCAGTGCGATACTGTGGATGCCATGATCAGCGTGAATAAGAGTCTGTGTTTAACTCGAGGTGGGAGGGTCAATGCTGCCAATTACCGCAAGAGACAAAAAAAAAACATAGGGGGAAAAGTGTAGCTCTTTTCAGGCCAGCGCAAGTGGACTCGTCCTGGTCCATCAATCATAAAGAAATTCACATCTGTTCCAGTTTATACGACCAATATATCAAACATAATGGGCCACATCTAAAACACCACATCCAGAGCTCAATTTGGGGGAATATTATCATTCATTCACCAGCGGAGCAGCATATGTCGGGAAGATGTGTAAACACCGCCCTTTGATCCCAGCAGCTTTTAGCCACTGCTGCTGTGGAGAGGGGGATTGGGGGTTGTGGATCATAGGACCCAGCCATGGGTGACAGAAGATACAAGAGGCCGGGGGTAACTGCATCGTAATCACGTGTGTTCATGGCTCCAAGCTCATCACGTTCGATAATCTCTTTGGAAAGCTTGAGTCTGTTGACAAAAGAGGTGGGAAGTTCAGGTCCAGACCAAGATTTTGTTTAAACCAGGCAGCTGAGTACTCTGTCACTGTGACTCTTTATACTCAACTGGTTGGTTGAAACCAAATATCGGTCTGGATTTTCACTCTCTGGACCTGAACTAACCACCTCTGGTTGGTGGCCATTTAAAATTATGTCTGTTCTGAGCAGGGTTGTAGGGTGGTGTCTGGCTCAATAGGATAGGTGGCTGTTGCTCTGGACAGAGGGTCACTAGTTCAAATCCCTGAATCTGCAGATTCATGTCACCGTTGAAGCTCTTAACGCAAACTGCTCCTGGGACTGGTGGATCCAGTTCTGTCGGCTGTATGTCACTTAAATAAATGTAACACAGATGACAGGATCCAGAACCTGACTGACTTTTCGTTCCTCATCAAACTGACGTTAGAAGCTTTCGAGGCAACCATCCTGGTATCTACTGCGCGGCATCCAGTTTACAGTTAATTCGGGGACAGAGGGGGTCTTTGGGAAGATGGATGACGACAAGGAACTGACAGCCCAGCATGATGTTTTAACAGGGAAAAGACCAACTGTCAAGCGGGCAGAACGCTGGCGTGGCAGCAGCCGTGGACTTACGGCAGGCAGCAGAGTCTGACATTTCTCAGCCCGCTTGTCCCTTCGAGGACCCCCACTTAACGAAGAGTGATCTCTCTGCAATGACAAAGTCTGGGTAGATGGGGGGGGGGAGGCACAAAAGAGGAGGGCAGGGGGAGGACAAATACCCCTGAAATATTAAGGCGAGGGGGTAAATTCTGGCGACGCTGTTACATTTCCAACCTGAGAGCAGCGGTGGTATTTTTTAGGTGACTTGACCCCAGGATAAATTACTCCTCGCATTTAATAAGCTATCTCCCGCAAAATCACCACTCCTCAGCACTGTGCCATCGGGCTAATTAATCAAGGAGCCTCCCGGCCACCGTCGCCTTGTTAAATCCCGTACCCGCACCCCGGTAAAAAGCCCGGCCCTAATTAGGAGAGATGATCTCTTCCCAGTAATGAGAATTGATGGATATTCTTATGGTCTGTGCGCCATTCTCTCCTCCTTTCTACCTCGTCCACCCCAAGTGCAAATCACCCCCTTACATTAAAAAAAACGGGAAATGAAACGGGGGCTGATTAATGGACTAATTTCCAGGGGATTTAACTAGACGAAGACAGCCCACTTCACCTCTAAAGCTTTCTGATGATTAGATTTAGGCTATGTCAGTAAGTCAAACCGCTTTAAAGACGCAAAATAACCCCCTCCCCCACCCCAAGCCCTTCTAAACTCGGAAAAAATCTCACATTTAAGTCCAGGTTTTTCTGTGCTGATCCTCCCGCCAATTTCGGTGCGGCTAAGTGACACACAGCACAAGAAGGTGAACACGAACGCAGAAACACACGTAAGTGGATTAGGGCGATGAGGAATTGGCGCGTCGTTACCCATTTATCGCACTGCTGAGAGTCAGGTGTTAGAGCGTCACCCATGTTTCTCTCGTAACCACACCGCAGTCAGAAACGTGTGCACGGTTACTAATGGGCCGCCGTGTTCATGCATACTATTCATTTTTATACCCACCCTGAGAGAAACATATTCGTACCCACGCACACGTTACATCATATCTTTCATCTACCATGTTTAATCTGTTTAGCTCAGGTAATATAGTCGGACCATACATAACTCTTCTGCAAAGGCAACCTTCTGGGAAACAATTAATACTGATTTATTTATAAATTCAGTTACATTTCCTGATGTCCCAAGCAACCAGTATCGTCAAGCCTTAAACACTTTGTGTCCCTGGCCAATTTGTCATTTTTTTTTCCCCATTTCACAAGGGACTTTGGTGCCAAATTATTTGACATCTGGGATGAAAGTGAAGAAAATAAAATGTGCAAAAGAAAAAAAATTCCCATCTATCGACACAATAAATCATACAAATGCTCAGAATATGAGCCAATGCACAGTAAAAAATTACTGAGGGGAGTTCGAGACAAACATAAATAAACTGAACTTCTAAAATTTGAAATCAGTGTAATCATCCAACCAGAGGGTCACTTGCCACGGTCTTAATATTCACCACACATAGCTGAAGACTTTTATCTCCGTGGACTTTGGGAAGACTATCAAACATTGGGTTATATACTGTAGCCTTTAGATAACGATCAAACACCTTATGATCGGCCGTGGTTTCAAGGGTGGTGTGGAGAGTGGGTGGAGGTGGGTTGGGGCGGTACGTGACTGGGGGGGGGGGGTACACACACAGGCTTTGTGGAAGCCCAGGAAGCTGCTGCAGAGCTCTAAAGGAGCTAATTTTCTCTGGGCCGACAAGAGGATGGTGGCAAACAGAGGTGGCGAAATCGGTTAAAATCCTGACGGACGCATGTAACACTACAAAAGTAGTTTGTGTTACTGTTACAAATAATGTAATTCTCTAAAAACACTTTTTTTGCACTGGAACACGTAAGGCAATACCCACAAGTATGGAAGAAAAAAATTCTAGAAGCACCAAAGGTACAAGAGCATGAATTCCAAAGTTACCCCCAAACCCCAGCTTGAACTCTAACTCAAACCCTAACTAGGGCTACGTGATTTGAAGATTTTAAATCGTCTGCCTTTACAGAGAGATTGTTAGTATCTCACTACAGTGTGCACATTCTATCAGCTGCAGTTCTATGGCTCATACACAGCAAACCTCTTTAACCACCTCAAAAGAAAACAACCAAAAGAGTGTACTGTTATTTTTATTTCTTTTTGTTATCTTATAGAGATATATTTTTAAAATAAGGGAATGGGTTTGATTGCACTGTTCAGTAATTTGCAAAATAACCTGAACCAACATGAAAAAGAATTACAATACGATCATGGATCGTGGTTCCACCTTAAATAAATCGCGATATTTTTCCCATATCGCCCACCCCTCACCCTAACCTTAGCTCTAACCCTTACTCTGACCCAAACTCCAGTCCCAGTCCTAATACCACCTTAACTCACATGACCAAGGGACAGGACAGGACCACAGTGACACACCTGCTTTCTGAATAAATTCCAAATTCAAATCACCACACCCTGGAATCATGTGCTGTTTTGCTAAATAGAGCTAATCCGTATTTCTTAAATACCCCAAAAGAGCTACTTCTCCATTGCCATTGCACCGTCGGAGTTCTCACTTGTACCCCTGGGCACATCGCTAAATGCGAGTCACTTCACTAAAATATTTAGCTGCACAAACAAGTCCAGAGTACAATTACTCGCTGAGCTAGGCGACCCAACACCTGACCGAGAATGGCTAACATCCTGTACAGGGCGTTAACACGGCCCAGCGTACGAATTAGCACCGGGTGGAATATGGGCAAGGAGTAGAGAGTGTGAGGGGAGAGAGCAGCGGACGACTCTCCACGCCGCCGTTAGTTCGGGGTGTCGCAGACGGGCTGCCGCCGCGCTACAGGAAGTGCACGCTAAACTGGACCCACGGGCACCACTTACTGGACGTAAAGTGAGCTTAACCACTGACACGGGGCTCTCGTGACAAAATACGTGTCGCGACAGCGCCACGCGGCCACCTGGAGCGCACTGCGTGTGGTACGATCCGTGTATGCAGCATTTCAAAAGTGGCACGGGATAAGTGGGTCATGTTTTTCAACAGGACAACAGCTCCGCCCAGTCTGGACCTAAGCCGATGACACTTAAAAACACACAGACGGCGACACGGGCTCGGGGGGGAGGGGTTAGACCCCAGCCTCCGGGAGCTCCCTTGGACTGCCGCCTCCTTCAAACCATCCCCACACTGACCCCGGAACAGCCTCCGGCACCTGGGTTCACCTCCAGTGGCAGCCAGGATGCAGACGGCCTCTCCTCCAGCTCTGATGACTTCATTTCTATCGTTCACACGTGGGAGGGGGGCAGGACGCAGACGGCGGGCTTGCCATAAATCCACTGGTGAGATTTTAATGAGGCTTGGGAAGCAGATTAAATTTCCATTCAATATTTTTAACCAAGTAACAGAACCAAACACGCAGGAAGACCGAAGGTTTTACACCTGAGAGGCGGGGTCAGTAGCACATAAATCACTACTATTGGCTAATCTTCCGCAGCCACTGGATGACCTCACCGCTAGTTAAATATGGAGACTTAACCAAAGCAGCCCCTATAATGGAGAGATGAGCCCATATAATGGAAAGAACTGAAACATATTAAATTATTTTTAATTATGAATATTATTTTCCTCTGTGGCACGGTGGATCACTGGGCAGCACTGATGGGTCTGGGGTTCGATTCTTGCCCCTGGCTATGTGTATGTGAGGTCTGCACATCCTTTATCCAGGTATTCCAGTTTCCTCCCACAATCTACAAGGAAACGGTCAGGCAGCCTAATTTCCCAAACCTGTGCTACTCTTGTGTGTGCCCTGCAAAGCCCTGGGCCCCGTCCTTCCTACGATAGGCTCCAGGCATACTGCGATGCTCTACAGGATAAGCAGTATGGAAAATTAATGGATGTTCTGTTCCTCCTGTCAAAGAGAAGACCCTGGTGATGCCAGCAGGAAATCCACGGTGAGGCTAGAGGTGAGGCCTCCTGCTCCAGGCAGCGTCCAGAGCAGCAGCGGAGGCGCACGGGGTAGGAATGCTGGAGGAGCGCCCCCTGCAGGTCTGGCAGGGAACAGCGGGGGAGTTTGGCACTGTATTTCCGCCCTAGCTGGCAGCTTTTTCGCTGTGTTCCGCTTCTCGGTTTGGTGTCATTGTGAGAGAACCCGTAGCTTTTAGAGGGCTCTTAAATAAGCAATTCATGACATGCAGAACCCACATTCTTAGAAAAACTGCTCTTTCAAAACTAGCAAGTCACTGAATAATACTGATATACTGGGATACTTTTTTGGTTCAGGGTTATATGACCATAAAACCCAACTGTGATGCCCTTTTATAACGTGGACCATGGGAGTACAGTATGGATGCTGATTAGGGACAAATTGCATTTTTAAATCAGCTTTGCTGATTGAGAGGAGACTAATACCAGACTAGAGAAGAGTAATTAGTGATTAACCAATAATCAAGAATCCGCATCCATATTCCATGAGTGTTTATTACGCTGTCTATTTAGTATGAGAGTAAAAATTGTAAACTAGGTTCTAGCTTTTGGGCCTCTAAACATTTCTCATCATACAAATGTGAGTTTTAGGCAAAAAAGCAGAACACTTATGACCACGCCGAACCGCTGTAAGAGTCTACGTGAGGAAGCGAAAGATGCCAAGTGCAGAAATTAAACTCACAGTTCCAAAACAATGAAGAGAAAAATAAAACATGGCAGTAGCTTTAGGGCTAATTCCGCAGACGTTTGGCGTAATGAGTTTGAACGAGCAGAGTGCGTACGGTGTTACACAGCAGAGGGGGCTTGTTGGGGGGCTTGGCGCCCGGGGCCACGGAGCTGTGTCAGCCTCCCCCCCCCCTTTTGTCTCACTTAATCTCCCGTAATCCACTTAGCCCGCTATCTGAGGAACATGGCAGGGATTCCTACAGCGCGACGCCACCCGGGCCTGCCTGTCACCGAGCCTGTAGGGGGCGCCCTGGATTTGCCTCTGCTGTTGAGTGACTCTGCCCCACTAGACAAAACCCACAAACTGCAGTGTCAGAAAGACAACCCCCCCCCCCACCCCCACCTTCTGCTGCTGGGGGCAATTTCACCAAAACCATGTAGAAGAGCTCCTCCGCTGGCCACAAGGGGCAAGTCGCTGTGACTCCACGGACCACGGAACGCATACAAACAAAGGGACCCAGGATATAAATTAGGCTTTTATTAAATAAAGTTTTGAGATTATTTGTAGAATTTTTTTTCGTGATTGTTCATCCCTGCAATCTTAAAGACGCTCCACACTTTTCCCGGACTCTGTCCCCCAGGTTGTGAGGCCCGTGCATGATGCCGCCGTCACATGCCGTTCCCTAGCCGCGCGGCTCCGTGTTTAATTACGCAGCGACGCGGGGGCGGAAGGCGCACGCCGGCCTCCTCCAGCTCCGTGCATCCCGACGCGAGGAAAATCACTGTGACCTGCCGCTTTTCCTGTGGGTGCTCCGGAATGTCATAAGGGACGGTGTCACGTTAAAAGGACGGCCCACTAATGCTGACCTGCACTCCCAAAACAGCCCCCTCACTTGATTATCCAGGAGATTACCTGAGGGCCTTTGCACAACTGACATTCATTCGATTCCCGCTTGATCAACAGCTCCATTTGCAGGACCGCCACCACCGATAGCTACGGGACATCATCCCCAACGCCAGACACTTCAGACCTCCCTGGTCCTATATAATGTAAAAAATAACCACGGACTGGAGCTGTGCCGTTGAGCAGGCCAGGAAAACGGACGAGCTCTCAAAGTTTTTCCCTGTCATTCTCACACATGGCTATTTCAGAAGCAGCCTGTCAAATAAGTAGCACTGTTCTTGTGTTCTGACCACCCTGCCACCTGCTGCCAAAAAAAAAGTACTGCGGCAACAGAAAGGGGTCTTCCATAAAAGGAACAGTGCTTCCCATCATGCCTTGGGGGAGTGCCGGATCACGCTCTGGCAGCAGGTGTCGAAGCGGCTGCCTCAATAAACATGGCTGAACAGGCCTCGCTCAGAGTACACAGATCGGGCTTTAATGGCTAACCGTCAGCATACTGGATGATAAAGGGCTTAAGATGGACTGTGGGAATGGGCAGGTTCTCAAAGTCTGAGTCTAGTCAGCAATGTCAGCATGTCCGCTAAACTGATCTTCATCATCATCTCGGATTGTGGAGTACTTGATAGCCGATCGCCTTTCGTAAGTTTATATAAAATTAGGCAACATATTATTTTTTTACCCAGTGTTCAAAAAATAAAATACCAGAAGACATCTCTGGCTCGCTTGACACACAAATTATTAGCAAATCCTAAGCTGTATTGATCCACCTGCGCTACATCACACAGCAATCACCATAAAGCACCGTCACACACACCTCCTAGATGAGAGGGCCCCCGCCCAGAGCTCTCTGACGTCTCCATGAAAGATGCGTCTACGTGTCCGAAAAAGCGTTATCTCTGCGCATTTCCAACGTACCCATTAGCATTCATAAAAATAAAACCCCACTTCAAAGGTCACTGCTCCCTGTGACATGCTTCCAATTATTCCGGTTAACATAACAAGAACTAAAACCGTCCATTGGGGTGGGGGGACATAATGTATCAAAGCCCCCCACCCCCCCCACCCCTCCAAAACCTCCAGCACATATGCGATTTCCTCGGAGACTCATAACTCTGGTGAGAAGGGACCAGTCAGCTCAGAGGTCTGGGTCATTACAAATAGACTTGTTCCAACAGCAATCCATCCATCGCCCATGTTCCAGAACACTCCGTAATGCACTCACCACAGGGAGATATTTACTGCCCCGCCTGGGCCACTGTCAGGCAGCCTGAAGGCCAGGTCGATATCCGTTATGTACAAATCGCTAGCGCTCCAGCATAAGCATTGGCAGTATTTATTTAGTGTATTTATTTTATTAGTTTTTTCATTCAGAATACTATTCTGAGTAAGCTCATTGCCACTGTTATATATTATAGTTTATTAATGAACAGATGCAAGTTTCTTTTTCATAAGCTGTAAGGTGGCATTTCAGAAGAATAAATTGACTTATTTGTGTAACTTGTTTAGGCGTCAGCTAGAGACATCAATCAAAATTTCACAAGTGTCGACACTTATTTCGGGACTGATAACTGAATCAAAGTGAGAGCAGGTGGTGGACGAACAGAACCCCCCCCCCCCACCCGCCCTGCCATTCCACAAGAATCGCTTTAAAGCCCTTCGAAAACGCAGACCAGACGCAAAATGCTAGCCAAATGTCTCTCCTTATATTCTTTGAGGATCTGTCTCCGTTAGCAACATTATCCTTCCCACCAAGATGCAGAGAAAGTCTGGAGCGTTACTCTAAGACTGGCCCAATACTAACAACTAACTCCATAGAACCTGCAGGACTTTGATTTCCCTAGAAAATGGGCAGAAAATAAACGCCTTACACCCCAGGGAAGAAAAAAGGACAGAAAATAGGAACCCGGAAACAGAGCTCTGTGGGACACCTACTAATACAGAATTAAAAACTGATCATTCGTGCCGGCATGCTGTTTTCTCTTAAAATAATTTCCATGAAAATTGCCCTGACGTTTCTACCAAATAATTTTCTCTAATAGTTTAAAGTGCAACGTTTGGAAATCAAGTTTTTAAGATTAACATTAGGAGCCATGGGGGTGGGGCCATTTATTCACAGCATCTGGGGGCAGACAGACCCCAAAGATGATGAGAAAAATGGACGTGAAAGGTATTCCAGAATAAGAAGACTACTGAATGTAATGAAAACATGCAAACGAAAAAGCAGTGTCTGTTAAGTCCGATGAAATGTGTAGTTTAAAAAAACGCAGGAATTTTTTCGCTGAACATCACTGCAGAACACATTTCAGAGTCTCCTGCCTCATACGAACCTTTTCAAAATCCCTCTGGAGTTTATACAAAACATATTTAATTAATAAGACAATGACAACTACTGTAAACTGTTTAATGAGGAATAAAAGACAAACGCGTGGCTAGAACACCTGTCTGAAGAACCGCTACTCCTAGAGGTTCCAAGCCAGTGTCGGTAGCCCTGAATTTCCTTCAAGACAGGAAGCTATTCCTAACGTCTCCCCAGAGCAGAGCCGCTGGGAGGAACAGCTCAATGTCAGAAGCGTGACGAGGAGTATTTGGAGAAGGGCCGTGTTGCCGAGGGGCTGTCCTTTTATGGGATATCATAGGCAGATGATGGATATCTGGATGGCATGCGGGAGCCTGCAGTTCCAATCCGACTTCCGCTAATTAAGGTCATCCGGATGGCACCGTAAATATTTTCCTCCTGAGCGGTACGGTGGCCGGCGTGTTGATTTTCTGCCTGGCTATCTTCTCCAAGCCTATAAAGTAATCTCTTTGGTAATTAGCGGCTTCCTCACCCCCATCAGGCGGCAATAAAGAGAATCGAAAGAGAAAACCTGCGGACCTGTTCATGAAGCCTGCCGCACCAGCCTGCGCAAGAGAGGCCCGAAATCCGAGGGCCGGAGAGTGGGACAAACAAACCGAGCAAAGTCATCTTGACCCGAGTGTGCATGCAGGTCCGGGAGAACCAGGGCAGGGCAGTGAGCCCATTCACGCGTAAGGTAGGAACAACGGAGCACGGCCCCGCGGCGGTCACCGTCCTAGACCCTGCCCGATCTCAGCGACCCAAAGGAATGCTCAGAAGTCCCAGAAATGGCACCCCCACCGGTTCCCTGGCCAAATATGGGTTTTCTTGACCCATGAGGCGCTACTGACCTCCAGCCAAATTGGCTGCTGCTCTTGCAGGGATCGTGAAATCATGTCATAAAAATCGTATCATAACTTCACTGGAGGCTCTCCCACTATACCGCCAATAAATCGGCACTCCCGAGCCAGGATATTTTTGAGATGAAGGGTCCCCCTGAATGCATGTGTACACAAAGACTATGTGTTGACTTCCATTTTTTTCCATGGAAATGTGTCACCATCACCCCCAGTCATGATCCGTCAGGATCTTTCCATAAGTATAATTTAGGTGCTATCTGTCTGCAGACATGACTGCACACATACCTTCTATTAATCTATTATTTATATTTATTTATTTTTTAACATTCCTTTTTAGAATGATCTGTTTGTGTCCTATGTACATTTTAAAATTGTTTTCGCTATAGTTACTTGTCTGCACTACGTGATCTTTCTCTGCACTTTGTCTTGTCTTGCAATATATGCATATTTGTCTGCACTTTATGTACCTTGCTCCTGTCTGCACCAGAATTTCCCCCTCAGATCAATGAAGTTCATCGCATCTATGAAACGGTTAAGCCCTTTGAATACATATACAAAGACAACACTGCCATAAACAACATTTAGGTTATTCCAAAATCTGAAAAGATCAAGTGGCAAAGGATGCAAATTATTTACTCAGCGATGATCCGCGGTTTTGGAGCTCCGAGTTTTCGTCAAAAAGCAGAACAAAGCCCTGCCTTGCCTACGTGCCTTGCTTTTGCTCCCAGGCCACAAGCAAAAACCCTCCCACGCCCATGTGATGCTACTCGCTACACAATGACACGAGACTCCACAGGAGCATTGTGGCTACCACTCAATTGGAGCCGCTCGACCGCTCGCAAAGCACAGGAATGGCCGACTCCACTGCCTCCGTTTTTCGCTGTCTGCCACATCACTCTTGGGGAAGCGCTAAGCATTTAGCAAATGAAATGCAAAGCAAATGTGATGTCTCATCACAGGCAGAGGCGTGAGGCAGGCCCAGACTGGGGACAGGGCACCACCAGACCGCAAAAGGCCAAAGGATGGGAAGCTGATTTGCCAAAGGGGTGGGAGTCCGACTAGATGGAGATGGTAAAGAAGGAGTTTAAAACGATTAGACTGAGCGGGAAACCTCAGGCTGAGGCGCAGCCAAAATAAGGCCAAACCAGAGAGCGTTCAGAAAAAAACCACAGACACAAAGAATAGTTAGGCACCCAAAGACAGAAAACCTCTCATACCATCTCAAACACAGATATTCATATCACAATGCTAATATCCTACCTCCACCAACTTGTTGGCATGCTCACGGAACACCTGGGCGTACTCCTTGACCTCCTTCTCATTGCCACTCTTGGCTGCCTCGATGAGGACCAGCAGTGGAACGTTGGTCTCCAGGAAGGAGTCTGAGATGTGATCCATCACTGCCTTCCGCAGCTGCAAAGGAAGCAGAGAATGTGGGGGGTTAACAGACCTAAAACCCATCCCTGCATAGAACCACCAGCATACTCCATCTGCAAACAGAGATCGCCTCATGAAACCCGTTTAACCGCATGGCCAGCAAGAGGCTAAACGTTTACTGAACCCTAAGCTGAGGCTGTTTCAGAAACTTGGCCCCTCATCAAACCTGACCTAAAATTTACGGGCCATTCTTACATATATTAACATACATTACATCTACAGATGCATTGCCTTGGGCCAAACTGGTCAGACCAGGATTAAAATTGGTATCACCCTGTCTCTAGGGAAGAGGTTAGCAGAGCAACAGCCTGGCTGTGTTACATCAATGCAGGAGACCTAACTTACCAGACACTAACCACAAGGGAGTATAGGTGTGTCGGGCTGGACGTTCCACAGTGAGGAGGAGTCAAGCAACTAGCCCATTCATTTGCTGTGCCTTACTACCTGTAATACAAAACTAGCTTCTACATTCCATCTTGGCCCAGACCCTGATACTCCAGCCCAAACCCCGTCTTCACCCATCCTAAAGCCTGCCATTTGTTTTAATCTCGTTTCCCTCTTGCTGATTCTATACCCCCCCCCCCATTCCCGCCATATTCTCAAGCCTGTCCCTGCTCCTGTACCCAACAGAAGTCTTGTCCCGTCCCAGAGCGAGTCTCACACGGCTGTTTCAAGTCGTCAAGAGGCGGGGGCTCGATCGCCCTGCTGCAGTCTGAGTCAACGGTGTCCGTGGGAGCGGCTGCGTTCCAGCTCCCGCTAACGCACTACGAGACGTTACGTTAACATTTTCCTGTTGCTATTAGAAAAAAAGCAGACAGACAGGAGGATGAGGAAACAATGGATGACGGAAGTGTAACCATTTCTAACCTGTAATAATTACCTGCCAGTCAACCGCACCGCGGAGATTACCTTCTATGAATAACCAAAGGCTACCAGACTAGTTTATTGACCCAGATTTCAGGAGATGGTTATTTCATCACAAACTGAATATAACAATACACAGTAACACTATGTGTTTACCTTGTTACAGTCTCTATTAGCAATTTACAAAAGTAAATCAAAATTTACTGCAGGAATCTACATGCTGTGAGTTTATTTTTAATTTTATTTTTATTTTAATGTTAGCTGCTCTGATCAATTACAAAAAAGCACACGGCCCATTTTCTCAATTACAACGAAGAATTTTGAATAAGACGGAACTTTTCAGAACAAACCTAATTGGAGTTAGACTGCAGAGTCGTTGAAGAGGAGGAAGGCGGCACGCAGTGTGGTGCCATCCCCCGCCTCCTCAAGCACCCACGTGCCGACGTTTCGTCTGGAGCGCTGTGCAGGCCAAAGAGCCTCCGTGGCAATCTGCACAGCCCAAACGCCGTAATATGACTTACCTCCGCTCCCTAAGAGCCCAAACCCCTCTCCTCCACTGCAAATAGCAGTTTGCCAAACAGAAACGCTGATTAGATGATGGGGAGGGGGGACTCTTCTTAAATTGCTTTTGAGACACTCACAACATCCAATCCAATCTGCGAATAAGGTCCGTTTTTTTCCCACTTGTTAATTTATTTACTTATTTAGCTTTCTAATTGTAATCCAGATGGTGAGTTCATGCAACAAGACTGCGTGAGTGTAGGACTATTAGGGAATAATTATTATGCAAACAAAACAGCTCAGTGACACAGTCACGTCTGTTTGCGCGTCGCACTTAGTCGAAGGCGACAGAACCATTATCCTGCAGGTAATTGATGGACTTTCCCGATCTCCAAAAATAAGATTAGGAAATATTTTGCAAATTTGATTTTAAGGGTAAAGAATTGTTTCTTCTTTCTTTTCTTAATTTCTTTCTCTTTCTTTCTTTCTTTCTTTCTTTCTTTCTATCTATATGAAATGAAACACCTGCTTGAAATACAGAAACAGATGTCTGGAGATACTGTCACCTGCCTGCCACTCGGCTCTTAACAGGACACGGAGCGTCAAACCCGTCAACCGTCAACATCAAGCTCAGACGCATCTTGAGCAGATCACGGCGCCCTGTGGGCGCCTGGGCAAATCTGTCTCTGTGACATCTGTTTGCTTTAAAGTGAATAAAATGAATATATGAAAAAACATTCAATTAAATGGAGGGAGATCCCATTATGTCATAAGGAAGCGTGGTTCCGAAATCTCCCCTCATTCCGGTTTTCGGCTTCACACGGGTAGTGGGGGTGGGGGATGCCGCACTGTATGATGTCGGCATCTGTAGAAAGACCCAGCGTTCCAGCACTCTGTCTCACCAGGCCCCCAGATCAAACAGGCCAAAGACATCAGTTTGGTAGATTGGGCAATCCACGCAAGGGTGATCCTGGAGGTAACCTGTCCCCCTCATGCTCACGGAATGCTAACACAAGGAAAAATGGCATCCACCTAGTGTAACTCAGGCTTAAGTGTTTACGGTAACACTTCTTAGTAATTTATTAGCACGTTCATAATGCATTATAATACATTCATAAAGCACGGCTATAACTATTTATATAAAGGCATAACACATCCAAGAACCATATTGCAATAATATTTTGCAGAAACTTTGGTCCTTCTTATCATGATTTTGGAAGTACATAACTCAAATTTTTATTCTTAAAGTTTTTGTACGTTGACTTTACACTTTAGTAAAAGTAGCACTTTTTATTTTTAAATCCTCTAGGCATAGAGCAAGGGACTGGGGGCGACAGATGCTGCACGTCCAGCGGTGTACGTTCAAGACCTCTGCACCACAGCGTTGTCACGAGCCACTTTGACCTTAATTATTCTTAACGAAGTCGCACAAAGAGAGGGACGCAGGGAGAAAGCAGAAAAACACACAAGCTGCTAAGCAGAATGTGCATTTCCATATGCATTTTGGACAACGCAATTAAGCCAGGGGTTAATGAACACATTACATGAAGGCGAGCATGAACACAGGCTGTTTCGACTGTCTGGAGGACCCTGACGGGCCGGTGTGGGGGTGGATCCGTATTTGGGAGAGCATTCGCGCCAAGACTCCGAAGGATATTAACTCAGCCTCTTCAGCCAATTCCTCCCAATTAGTCTTCTTCTGCTGGAAGAGCTATTTTAATGCCTCTCCTAACTCGCGTCTTACCCCCATCATCATCACGGGGCATTTATACCTCTGTCCACAACCCCACAACCAAAAAGAAATCTCATCAAGGAGTTGTGAGTAGGCCTGGTGAACAGTAGCTTGTCAAAACTCTGGGTCAGTCCTGACATTAAGGTAAAACTAAAACAACATTCTAAAAAACAAAATAAAATAAAAAAAAATACTAAAGAAACTTGAAGCGTCTGATGGCAGCGATCGTTTCGAAAACACGCCGACACCTAATAATTCACGCAAATTAAAATAGCTAGAAATTAGTCACTGGATTAACATACAATTACGCGTCATGTGTGACAGAGATGAAGAAGGGCAGCGGTTTGAAAGAGAGCCGGCGGGTGATGATCCACCCCCTTGAGCGTCTGCCTTTATGTTCCATGTCTCCCAGATCCAGCATGATAATAGTTTGTAACCATCGAGCTTCAGGGAAAAAAAAAAATAAATGAGAATAATAATAATTATTGAAAAAAAAGCATCCCACGAAACCCAGAGCGGACTGGCTGGTTAATCATTCTGTCTTTGTGTTAATGGGTTTGCGCCGAGCATCATGCCAAACAGCACAACCGATGCACCTACGCGCAGATCAGAGCAGCAGGCGAGAGTGACTCTCTCCACGTGTTTTAATTAAAGTTCCCACTCGTCAGCGTAGCCGGGAATGTCAGCCGTGCAGTTTGATGCGTGCAAATCAATAGCCCTCCTGCGAATTTTAAACTGAAACACTTCACTGGCAAATAACACTTTTCACAGTTGCAAATTTATTATGCACTTTTTAAGCATATGAAATGTATATAATACCAACAATGACAATAATAACTGCAAATTATTGCAACAATGTCACTACAATGGTCTTGGATTATTTTTCGCTGCTCTGATATATGCCATGTTTTTATTCAGTTTGACAGGCTCTGTTTCAAAACTGGTACAAAAGTTGTAATTCCGGAAACTTCCATCTACCCAGCTGTCCTCCTGTCCCCATTGTTGAATATTTTCATCCCTTGAATTACTTTCGTTCAGTTGGGCTAGACTGCAAACTGGCTCTAATTATTTTCCTAGGGCAAGAAATTAAATGCAATATTTTTTCACTTTAATATGACACATGTTTTAATTGCGTCCACTGTCAGATGGTCTACTACAGCACAAACCAGCTATTTTTAAAGCCCATGTAAGACTCCAGTAAGCTTTAGGTTTGGCACTGAAGTAGCTGTAAATAAGTTCACTGACATTTATTGTGCACGTAAATTTTAATTAAGCAACCACACGGGCACGGGTGGGGCCCACAAACTCTCACAGATGGTTGCTGAAGGAGTTTCCTCAACACCAGTAAGGGAAGATGAGCAGTTTGTGTCGCCAAGCTGCATCTGGGGTCACTTTCACCATGATAACCACGTTCCCATAAATAAGAGCATCAGATTAAAGAAATGTAACACGTAAAGGAACTCAAATAATACAAAAAATAGGAAATGTATCTGAAATAAAGTTATGAATGCCGGCATCCATTCAGGTGGTTAAACAACACTCTGTTGAAGACGTGCGCTATCAGCGCTTTAAAAGCGAAATGGCCTGGAACGCAAGATGACACATGTGCCCCGGAAACACTGACCTGGAAATGGATCCGAAGCGACAGTCCGAATTACCGGGGAAATTAAGTCCGCAGAGGAGTAAATCAAGGTCATTAAATGCTTTTCATTTCCTTTTTAACCACTTTACAGTACCATAAAACTCAAGAACCTGCTCGATAAGCGTCTCGTTGAATTTTATACTCCGGTAGACAATGAAATAAACGTTGACAGAGGATTAAAATGGCCCCCAACTCTAGAATTCATAAACAGTACACATGCCAGAGTCCTGCACTGGGTATGGGCAGATAGTTGCTGAAATGGGCGGATTTTAATGTTCTGGAATTTTACGGGCGGGTATGCGGGCAGGTAATTCATTACACACGGGCGGGTAGCAGGTCAATCAAAACAGTATTGTAACCTGCAAAAATAACATATAAGCGAAAATGTCTATGTATTAGACTATCATGTGCAAATTGTCATCATCACAGTGTGTTCAGTATGTCGGGGGTACCTTTTGGTGCTTTCCATTATTTCTCTCCAAGTTGGAACTCGGATGAAAACGTCACGAAAAACGTTACTTCCCGTCGGAAACACACCTCTTTTATGACGTTGATGTCGGACAAGATTTTGTTGTCCGAGCTGCCCCTGTGATGTGATTTCAACATGGCGGCTTACACACTCAACAGTAATTATATTTTATAAATCTTTAAAAATGTTTATTTTGTTAAATTTATTAATAATTATAAATGTGTTCGATTTAGAGAATACCATATCATGACCGTAAACAGTATCTTATCATGCAGTATCAGATTTTTACCAGACTTGTTAGTGTCTTTGGTTTGTTTGTAGTTCGTTTGCCTCTCGAAAAAAGAATATTGCTATAAATGTGCTAAAATATTCTATAAAGCTTTTAATGTGGTTTGACTAGTTCGTGTTTCTTGTTTGTTTGCCTCTCGAAAAAAATAATCTCACTCCAACTCTGTTAAAATATAAAGCAACAACACACAGCAGCGTGTTCATGGAGGCATCTATGTTTGTTCCGAGATGTGGTAGCTTGAACGGGAGATTGTCGGACGTGATGTCACTCAACTCGGAATTTCTGAGTTCCGAGAGAAAAACGAACGCACCATTAGATAACCGCCTCGACAAACATTCACGTACACGTCTGAATCCTTGCTGAAGCGTGTCGTCGTGTTCTCTCTTTCACGCTCATCACAGTATGGATAGCTTAGATCTATCTGATTTGATTTTGTGTTAAATGGACATTTTTTCGTTTCAATTCAAAATTCATGTAGACCTAGCGCTTGTCACGTTGAGGTGCACTGAAAAAATAATTGTGTGTAATTTATCACGGGTACGGGTGGGTAACGGGCGGAATGTTAACGGGCCCGGGTGGGTGCGGATTTAACTTTGAAATAGTCACGGGTGCACGGGCGGGTGTGGTGCTGTACTGTATGGGTGCGGGTGGGTGCGGGTCTCCAAAAGTGGACCCGTGCAGGAATCTGACACATGCAGAGTCCGGTTAGCGCTTTACAAACGGCAGTCAAACGTGGCAGCTCTGGAGATGTGATGAAATGCGTGACGATGAATCCTGCGCTTGAGATTGATTATGTAAGAACTGCTTTCTGTCGCCTCTTGCCCAGATCAAATACCCACAGCCTGAATCCCAATCCTCCCTGATTTGGTCGTTCCAACACCCTGTTGTGCTGACACCAAGATGGCCACCTTCTATTTCCTTCCCCCATGTTTTCTCTGCCCTCTGAAGCTCACCCTTTCTCCTATCCCGATGTCACACGGTACTTTTTGTCGTCTTGCTATTACATTCTGGAGCTAGGTCACAGAACAACATGTGCCTATAGGGCGCGACGACTGGGGAGTTCAGGTAAGAGTCTGCGATTCCCGACAGCGAGTGCGCGACAATTCCCCAATAATGCTGGACTGCCTGCCTTGGCCCTGCCCCCCTTCCCCGGACGGGCTGGGCGCCATGGGCGACATGAGTGGTGGGGGTGATGGATCTCTCAGCTGTGGCTTGCAGGGATTGATCTATGTTAGCGCTCGCCTTCGATTATTTCAAATTCAAGCCTCTTGCATTAACCCCCCCGTGTTCCATTCACAAATCCTCACATGGCTCAGTTTCCATCTTGCGCATATTAAGCAGCCATAAATATGAAACACTGTCAAACACCTGGAAGAGTTAGAAGACAAACGTGAAGCTAAACCGAACCAGCTACAGAGACCTGGTGATGTATTGGGTTAACTTGAGGCTGGCGAGACTCTGGTTTTGGTGTGACAAAAGAGGTGGGCACCTGCGAAGACAATCAGGCTGCTGCTCGACGTGACTCCATGTTTGCTTTGAGTAGATTACAAAATGATGACAATCTGCGGGGGCGAAGAACAGAGGAATGTTTGTCGGCTCTTCCATTAATGGGAACTACGTCACAGGCCAAGTCCGTTCTTCCAGAAAGTACGTGTCCCCACGCGGATGTCACCCTTCGCAAATTGAAAAGGAGACACGCTGGCGATCACGACCAGAACTGTTTGCATGTGTGTGACAGTGCTGTTTGTCTTCATCTCTAACTGCATTGGGTCAATGTAATCTGTCCTTCAGCGGATGGTGCCCTGACCGGTAAACATACACTGGAGAGAAGTGCCAGTGAATGCAGCCAGGAGCTTCTAGGGAGATGGAGCTGTTTAGCTGTAGTTAACTTCAATTTCATTACATTACATTGCTTCTCCGCCTGTATTTCCAGCCCTACGGACAACATCGCCACATTAATAATAGAACAAAAGCAGTCAAGGAAGTTTGACTTACATTCTCAGACATGAGAGATTTTTAAGTGTGAGAAAACACGTTTGCGAGCAAGCAGCATCATTAGCGGCGTAATTAAGCATTAGATTAGACTCAAGCTCCAAGGAGGGGATCCAGCTACTGGCTGTTCCCGCTTTACATTACGTACTGTTAGCTTGACAGACTCACAGTTTCACTTCCTCAAGTTCGATCGCTCAGCAGCACCATGCATCGTCTCATCGATTAAAGAATCACACCGATAGCATGCTAATATTAGCATGCAAAGAGCACCCGCTAATCAAGAATTTCAAGTCCGTGGCAAAGCCAACAAGATGTCTTCAGGAAGAACGGTTCGTAGCACATTCTTCTTTATGGTAACCAATACCCATTGAAAATATAAACAAATTATATAGGCTGGATTAACCATTTGCCCAGTTTATCCCAGTGTAAAATATGGATAAACTCAGTGGTTAAGCTAGTTAGCAATATTAAAGAATGATAATCCAACCTAATGTGGGGTTTGAAGGCAAATTTATGAATGTTACGACCTTTTAATGTTCAGAAATCTCCAGTCGCTCCTGGTTCCTGGAATTAAGCTGCACGTATATACCAAACATTACTGTAGCAAGATTATAGTCCCATTCTACATCTGTATAAATCAGCAGGCTGTCTGTTAGTCAGACGACGTGGACATACCTGTCTGCGAAGGTCCCGTGTCTTCTTCGTCATCTTGTCTATGGCGGTGTTCAGAGGGTCGCCCTTCTCCTTCCGGCCCGTCTATTGGGACAGAGAGAGAAGCAATGTCACACGCTGACCAACACGGGCACCATCGCTGCCCACACGGGTCACGCACATGTACATGATGCAGAAAGCGGCATCCATATCGCGTCCGGCGAAAACCTGGGCTCCAGATGCTAAATAACTGTGAAGGAATGAAAATAATGAATACGGTCCTGGCTTATCTTGGCGTGCGTGTGTGTGGTTTAGTGGTATATTCTTCACTTAAATGATACAACAGTAAAAGAAGGTGATCTATCAACTGGCTGACCGTGGGAGTAGGATTTCAGTGCTAATGAGTATTTTTTAAGTGCTGCAGTAAGGACTGTCACTAAGGCGATGCGATTAATAAAATAAATAACTAAATAAAAACATGTTTCACAATTACAGCAGTTCACAGACTGATTTTCACGGCGCTCCAAAGACATGCATCACTCCGTGAAGACAAGCATTTTAATCGTGTACGAAATTATCTTGTAATTACCATTCTGATTGGTAATAAATCTAATCTCATGAATAATGGAGTTATCTCAATATCACATTTAGCATTATACTTGATGGTAATATTGTCAATCATTTATTAAATGTGATTGACATTATTATTGTTTGATAATACCGATTAACATAATTGTGGCGCTTTTTAAATAGACATTTGCACAACAAACTCAGAGGATATATTTACTGACGATGCACACAAATGTACTATGTACACCAATTTTTTTTTTAATGAGTCATTTGGCATTGACGTTAGCCTACAGGGCTTCTGTTCTCAAATGCTGAACAATATCTGTCCATTTTTATGTCAGTTTGATATAACAAACCAGATCCAGCTGGTCAAGATCCACAGCACTGTGTGCCAGAAGCTTCCGTGAGGCCAAGGGCTGCCGTTAGCAATAAGAGGGAGAATAAATTGATAGCTAAGCTAAAGACAAGCATATTACGAGCGAATGTGACAGACGAGAGCGATGTTACTCACGATTTGCTGACGGGGTAAAGACACGCTCGTGCTGATTGGTCATGTACCTTATAATGAGACTGCTTACCATAGCGGTCGTTACGCCGAGGCCATTAATATTTCCAAAGCGGCCTTCTAATTACCCCGCGCCCCTTTAATTTCCAGAATGGCCCTCTGAACACTTTGAAGAAGGTGATGAAAGCCATTCTAACCTTTATTTTGACTCCCAAATAGAAACTTGTAATTAAATTTGTGTATGAATTCGTTTTTTTTTCCCCTGCACTGGGAAGCGCAATTAGCTGGGAGATTTATGTTCAGGTTTCAATGGGACGGGGTTATGAGGTCACCCCTCACCTGGTGTTCTGCCGCCCAGGCTCAGAGAGGGCATCCGATGCCCCAGTTACTCTTCTCTCTGGGGGGTGGGACTCATCAGTGAGACCCCCAGCACTACACTGAGAGCAGTGGAGCGAGAGGATCGGGTGATGGCATGATCTCGGGGGAAAAGGCCTAGGCGCTCGATGGGAGAGCGATCAGGTCGGGAGGACAGAAAGCGGCTTCTACACACACCAGAAAGTTCTGCAGTTTGTCTCTGGTTATTTACAGTGAAGCTGGAAAACCATATATCCATAAATCCAGATTGGGAAGGTCGATGAAGACAGTTCAAAGACCCCCATCACCTGGATGCCACCTGTTCCACCATCTACTCAGACAGTTACTGAAAAGAACAGCCATTAATCCACTCAGAGAGCTGAGCTCCTCAAACATGGCCGCACTGAATGATGACATCACTGCCGACATAGTCGAGGCTAGAGGCCAATGAGTCGAGGCCTTGTGTCCCGACCTGAGTTGCCTATCCTCCCGATCATGCTGGAAAATAGCATCCGCCCCATTGAATAAATGACATCTAAGGGTAAAATACCAAAATGGCAGCCCTCCTGCGGCGGAAATTTCGAGAAGATATGACAATAAACCTGCGTTCACCTCGCAGCAGATGGTGCTGGGCGCCTTATATATGTAGGCCTAAAGATATGTGTATGCAAAAATCAAAATTTAGATTGTGTCGTCCGCTGTTGCCTTCACAGGTTAACGTTTTCTGTCACTCCAAATGTGTTTGTCGCTATCGGGCCATAAACGTTATTGTTTCCCATTAGCTTGGATATTGTCTCTCATCAAAACAGAAACACCCCGCAGAACCCTTGCATGGCGTTCCCAAGTAAACACGCAGCGACACATTTGCACCTGCTTGCTGTAATCTAGCCTGTATTTGTAGGGAGGTCTGGGGGGGGTTGTTCCTCTCTCAGCAGAAGGTGAAGGACAGTAATCAGGGCTACAGACTTTAGGATTGTAGTCATGGCAAATTAGCACGAGACCTTTGGAGGAGATTTTTCTGCAGGAGAAGGCTGGAGATGGTAATAAGCGCTAACGTTAGGAAGGAAGGCAATCTGGATATTTTAGCAAGCACTAATGTTAATGGTGGCTATTTGGAGATGTTAGCAAGTGCTAATGTTAAAGAACGTTATCTGGAGATTTTAACAAGTGCAAATTTAAGTGAATGCTATTGGGAAATGTTAGCAAGCACTAACATTAATGGATGCTCTCTGGAGATGTTAGGAAGCACTAACGTTGATGAATGCAACCTGAAGATGTTAGCAAGCGCTAAAGTTAATGAAGGCTATCTGAAGACGTTAGCAAGCGCTAACATTAATGAACGCTATCTGGAGATGTTAGTAAGTGCTAAAATTACTGAAGGCAATGTATTCCAGAGATGTTTAACAAGCGCTAACATTATTCTACATTACATGGCTTGCCAGTAGTTCCTCATACCCAAAGTCACTTGCAAGGCTTCTAGTTTAATATCATACGCATTTACACAGCAGGGCACTGGCCCTGGTGTACACAGCTGGACAATCACTCCTGAAGCCTGGTTAAACGCCCTCTTCAAGCACATAACAGAAAGGACCTCTGGGAATGGGGATATTATCTTGGCTACACGCTATGAATTCCCATGCCTGGCAGACTAGTGACCATATCGTTAAGCTACTGCAGAGCGGGGACACCCTGTACCGCGTGGCGCAGGCTGACACCAGAGGAAGCAGACAGTATGAATGGCGGCAGGGCTGAGGACAGGGTGCCATAATTCATGCCCCCTGAATGCTGGTATGTCACTAACACTCTTAGGGGAGCATTAAGTAGCCTCTTACTGAAACAGAATGCTGCTGGAGGCGGAGCCAGGTGACCAACAAAGTTTGTTTTGATTTGTTTCACCTGTCCCCCGTTCTCCCTGTATATATCATGGTGTTCAGTCTGACCTGAATGTTATCACACTGCCTGTCTTTCATTTTCCCCATCCTGCCAAAACAGCGGTTTCACATCTGTGGTCCTGGGAAAGCTACTTTTTCACTTCCTTCCCACGTCCATCCACCCCCAGAAAAGCAGAAGGAAGACTAAAACAAAGTTCGGGTCCATCCTGGAGCGTTGCGGTTCGCCTCGCCGAGCCTTGCTGGGCCGTCCCACACCACAGAAATCCCCCCAGGTCCTTATAGGCAGCGTGGAGCTCGAATTCGGATGTTTGTTTACATGCGCTGTGGGCGAGGGTGGGCTGAGAGTAGAGCTTTCTGCAGCCCCAAAAGAGATTCACAGCCGAACGTGCTGACCGCGCAGTCAGGAGCTTAGCTAACATGTCCCACAAAAAAGCGAGCCTTCTCCTCTAGCCCACTGTGCTTGGGGAAGTCCTGTCGGCTTGGGTCGGGTCAGGGGGATTCAGAAGGAACCAGAGAGCTGGGACAGGTGTGGGGTCTCTCTGAACGCCATTACTGCCACAACTGGCAAGACTCCGCCTTCCTAGTACAGTCTCTTCAGTTTTGGCACCAGCGGTATTCCGGTTTAGAAAACGAACCGTTCATCACTATAAAATACTGCTGTCATTGATGTGTATCAGTGTGGTGCACTTTTCTCTGGGGCAGGGGGTGTATCACTTCTTGCTGAACAGGGTCGAGCACGAGGGTCACCAAAAAGGCACGTCCTGAACACCCATCGACAGGATTCGCTGGTCAGACTGGAGTCTCCCAATCCCTCTGCGTTCAGTTACTGCTCCCACAAAAACAATTCAGTTTCGTTCACCTACAGCGACAAATGACCTTTTGCTGCCGTGGAGACTGCCGCCTGTGTCACCGTGTAATGGCCCCCGCGCGCGAGTTGCCACGGCGCTGGGCTGTTTGTTACGCTGAGGCTGAGTGCCGTGGCCCGTTATGTCTGTCAATTGCTAATGGCGCCTAGAAATCGGTTCCCTTATAGCGCGATAAAAAACCCAGGCAAATGGGTGGAACAGCACATGGGAGGGCAGGGAGCCCTGTCCCCCCCGACGCTTTACTGAACAAACAGTCACACAGCAACGGTCCCTAAAAAGATACAGTCTGCGGGCATGCCCCACTATCTCTGCGGCTGATCAATGTGTTAAGTGATATCAATGGCAGCTCCCTGTCAATTTGATTAGCATTAGGACGAGAGGCACGATTACTGAGGGGGGGGCCATCAACACCATCAGCCCCCAGGCAGCTCCAGGGTGGGGGGAGGGGGTAAGAGCATTGCTGGGAGGATGGAAACTGAGAGCAGGTTTACAGTACACGACAAGAAGCAGATCCTAATTAAGATAGAGCTCAGCTGTGCTGGCTGAACCACTCTGATGCGGGAGGTGCTTTCTGGAAGGCTGGGCTCAGGCTGAAATTAGGCAGCTAGGCAAGGCCACAGCCAGGATGTCATGGATGTCCCGAAGAGAGGCATGCCTCTGCCGCAAGGAATAGGATATCAGGTGATAAAAAGATCAGCGCAAATATAATAACCAACAGCAAGAGTTATTGTGAGGACAGTTTAGCCCATGATTAGGCGCTCAGTTCCACGAGTTGGACATGTGACACCTCCCATCGGCGCACGCGATTGGCCAGAGTCCCTGTTCTCCTTTCTGTCTGAAACCCCCTGACAGCTGGCCAAGTGCATCAGACTCGCCTGTGTTTTTATGCACAAGCCAAGAACCCAAAAAAAAAGCATATCGAGACAGTCTCTAAGGAATCCACACACACACACACACACACACACACAAAAATCAAGACAAAAACTTTCCCCTAAGTGGATGCAAATTCAGAACTCATATGCAGATTAGCCTTACAGCTAAAAGCAATTAAATCTAATGAACAATAACAACAAAACAAAGACAATTGTTATCTGTTACAAAATACACCTAGTAACAACAGCACTGTATTTTATGTAAAAAGGTAAAATACATGCCACTTTACGATTACAATAAGAAAATCAATAAAATGCCCGATTAATAAAAGCACTGAGGAATTGTGGGTAGTGTTGAGGGACAGCTGTAATTGAACCGCGATGAGGCTCGCTGGGGCTGTATACCAGCATATTTAAATGTGCTGAGTTAATATTTACAGTGCCCCAGTCTTGGGGGCAGATTAGCTGTGAGACTAGATGAGATGAGTGATAGATTCTGCTGAAGGTCTAACCCACCCGCTTTCCAAACTCCCACAAGCCTCCATTTGCCCCCCATGGGGAGTGGTATGTGTTCCCTTGAGCAGTGACACGCTGATCCAGGCAGGGTGACAGAGGTAATTAAAGTACAATTAGAGAGATCACACAGAGTTTTACACACACCGGCCACATGCGCACATGCACACACCCCACGTGAGGGCCCTCTTTTCCACGAACGCCCAGTTCGTTGCATCGATCACGAGCGTTAAGGGAGGGAAACCATCAGCAATCTTGGGATGTCATTTAATCACTAGCTACTGGCACTCTGAAGCTGGTTTATTCTCCTACTCTACAGAAAGTGTGGCCCCCGCCTGTCCGCCTGCACCCCCAACCCTTCCCCAGCTCCGTCCTTGACGCCAGCGCAGCCCCTGCAGACTCTCGAGCACCCGTCGGGAGTGGGTGGATGCCCACAGGCTCTGTCTGTGATGTTCGCAGACCGACGTGCGGCTCACCAGCCTGCCGACTCACGCTATTCCTACCAAACGCGGCGGGCCTTTCTGTCAAAATGTGCCAGACGCCACGCCGGGAAAATTTAAACAGGTAACTCCACCTGCAAGAATCCTAAAATTAAGCTGCATGCGCAAAGCTATCACACGACCTATATACAGTCAGACACAGTGTTAATGTTATATCTATATAAAGATATAACATACTGACATTTGCACACATCACAGCAGATGCTGCAACATCTCCTGAAGCTGAAGGGGTTTGGACCAGCCACTGATTTGCCACATATAACCCACACCCAAAACTTTATCCACATGTAACCCCCACCCTATACTTCATTCACATATAACTTACACCATACATTTAACCCACATATAACTTATACACTACATTAATGCCCACCTACACCCTAATCACCCACACAACCTACACCCTACATTTAACCTAAACACAACCTGCACCCAAGATTTCATATACATATAACCTAAACCCTAACCTTCACCCAAACATAACCTGCATCCTTCATTTCATCCACATATAGCCTACACCCCACATTTAACCCACATATAACCTATACCCTACATTAATGCCCACCTACACCCTAAACTTCACACATATATAACCTCAACCCTAAACTTCACCCAACTATATCCTGCATCCTACATTTCATCCACATATAACCTACACCGTATATTTCATCCACATAAAACACCCCACACTTCACCAACATAACACCCAGTAACTTTTGCATCTCTTCCTCTCCCAAGCTGTGATCACAAGACCTGTTCCAAACCCGCATGCCATGGCAGGGTAGGAGAGCAAAGGCTGGGAATTCAGTCACATAGGTACAGATGTGCAGCCGAGGGTTCGGAGCTCACTCACTGACTGCCGTTAGCGCTGGGACGGCGGGAGGCAGGCAGATCTTTCAGACTCATCTCTTTATTTGCCTACTTACACATTCATTCACCTCCTGCAAAACAGAACTGAGAACCTACACGTTGGGGGGGAAAGGCTGCTGAAAGATGCCACCCCCCCTGGGTGACTCGGACAAATCGGACAGGCACCCCCTGAGGGTACTGGAAGCCGCGTGCATGTACTGTTAACCGGAGTGGACCACTGAGTCGCCGGGGGGGGGGCATCCAAATCTAGACTCCCGCCTCCTCGCCTTTGGAAGATCACAATTGAAGGCCCTGAATCTCTGTCACGACTTTGAAGCTCAGCGGCTTGTAAGAAATGGTCAGATTCTCTCTGGAGTGAAGAATGCTGCTTGTGTGCCTGTCTGTTTGGAAACATTCACACCCCTTAGCCACTGCAGGGTGAGCAGCTTAACCACAAAAGTCAGGGTTTAGCAGCAAACCGCTCTGCTGGAAATGGGCCCCACCCCGTTTACCGCACCCATTGAACGACCCCGCACTGGACAAACCCGAGTGGAGCGGCCGTCCTAATGGCGCCGGCTGCCTCCATTGGACTCTCCGTGCCGGACAAATCCTGGCACAAGCCGCAGATGGCGTTCGGAAGGGTGAGATAGCCGGAAATTGCTCCGAGGTCTCCTGGACCCTCTGTGCGAGATAACGGACGTTTCTCCCCGCAACTATCATCCGACGAGGCGTCCAGATCCTGACCAGACTCTAATCCCAACACTTCAGAAAAATATGGGGGGGGTGGCTGGGTGGATTGGACCACTGCTAGAAGAAAAGAACCAGGAGCCAAACACAATTTCAGTCTCGGCGTAGAAGAGGCTCTACTAGGAGAAAGACACTGACACAGTGCTGTGTCTGTCTGGGGGGGGCGAATGATTCATTAAATCGGCTCCTCCGTCAGCCGCTGGAACAGCCTGCTGGGTCCATCAACATCTGCCCAGAGGTTAGGCCCTAAAGCAGCTGACCCGTAGCTGGGGGTGCATGTCTGCAGGGTGTAAAAACGAGGGGGGGGGGACCTTGTAATAAAGCGAGCTCCTCACAGGCCGAGAAAACATCAAGCTAGGAAAAGGAGAAAACAGAGAATCCTGGCCGACTGCTGGGCGGCTCTATGAGAGGCTTCCCATCTCCTCACGCTCCCCCCCCCCGATCCGGGAGCCACCTGTCGCCCGTGTAGGGCTCTCGTGAGTTTGCCGAAATGGACCCGTTCTCCTTATTTCCCTGCCGTCGCTGCTGCACCAAGACCCCGTTGGTGGAGACCATGGAAATGTGACCAAGGGCGTGGATTATTGTTGCTTACAGGGTGGGGGGTATGAGAAACAGAAACACATGATAAGAGGCCAAGAGACGGGACTTTTATGGCTGAATGAGCTAAATGAAATCGGACATTTCTTTCTTTTTCAGAGTTGTTTCTGGGTGAACTATTCGATCTACAAGATGGCCGCCGTTATCTTATTTATCTTCTGCCTGCGGAGAAGCAAGGTGTCGTGAGGGCAGAAAGCACAGAGAAAGCATTTATGTGTTAATTTCAGCAGCATGGATTTCAAAGGGGATGCTCTGAGGCGAGGGGCGCGACATTTTCGAATGGGACGGGCTCACAAAAACGGGAGGGAGGGGCATCAGAGGTGTGCGAGTGTGCGTGCGTGTGTGCTTGCGTGCGCTCTGTCCACCCGCTGTGATAATTGCTGTTTGTCCGGCCTGCTGACGGCAAGTGCAGCTCCACTGAGAGGTAGCTGAACTTCACATTTCCACCCACTGGAAATTTACAATTCAATGCTGGATACTGCTTTGCACAGCCAGACCCTGCAGTCCAAGTGACAGGCGAAGGAGTGAATGTTCCCTGACCTGCTCCTGCCCCCCGCACACACACACACATACACACACAGTCGGGTAATCATATGTTTTTGGGGACCGCTCATTCATTTCTATGGGAAAAATGCTAACACTAACTATGACAACCTTAACCCCTACCCAGCCCTAACCATAACCGTAAGTAACCAAACAAAATACAAGAGTTTTTATATTTTTTGTTTTTTCATTGCAGTCACGGATTTTCATAAAAGGAAACTGGTCATTTGGTCCCCACAAGGTAAGGTATACCTGGATGACGCACACACGCACGCACGCACAAGCACTCTCAAGCACAGACCTACAAACATGTAAACAAACACCCACTTGCAGGAAGGCACAGATATTTCTATGTGGGTTTTGTATATGAGGCTACATGTTAACGTGCCATTTCTGGCAGCCAGCAGGGGGCAGTGCGGTTAAAGCCCCCCCCTTCCAGCTGTGGCTTCGATACCACGCGAGTTTCCAGACACCATGGAGGAGGCAGGGACATGTGGTTCATGACACAGGGATGACAAGAACCTCCCCTAGTCTCAGCTCCGCCCCCATGCCCCACCTCAACCACTCACACCGGTGAAGAAGGCGTTACCCCCTCAGGCAAGTCTGGCTCCCCGGCTGTCATGGCAACCACATCGTTTATTCTGTGAGTTATTTACTTTGCAGGCAAACCAATCCGTGGGCAGCATTGACAAAACACCCCCCCCCCCCCAGTCTGCATGACGGGTGACCTTCTCTGGTGTCCAGACTGCCCGCCATACCACCCCCCCCCCCCACAACTCCAACATCGGACGAGGAATTCGGCCCCCACCTGCTGGGAAACAGCCTGCTGTCACAGTACCCTTAGCCTTGTTGCTGCTCTATATTTTAATTCACAAAAAAGCCAGTGCTCTGGAGAGCCTCCATCGAATGCAACGCCCCCCTCCCCCCCCCACTGCATTATCTCACTGCGCTCGTTGCTGACCCATTAATGAGACCGCTCCATTCCGCCGTAAAGCACTTTGCCGAGCTCCTAATTTAAACCCCACTCGTCCGATAAAGCGTTCAAATAATGGATCTCTAATCAGATGGCAATTAATTACCGCACCCAAAAGCCCCCAAGAGACCTCCCGTCCCCACCTCAGATGACACCCGTGAGACAGCAATGGACCCAGAGGGGACAGTGACAGACACTCGGGCATCTGGACATGGGGTGCGGCGCCGTGTGAAGGTAGAGCCGTCGCGCGCTCTCGCGGTGTGAGCTAAGCAGGTCGACAGGGAGCATCTGTCTCTGTGAGGGGCGTCGTTGCGGCTGACTGGCCGCGGCGAGCCGCCGAACCTGCGCCACTCTGCACTGTCAGGAGTTATTTGCGTTTTATCTTCTGGCTAATTGGTGGCGTCGTTAAGCGCGCGGCTTCACACATGCGCGGCACGTCCACCCTGCCAGCCCGCTGCTGGCACCACCCCCTACTCCCTCGTGGTCAGTTTAATGAAAGCACATGTCACTCAAGGATCCTGGGCCGGCGGTGTGGACTGTGTGGGCAAGGAACCGCTTCTGCACGGTGAAGCTTCTTGGCCCGAGCCTCTCCACACGTTCATGCAGCTGGAGGTACCAAGATGACCCAAGCAGGTCCATTAGAGGAACTCTGACAGGAGTCATCCTGTTTAGAGTGAAGTAGAGGGGGCTGGAGATGACCTTGGTGCAGTTGTCCCATAATTAAGGTAATGCGGGTCCTCCAGGGGATGTGAGCCCACGTCACCGCTCACATCCCGACCCAATCAAAGCTCTCAAAAATTGTCAAGAGGGCTCTCTCAGCAGATCCTGCTTGAGGACAGTCCTTAAAACCTGTTGCCTGAAGACGGTGCTTAGTACTTGTTGCTGAGAGAAAGCATTTAGCACCTGCTGCTGGGAAACATCTTAGTAACTATTACAGGGAAACAGCACTAAGTACCTGTTGTCCATTTCACGAATATGAAGTCCATTTAAACGGTGGTACCTAAAATCTGACAAGTTACCCCGATAAGCCAGTAACCCCGCTTCATAGTACGGGCCATCGGTTCTGGGTGATATCGCTTAGTATCTGTTGCCGGGACACAACACTTAGTGCCTGTTGCTAGAAAATAGCACTAAGTACTTGTTGCTGGGAAATAGCATTTACTACCTGTTTCTGGAAGATACATCTTAGTACCTGTCGCTGGGAGACAGGTCGTGGTATATGTTGCTGGGACACTGATTTCAATACCCATCTCTGGGAGTCCTGCAGCTATGGAACACATCCCGACCCAATCAGAGCTCTCAAAAATTGTCAAGTGGGCTCCCTCAGCAGATCCTGCTTGAGGACAGTGCTTAGTACCTGTTGCCAGGAAACAGTGCTTAGTACCTGTTGCCCGGAGACAGTGCTTAGTACCTGTTGCCAGGAGACAGTGCTTAGTACCTGTTGCCCGGAGACAGTGTTTAGTACCTGTTGCCCGGAGACAGTGCTTAGTACCTGCTGCCCGGAGACAGTGCTTAGTACCTGTCGCCAGGAGACAGTGCTTAGTACCTGTTGCTGAGAGAAAGCACTTGCTGCTGGGAAACATCTTAGTAACTGCTGCTAGAAAACAGCACTAAGTACCTGGTTCTAGGTGGTGGAGCTTAGTACCTGTTGCTGGGAGAT
>JAODJW010000050.1:3907697-3921605 GCA_026777045.1 Hyperopisus bebe
CGATGCTTCCTCGCATCTGCCTCCACCCCCCCACCACGGGAGTAATATCCTGTCCCTCTGGTGCTAATGAAGAACTGCTGGGGGGGGGGGGTGAGGGACGGGGGCCAAGAATATCCCACAATGCAGGGGCTGCAGATGTGCAGCTCAGAGATGCAGCACCCTCAGCACGTCTGTATCCCCATCCTGGCACTGGCTCCACTCCCACCGAGGCTAACTGCACTGGTTTCAAACTCACTGCACTCCCTCTGAAGCTGCACTCCATCCAAAACTCACTGCACCTATTCCAAAGCCCACTGCACCTCTTACAAAGCTCACTGCCCCCCCCTACAAGGCCCACTGCATTCCCTCCAAAGCTCTCGGCACATCTTCCAGTGCTCACTGCGATGGTTGTAAAGTTCGTTGCACCAGAGCCGCTGCTAACTGCACTGATACCAACGATGCAGTGAATGGCGCTTTAAGCGACACACTCATCACTGCAGTGACCAAGGCAGTGACCGGCACACTGGCCGACGCACTGACTTGTAAAATGATCAACACTCCGATGGACCCAGGCGTAAAATAAACGCCTCTGCCGGGGACAGTGATCCGCACAGATATTACGTGGGCGGTATGAAGCCACTCGCTGGCATTTTCACAGTTATGTAAATCCACAGCTAATCTACGCACTCTGCTGACCCTGTCTCCCCTGCTGGCCAAATAAAGAAAATCATTAAAACCTCTTTTTTTTAAAGTTGAAATTAGAAAATAAGCCTGTATGAATCTGTACCGAGCCAAGTCCTAGGCTGAGCTAGACCAGTGTTTCTCAAACTGGTGCCTGGGGACCCCCCGACAGTCCATGTTCTTCCCTCCCAACTCCCAGAGTCAGGAAAAGAACACTGCTATAATGAACGATATTACACGCACACGCAAACAATCACAGCCCCCCACAGTTTTTCAGAGTGCCGTGAACCTCTCCACACAGCAGAAGAGACAGAGCAAGGACAGAAACACCTTAAGAGCAACCAGAAGGACGTGCACTCGGACTAGATAGGCGGGTGGAAAAGGCATGAGACCATGAAATTAGAGAGGGAGAAATCTGTCCCAGGGATGTCCCATGATTCATCATAAGCAAATTATCTGCATGAAAAAATGTACAACAAACATTTTAATAATTAACAGCACAGAGACATGCATGCATTTTCTTCCAAGATTAACAACTACTGACAACCTTTCAATATTTAGACATGTAGAGAGATAATGAAAAGCTGGAATGTTCTTGGTTCCCAAGGTGACCATGTGGACCACAATTCCCAACATGCACTGCACCGTGATGAACCTCTTCACGCCATAAGAGCGCCTGACATTTGAGGAGATGATCTCCGAGTTAACCTCTGCTAACCAACGCGGATGGGGCTTGAGTGCCCAACACCTTTCAAAAATCAGTCCCGTTTAACTCGTTAAAGAGCCCAGATGACAGCTTAACGGAGATTCTCCAACAGCTCAGAGCTCTCTAAACTTTTTATTTGATACAAAGGAGCATGTAAAAACATTACTGCTAATCGCCGTAAGTGCGAAGAGACATCAGGGACTGGCATACACGGGAGACTCCCCTCGCTTTTATTCGGAGATGAGGGAACGCTGGTGCTGGTCGGGGCCCTATCCCAGCTGGTTTGCTACTCTGGCGAGTCCAGACACCAAACATCCCGCCACATCCATGGCCCATGGTTTCCAGAGGCCCTGGATACTAAAAGCAGCAACTAAATATGAAAGGAGTCCCAGAAAGTACACGCCCACCTCCCACCCCCGGCTGGGCTACTGAAGCCCTGGCCTTATGAACCGAGGACCCATCTTCGATAGCTGCTGGTATTTACGACACTCTTTCTGACGCCGTTTCGGAGATTAAAACCTGGACGGGGGAAGGGGGGGCTTAGCATGCTGAGTCAGCAACCGGGTGACATCGCAGTACAACGTCAGCTGGAAGTTGGCCGCTCCAGGCCCCTAATAAGGATTCCCGGGAGATTAATTCTCATTACCTCGCACTAGAAAAAAGGCAGGCGAATACATTGGATGCCTATACTAAATCAACGGACTTTTCATTTCTGGGTCCTCGCATTCCTTCCAAAAAAAAAAAACACCCAGGAATCAGAATTAACATGGTGCTTCCTGTGCCTGTGAAGAAAGCATGATTTTTTTCCTGGCACGATCAGAGCCGTGAAAAGGAACGCGTGCATTAGGCGCCCACCTGCGTACAGCGGGCTCCGCGGAGCGGGTTCGCGTCGGCCAGCCACATTCTCCCCAGCGCACCTCCGCTGTTCCCGCAACAGCCGCCCTGCGCTCCCTCCGGCTTCCAGGGCTTCCCAGGAATAACTGAGCATTTGGTGCTTTGATATGTAAATAAGGATCCATCCTTAATTTGACAGCTCTATTGGTAATTCTTCGTGTCGGAGTCACATTTTAGGACAGCAGTACAGGTTTGTGCCTCTGACGAGAGACTGTGGCCCAATTCTGACCTTTTTCAACACCCAGTGGGTGTGGAAGTGTCAGGTTTTATAGTGTTGCACATTCTTACAAGGCCCCGCCCACAACCGGTGGCGAACAGAGAACAGACTAAATGGTCTAAAACGACCAAAGCTGGTCCTCACTCACACGGAGATGGTCTGTGTCCTTAATTCACCGAACGTGTTCCATTCCACCGGAAGGGAACCTCAGGACACGGACAGAAGGTGACGGGTGACATCATCGTCGGCCCGACATACGGCACAAACCGTAATAATAGTGGTTATTGTGACAATAACCAAGGGGGGGGGGCAGATACACTACTGCTGGCTCAGGGTCCAACAATAACACAGGCGCTCTCTGGAGCCAAGCTGAGCCCCCAGGACCAAAAAGGAGTGCATACAGGGTATGAATATATTATGTCACCTAAAGGGGAGCTTTCAAAGAGGTCTGTCAGTGCATAGAACGAGGTTTGTAATAATCCCGGTTGCTCCCGAACTCTATCGCTCCCCGCTGGTGGAGAGGAGATTGAGGTTGCCGCTGATTGACACGCTTGTGCTAAGTCCCATTATAGATTAAATTTGCGATCTCATTTATGGAAATGGTTAAGCCCCGGAAATGCAATTACTATCACTAAATCGTTTCGTCGGTCTTCTCCCTCGACTCCTTCAAATGGCGGGGGTCAGCAGGGCCATTTCGCCAAGGGGTGCGAATGCTGGTGGGGGGAGGGGGGGGTGAGTGATTTCCGCAAATCTCATCACGGCGGATGGGGCCCGGCGGATGGTCTCTGTGTGACCGCCAGTATCGCGGGACACCCATCTGGGTCGTAATAATAACAATAACGATAAAAATAACAGCGCAAAACAAACCGAAAGCTTTTATCAGGGGCAAAGCAGACAAAAGCTGGGCACCAGTGGGTAGCCCTGCCATCCGTGGGCAGGCCACGCTCATCAGCCGCGGCACTGCACACCCGCACCTGCGTTCGTGGCCCCCGGGAAAGCCGGGGGCGACACAAAGCCATCTGAGGCCCCCCCGACAGAGAGCTCGGCATTGGCCGGCTCATACCGGGGACACCGGGATCATTATCTCGGCGGGAATTCCCGTTTTTTCTACCATCTCGGTCGCCCAATTAGCAGGCGCCGCCGCTTCCTGGTGGCGGGATGCCGACGGCCAGTCCCTTGTTTTGCAAATTTACATACAGGGTTTCATTTGCACCGGAGGTTGTTAGCCACAGTGCATCACATACACAAAATGTTGGGGGAGGATCAGGAGCCAGCCAGGTTCATTAGGATTCCTGTGTAACTGAATAAGTTTCTAAGTGAGTGCGAGGCCAGCTACGACCTCCCGTGGGATTGGCTGTCCAGCTCTGACCTCCCACAGGACTGGTTGGTCAACTCTGACCTCCCACAGGATTGGCTGGCTGGCTCCGTCCTCCCGCAGGATTGGCTGGCTGGCCGAAACCTCCTGCAGGGTTGGCTGGCCCACTTTGTCCTCCTGTGGGACTGACTGTCATACGGCTCGTGACGTATTAGGACAGAAGGAAGACACGGGGAACCGACCGAGACTTCTTAGGAACGTCAAGTCAACGCATCCAGCCAGACTGAATCGACTGAAAGTGCCGCTTCTATCTCCCTTGGTGGAAATAACAGAGCCAGTATTGTCCATGAGAGAGTGGTTGGACCAATCTTCCACTAATCAGACGTAATGCTACATGCTAATTCCACTGCACCCCTGTTCAGAGGTGGAGCTGTGGTGCGTAGGTAGGTAGGAGCTCGATCCAGACCAGCTCCTCCTCAATCTGTGCTAAATAACCCAGCTCTGGCTAAAAGTTCCCTTCAGAAAAAAGGCGTCATAATAATCAGAGTTCCTACTAGCAAACAAATGCACTAATACCTGCCGACATATGAAAACGGTATCCAGTGACAGAGACATCAGGCGACGCACGTGGCTCCTGGGTGTTACGCACGCCGGAGCATCGCACACGCAGCTTAATTGCGACATAATTACAGCTCCGTCCCGCGTGGCCGTTATTTCAAGCCTGCCTCCTGTTTTTCAGCACCACCTAAGCCCCTGGTTTGAGAGCAAAGCCGCAAATCATACACATTGACCATACACGCCTGCAAAAAGCACCTACTCCTGGGAGGTTCCAGACGCTGAAGGAACAGGGTGTTTGATAATGGAGTGGTTTGGTGCTGCATGTTTGTGTGTATTGGGGGGTACTTTTGATTGTCTCTATATTCATGTGTATAGCTGGGGGGGCGTGAAGACATCGAATTGGCTGGATGACATTCCCCACCCCCCTTGGGTAATCCCCCCACACCCTCAGAAACTGCCACCATATTGTCTTTCTGGTGGAGCGTGAAATCGGCAAAAGGTTTCCCACAAAGCATTTGATATTCAAGGAAAAATAAGAGTGGGGGGGGGGGGTGACTGCAGAAAACCAATGAGGCTCAGCGGAGCCATCGGGGACGCGGCAGAATGAGGCAGGAATAAACGATTTGAGGCAGAAACACCATCCGGCAGGGCAAAACTAACGGTCAGACAGATGGAAACCAAGCTTGGAAAATCTGACGACCGTGGGCACCAATCACAAAGGGGCAGAGACGGACAGATTAGGTATGGACACACGGTGGCAGGTGCCGGGGAAGTGGGTACCAGAGATGTCATGGAAATGGGGTACATTATGATGATGATGATGGTAAGGCACACTCACCACAGAAGAAACAGGGCAACATTTAAGCCCATGGGAGGGTTACTTACACAAAAATGTTCTGAGGGCAGAACAAAAACTTCTCTCTCTAAACCAATCAGATCTTGGGCAGATGACAGACCAACCAATTGGTCCCGCCTCCTCTACAATCTGATTGGTTGTTTCTTTCAACCAATCATTTTTTATTCTGTCCTCAGAACATTTTTGTGTGCATAAACTTCCCATGGTCATAGTTTACACATCCAGCTATGAGTAAAGTTCAGAGAATGAGATCCGATCTCAGCCATCCGAACACATCCTGGATCTTCGGGTGAAGTCACCTCAGCCAAAACAAAATCACCATAGCTAGGAATACCTACTTTATATAAGAAAAAAAATCTATATATACTATCCTCATGGTAACCAACTTCAAAACACCAAATGTGAAATAAAATTAAGAGTGGAGGATTAATGATTTGCCGCATCGTTAACGTATTTAAGGTGCAATGTCAAAAATGAAAAATAATTCACAATGTAAACAGCAGCTCTTAACTATACACAGACTGCCATACAGCGTTTTAAGCAATTAACACAGACCTGTAAAGAGTGTATTTGTTATGCCTCTCCGTTTATTTAATTAATGCTTTAATTATACTTTCCCATAGTCGGTGCATTACTTACTTTGTCTAATAGTTTCTGTGAGGGTCACGTATGAACACAAGCTTCATTTCTGAGCGATGTATAAACATTTGCCGTTTTTTTTCCGCCATCCTGCCTCTGAAACTCAGCGGGATTATTTGCTTGCCAAGACTCGGTCTAATTAATGAACGCCGGTTAGTTAAACGACTTTCAAAGAGTGTCAGGAGGTGGAGTTATTAAGCAAAATGAAAAGAGACGCCACGAGATTCGCGGTTTCTAATCCCCTGGCCAGCGTTTTTAAATAATAGGCCTACCTTTTATATTATAATGCGGACTGATGCCCGACCGTTTTAAACTCGAGTACAGAAGAAGGGAAACATAAAGACAGACTTTCTATCCGAAAGGCATACTTTATGTCCTAAAAGGCTGTTGATCCCTGTCATCTTCGCCAGTCTGTCTAACACCATGTCCTGCTTTTACGGCGATCACAGCTCCAACTTTTTTACGGGTCCCCATCACGAAAAGCCCGTAAAAAATCATATCAAACTGACCTCGTAATCCGTAAATCACTAATACGGGGACGTTTAACACAGCTCCCCTAATTTCGTTCCGCTATATATATTTTTGCTTACGTGCTGAATATGAACAAAAAGCGGTTGTTCATGTAGCGTTATACTCCGTGCTGTTTAACAGCCGTATTTACAAAATGCTGGGGTTTTATTATAATCCCTGTAATAAAGCCACCTATGATGCACAAAAGCTACGCCGGGACAGTAAATACTCCGGAGAAGATGCGTCCGTTTTCATTCAGTGTCCGGAGACTGGTGACTGTTCATCGTGTCCAAATGCCCCGCCAATCCCCGTCCCACACACACTTTACACCGACAGCACTCTTTAATTGCCTTGTCAGTTAAACAAAGCAGATCGGTCTCGTCTGCCCGGGAAATAAAAGGGGGATGCGCGCCCCTCAAACGCAATAGAAAGGGACGCTTCTCCCCCACGTATATGAGACCTTTTCCGACAGCACTCAGAGTGATCGGTAATGAGCTCGTTAAAGTCCATGGTTGTAATTTCCTGGAGAGATCCTCGGCAGAGTAACACGCACGACTTCATAAACTTTTATGCGTCCACTTCCATGGGACCGCAATCAATCCCGGTAGCGGACACGTAAGGGGGGATTAAAGCAAGCAAATTAAATAATGGTGAGGGAGGTAATCTAATAATCTAATTAATTAACACGATGATACCGCGTACTGCAGATTAACATTTTACAAAAAAAAGATGGCATGCCGTCGTACATGTATAATTGTCAGATATTGGAGACATGAATAGCACTCTTTAGGACGTTCCAACACATACAAAACATATTTTAATACCTAATGACGGCGTAGCAATTTGAAGTCGAAAGATAAAAACGAGCCCTTTGATCAATTTTTGTAAGCCTCTTTCAGTTGCGGCATGGCCAAATGTAAATATAAAGCATGCATTTGAGATATAGCGCGAGTAATTCTGATTAATGAGAGCACCTTGGACCCCCGTTTAATCTTGTAATATGTCCCTGGGCGAAACCGGCTTCTTTCTAATGCTTAGCTGTGCAAAACAAACACTTCTGCTTTTAACAGCGAATAGCGTGTAACTACATGCAAGAAGTAAAGTGGATCCATATCATCGATTAACCCAAATAATGCGAACGGCTACAGAAAGGAAATATAAAGCGTGATTCTGAGTTTAGTGCTGCTTTCATGTCCCGGTCTCTGCTCCCCGCCACCTCAAGCCAGGCGCGTACAGCACTACGCCCCTTCCACGGGGAGGGATGGGGGCTCCATGACTCACTGCAGCTTTTTATTTACATTTTCCCCGGTAAAGCCGTGCCTCTCCGCCTGTTTGACTGGATTTATGGGAGGCTGCCAGGCAGCACCGGCCAGAACATACAGATACACAAACACGCAGAGAGGCACCGCAAAGCCACTCCGCTCGGGGTATTTAACAGCTATTTACTGTTGTCTTGTACGGAACTGTCGATGCAGTTTTGGGACGGAAATGTAACAGGACAACTGCGTCCACTCGGACAAGACAAATGACAAACACAATAACCGTTTAATGCTACCAGTACTTAACAATTACACAAATTAGCGACAGCACAGGCAAAAACCATTTGAGCGGCTTAATGCGATTCCGGAAATGTTTCATGGGTCGTTAAGTCTTTTTTTTTTTTGGCCATGGGGAGTTCAGGGGAGGGGGGTTATAAAAGGGGGCGCTCGACCAAATCTGATGTGATTTGATTTCCTATAAATTAGGGCAAGGCCGACTTTATTTTTTGTGCAAATTCAGGGACAAGCGTTGACCCAGAGGTAAGGCTGAAGATTAAAATCCTCAGATCAGCCCTCTAAGTGGGGCATAAACTCGGACGGGTAGGGCACAGCCTGGCTCACAGGTCGGCTGTTTGTGGCCAGCTCCTCTGATCCACACTCAAAGGCTCATGTCTCTTTCCTGTCACACCCCTGCAGCTTCTCCACTTCCACCTCACTTAGCATCCTTAACAGCCAATAGGAGTGGTTCAGGAGATTAACAGCCAATAGTAGTGGTTCTGGAGATTAATAGCCAATAGGAGTGGTCCTGGAGATTAAAACACGAATCCCTAAACCTGGGATATTGTAGCAGCACCTGGCAGGTAAACGGATGCAAAAGGCTGCCTGTGACACAGCGAGGTCTCATTAAAGCTTGCTCCGTGGTCATGTGATCTGGCAGGCCAATCGGAGCGGTTAACTGACTCCGGGGCACAGCACGCCTAGGCAAAATGACAAACCTCCTGTAGAGTCTAAACTGTATATTTTGCTAATTAGGGAAAGGCGTTTAATTGCTGAAAAAGGCTCGACTTGGCCTCAGGCCTTTCATTTCCCGACCGAGGCGGAGCATTTCACCGGAAACAAAGGCTGAAACCATACAATTGGCACATATACCCATTTACATTTCCCAATCTCTGCGCATTTAGTAAAGCATAAATTGACATATTATCTCTTAGGTTCACCTATTTGACATCAGTGCCAATAAAACGAGCGGGAAATTAACCAAGCAAACCGTTACGTAATGCCGGGAAGCGTGACCTTTTCCGTGAAAAATCATGTGACGCACCCGCCTACGCCGCCCCCCCCCCCTTAAAATCCTTCGGCGGGACCTTGTGGTGACACAGTCCTTGAGGTTTAGTTGTGCCTAAAATAGATATGGCACAGCCAAGCATCTCCGCGATTCGCGCCGTGTATGAATACGACAACGCGCTCATTCATATCTGATCCGGCAGGACGGCCTCCGCTGCAGAGATTCGGGTCGGTGCTGCGGCCACAGGCTCGAAGGACACGTCAGAGCTGGCCGGCCCGATCTCTATGAAACCTGAATGGCGCTGCCAATCTGCTTGGTACTCCACCACATCAAAGGGCCCACTCGAGCCACGGCGGCGTTCAAGCCGCCGTCCGTCCATCATGGAAATAAAGCGATTTACCATTCAGGCCCATCGCGGGGCCTTAAACAAGAAGCGGGCCAGCCCAGCCTGCTCCCAGAAGAACCACTCGAACGATAGCGTTCCACTTTCATCACGCTCACAAAAGAAGAAGGATCCGGAAAGTGCCGCCGTTCTCAGAATAATACTCTCTGCGAGGATTTTAAGTCGCAGACAATGTGGGTGCCAGATACAGTTACAGACTCCACCGCTGCCACGCTCTCGGGCCTTTATTTTATTTTTCTTCCCCACCATCATATTTAACACCCACTCGTCCATTTCAAACCAAAAGAGCCGCTCGTGTACCAGGCTGCGGCGGAGTTCGGTGTGCCGGTAGCCAGGAAATAAATCCCGTCTAAAGGCAGAGGATGGGGAATTAGATATGAGGTCACATGGTGCATCGCGGGGAGGGTGAGCTTTGGTGCCACGGTAGTGCCTGGGTTTGTGTGTCGGCACGTGTGAGGGTGCAGTGGGGGGGGCGGTGGGAAGTAGGGGTGTAGGATGGGTGGGATTGTCATGCCAGAAAACGACCACGACGCCAAGACACCGAACAGGGAGACAATGCCTCAGGTGACGTCAATTACAATGCGGCCTCTTCGCTCGTTTGCAAAGCAGATCACAATTGTCCACAGGGGGGTAAACAGCCCCGCCACTTTCCCGGACACGCCCACCAACACGCTCACATGCAGTTTGTACTAAGCCACGCCTCATCACATAGATAAGGAGACCAAAAATCAGACAGCAGCCAATACGGATGGCTTTGTCACTGGGCTGAGTTGCTAATCATCTTGTCACGGAAATCAAGAGGACTGGAAAGACTGGATGTAAATCCGGACCAGCTCAATGCATTTGGGTTTCCCGGTGCTTTGGCGGGAAACAAAAGCAATTAAAAGAAAAAAAAAGTCACAATGAAGCGTTCTGTGTCCTAGCACTAATCGCATGCAGATATTAATGAGCTGTGCTGTAATTACACACGAGCACCGCCCATGCGCTCTGGAGTTTGTTTAGGGCATCTTTTGAAGTGCCGGATGAGTGTTGCAACCCGGGCGTAATCCACGCGAAACCGCTCTTAGCATGGGGGGGGGGGAGATCACAGTGCCTCTCAATGGATTTTGTCAAAAGAGGACAGAGGACAAAACTCAGCAGAGTTCAATTATCAAAAGGAAAAAAAACACGATCACACACCAGATACCGGTTAGATAAAGTGACTGGTCTGCAGCGCCCTCTGCAGTTTGGATGACCAGACGCCTTTGCATATAGCCACTTAGCACATTCTGCTATCAAAACCAGCTATGCATTGTTAGGGATAGATATGCAGATCTGGGCAAGTTCATTTGCTTGGTTGATTATTCAGCTATTCACATGGGGAAACACGGCCTGCAATTTGGCTATGTGCATATATAAGCCTTTCCTGCTGTAATGTTTGTATTTAGATGCCTCTGATTACTTAGTATCGAATAGTTAATTTACAAATAAGAGCACTTGTAATATTCATTTATCCAGCTCTAGAAATAATTAACAGTAATTAATAAGTAAAAATGGAAAACAGCTGACTCTAAGATCATCTTTCTACAGTCCGACTCTCATTTGATTACTTTCATTCCTATTCAATGCACATGTAGCCATTCATAATGTTGCCTAGGAATTTAAGACTTCACAGTGGCAATAACACATGCATGGTGCAGTGACTCTCCTGCTGTTTACAACAACACCTGTGCAGTGCAGTGACTTTCCAGCTGTGTACAATAACAGGTGTAAAGTGCAGTGATTCTCCAGTTGTGTACTGTAACACAAGCAGTCGAACGTGAACAGCTCTCCACACACTTAATTCCCGCTGTCCACTCACACAAGTGGGCAAACATCCAGTTATAGCTCAGAAGCTTTTAAAACAGGTGATGAAAAACCCAATTCTGTCCAACACACCTCTGCTTTTTGTGTTTTAACACTGATGGGGAAATGTGATGCATTGCCACCTTTGTTTTCAATCCCCAATAACATGAAAAATGCAACAAAAAATACATGCGTATTGGAGTCAACAAAAGTAATAGAAAGTGTTCCTTTTTAATGAAAATGTGCATTAAATGCACCAGCCAGACCTACCGGCTCAGAGACCTTTTGGTTGGTATGCATTTTTAAAGCTACACCTTGAGTTCATTGATATTCTTTACAACTTAACCTGCCACATCGGACAAAAGGTTGATTTTCCAAGAAGGTGGCAATGAATAGGCAGGTTATTGGACAGACTCCAGCTAAAATCACATCATCGCTAATTCAATCCAGCCTCCCATCTGAGGTCTATTGAGATGCTCTGCACATCAGACACTGAGCATCAGGCTGGGGGCCACTGGAGAAGGGAGACCCACTCAGCAGCAGGGTTACATAGTCAACACTCACCAATCAAACAATGAGACTGACAGTCATGTTCACATCCCTTTACTAAAACATGATAAACATTTACTTTCTCACCCAATTTATGCTGGAAAACTTGAGTTGCTTCTTAAAAGTACATCCCACATTTGTTTGTAAAACTGTATGTATGTGCCATAAATGTTAAGTACAAAAGGCAGAAAAATCCATCTAAAAGTCCAAGATTCAGCCCAGACTCTACTGCTGGATGTTTCATAATCTGGAGAAGGATGGGCAGGTCCAAGTCAACGATTACAGCAAGGATAACTGACAGTTGCTGGTAAATAATCACAGCAAGGAGAACTGACAGGTGATGGTCAATGATTAGAGCAAAGAGAACCAACAGGTGTGATTCAACAATTATAGCAAAGAGAAACAACAGCTCTTGGTCAGTGATTACAGCTAGGATATCCAACAGGTCAGAGTCAACGATTACAGATAGAGAACCAACAGATCAGAGTCAACAATTACAGCAATGAGAACCTACTGGTCTAAGTCAAAGATTATGACAAGGATTACCAACAGGTCAGAGTCAACAATTACAGCAAGGAGAACGTATAGGTCTAGGTCAAAGATTATGACAAGGATTACCAACAGGTCAGAGTCAACAATTACAGCAAGGATACCCAACAGGTCATAGTCAGTAATAATGAGCCTTTAAAAATTGCTTTATTGCAAAAAAAGGCCTGCCTCACTTCTGACCACAGGCTTAAAAAATTCCTCCGTGGCAATGAAATCCAACAGCGCTGTTGCCTCAGTTTCAGCTGGATTCTGACACTTGCATCACTGTAAACTGAACTTCCAGATGAACCTTTTGCAGGGAAATGGAGGTAAGCTGAAGATCATTCCAGGGAAGCTGAGAGAGCAGCCATATGTTTACAAGGTCGGCCAGGACAGATTGACGACACGACAGAGTGGATGCGCCTCACACAACCGGCGTGGCAAGCAGGCGGTCGTTACCAAAGATGCATAGATTAACCACTGGATCGATTAATGGCTACCCAGTAATGGAAGCTATGTGCATGAAGGACACGATTTCAGCACTCAGATGCCAGGCCTCCAACGGCACACAAGAATGAAGGCACGATAAATTAAGTCAAGCCGGGAAAGTCTATGGGCAAACTCCACTCAGCCTTTCCGGAAGACTCTCTGAGGAAGGCCCCAAACAACATCCCTTTAGTGGTAACAGGCAAAAATGAGGTGCTCTCCGCAGACTTTCATGTAACCGCAACTGTAAACGTCTCAGTACCAAATGCATCCTTTATTCTGCAAAGCAGCCGAAGACTTCAGACGCAAATCTACTGTCTCGGTGTTTCCCAGAAGCACTTCATGCATCTTAGAAGCTCTGCTCGTTCTCGGCGAAACATTCATCATCGGACTGATCGCCGTGCCGTTGCCATGGGCACACACCGGCATTCTCTAGTCAGCTCCCATGCGTCGGGAGTACGAAGCAAATCCCCTGCAGTAGACGGAGCACCGGAGTGAGGTCCTCGCATCAAAAAAACACACTAAATTAGAATCATGCATCCTCGCATACAAAATGGGAAACCTTCCAGCCAAAATCCATACTCATATCAAACACCAGCAGCATCAGACCATAAGTCAGTTTCCTGCTGCTTGGGATATACACCAAAGATCTTAGTATGTGCATCAAAACCTCCATTTACGCACCAGAAATCTAGATCCTGTCATCCTCTTTGCACTGAAAAACTGGTTTGACTTAAACGCTTCAACTTAAGGGACTTAATCAGTGCTCGCTTTGGGGATGAAGTCACCTGATTGGCCGTATGTCCCATGTTTCCGCGTATGTAGCTATATGGGGTTGCATCAGTGAGTGTGTCTGTGCGTAGGTGAGTGTGTGTCTCAGTGCGTGCCTGTCTCTGTGTAGGTGTGGCGTGTTGAGGGAGAGAGAGAGAGAGAGAGGCCAAATCAAATTCCAACAAAAGCTCAGTTCTTCTGATGGCTCCGAGTTTCTCGGGAGTCTGTGAGAGAACCTCAACCTAGGCGGACGAGTCCTTCAACAACAGGCCAGGCAGAGCGGCACAGAGAGAATAATAAATGGAACACGGTTTCACGGGCTTGGGATGAGCGATGAGATGAAACGGTGTGCGGGCCGCCGCATCGCGTACGCCTGGCTCGAACAGGCTTCCTCCGTGATTAATTCACTTTGGGAGAATGGGGACGCGGTGGGGGGGGGGGGGGGGGG
>JAODJW010000050.1:3926545-3942063 GCA_026777045.1 Hyperopisus bebe
AATGTCTCCAAACTGCGTTCATTCCTGAAGACCATACCGGGCAAAACATAGCCCATGGACTCAGGGAAGCTATGGCTAATTGTGGATCGTAACATATTTGCTGTTAGTTCTGAGCGATAGTGTGCCAGCCTTAAAATATTCTTGGACTGAGTTACTGACCGGAATTTTATTGTTAATTATGTTTAAAATGTAGAATGTTGTAATATGTTGTTTTGAATTTTTCAGTTTAAGGCACATACGTGAGCAAATTTATTTTGGACTAATTTATTTATTATTTTATTTAATATTTATATTTTATTACTTGTTTTCAAAAGATTGTGGAAGTGCACTACATTGTTGATCTTGTTTGCCTTTATCTGTTTTATCTGTCTTAATCTGTTTTAAGGAGAATTCACTGTTCTGTTCAATAAATGCAACATATTTCCAAAGTCAATGAGTAATCGTGTAAAATAATCGTGATTTCAATCATGACCAAAATAATCGTGATTATGATTTTTTCCATAATCGAGCAGCCCTAGGGGATGGGGATATAGGGATGGGGATATAGGGATAAGGATGGGGATGGGGCGGCATAGTGGAGTATCTGCCAGGAAACATGGTGACGGCACTCCCTCTCCCATCCCGACAGGGAGCCCGGTGCCCTCAGCACTTCAACACAACTGTGCATTGATGAGGCCCCTCGGCCATGTCACGACACAATCAGACCTTGGTGTGGTAATTACCAGGTACTATGCTCTGCTTTCAGTCACCCTGGGCTGGACAGACCACACGTCTCGTTCCAAGAAGGCATATAGACCTGGATGCGAGGCCCCCAGCTCTCACCCCTCAGGGCCCTTAACTGAACCCCGCAATTATCGCTGCTCTGAAACACTTCCTGTTACCATCCATGGACTTTTGAGTGTTTCTGGACCCTGATTGGTGGGTTAGGGAGGATACTATACCTAACTTGTCCTGGGGTTAACATGCCTGGTGCTGTCTGACCAATAGCGAGGCTCGGATGCACTGCAGGTCTTGTTCTGTTATCTTCTCATCGATTGAAGTTGAGGAAAATACGTCTGGCATCAGATAGCGTCACTGAAGCAAGGACGCTAACAATCAAGGGTGAAAACATGACGGAGCCCCGGCTGATTCTGACCACCTTCAAAGGATGGTCACCTGACAGCACGTACAGGCGTTGGGGACCAACAGGCTCAGGGGACACAATCACTCTGTCCCTTGAGCACAGTTCCCCCACTACATCGCTGCCAACGCCTCAAAGGTGTGAATCAGACTGGGCTCCTTCATCTGACTCCCATCAGGCACTGCAGGGTGACCGCTCTGATGGCTGAGAGACAGGCTGGCAGATGCACGAGGATCGAACAATCAGTGTGTTGGATACACACGCAAACAAACACATGTCCGGACAGCAGCAAAAACGGAGCCGCCCGCCACGTGGGCGAGGAGCCAAGGTCAGTTTTAAGTTTTGCCCACGTCGAGAGGCTCCTTCTGGCTTCAGGCGACGAGCTGACAGGTGGAGGAGTGGTTTGCTTAGCGAAGACCTTATCAGGCGTTTGAAAAGGTCACGGCTGGCGATTAATGGGCAGCGTGCGCCTGCCATTCTGGGGTCCTTAACACTTGGACGTCTACTTTCCAAATGGTCTCCGTGGCAGTCCTGTCTCCCCACCCTGACATAGTGCGAGCCTAATGCCAATGGCTCATGCAGAAGACGCCATCAAGTCAGCAAGAGACCAGGGGAGCCGATCCAAAACCTCCTGCTCATGGGAGTTATACTTACACAAAAATGTTCTGAGGGCAGAACAAAAAAATGAGGGTGGGGGTGTGGATAGGGGAGGTGGGTCCAAGCAACTAGAGAAGTTGGGGCGGAGACATCTGATTGGTTGGTACCGCCTCCTCTAGTTGTTTGGACCCACCCCCTCTACAATCTGATTGGTTCTCTCTCTGAACCAATTATTTTTTTTGTTCTGCCCTCGGAACATTCTTGTGTAAGTAAAACTCCCACAAGCAAACCTTCCCCAGAGACAGACATCTACACAAAAAGCCAGATGGCAAATTCCCAGTGCAATCAATTGACAGCATCAACAGGAGACCAAACCACTTGTCACATTTCACCTGGGAGAATTACCAACACAGCCATCTTCCCAACCAATCAGAGTGCAGTGGCTTGTATAACCATACCATCTCGCACTATTTAGATTCGGCCTCCACTCGAGCTTCTGCCCTTTCGTAATGGATGTATGCTCTCAGGACAGCAGAAAGTTCTGGAGCTGCTGGCACAACAGTCCCTGGAGGTGTTTACCAGGCATAACAATGTGGCACCCAGCACCCACGAATCACAGCAGCATCTGTGGCGTGCGCTGCTTCTGCTCCAGGTTTTAATTCTTCAAACCAATCAACCAGGACACTTCGGGAAAAACAAAAAACAAAAACAATTTCGAAGAACGCCAACGATTTGACAGCCGCCGTCTCCCCCCCTCACGATCACAGGGCTTTTCCATTCAGCTAATCAGATCAATTAGAAACTCAGAACCATGTGCCACCACGATGCTTATAGTTTACCAGCTGATTCTGAGCATCGACAGACGCGCTCATTCGGTCGTGAGGGACTGATAAAGGAGCTGACGGGGTGTAATCAAACCCACAACCGAAACTTTTCCGCACCCTTAATTGAATACGCTCTTGTCTACCATCACCGAGCAGAACCCTATCTGCCCGCCTTCGAACCAAACCAGAGGGCTGGCTGAGATGTTTACGTGTTTGAATGTCATCCAGAGTACGCCTAGTGCCTGGAAGAGCATCCGAGTTTTCCGAAGCAGACACCGGCCTGTTTTCCAAAATGCCGGTCACATTCAGCATAGCCAAGCAAAGACTTTCCCCATTAAATGCAGCCCTCGGAATAGCGTTAACGGTTCCGGTAACCTGCTCGCGTCTGCCCTTCTGCAGATACTCAAGCTTAAAATGTATGTGTTTTTATAATGTATCACCAGATAAGGACTGATATATGAGCAGATCCAATTAATTAGAAGAAATAAAATGAATCTAACTCTGTGTCCACAGTAATTCATGGCAGAAAACTGACTGGGGCATTCCAAATGAGCTTGTAGGGAATGGAAACCCGAGGCTCCGCCCCTCTACCCCAGCACCCTGCAGCTCCCCCTAGAGGAGACATCATGTTGGCTTTGGTCTGGTTGTGACTCAGCCCACTCTTTCAAGGATGGCACTTTCCATTGCGTTCGGACGCCGAGTCGACCATGACAGCATGTGAAAAAAGCGCACATTTCTGCACAAACACACGCCGTCATGTAAGCATTTGAGGGCTTGCACGAATACGTCGAATCCAAGGCGAAAACATCATAGGGGTAAATTCCTATATATAGTCTCAGTTTATGGGGGTTGACCTCAAATAGCACAGCATCATGGGTATGTCTCAGTTTAGAATGTGGTGGGTCTGCACATTACACACATATATGTCAGAAAGCTGGGACTTACCTGGTGGGGCATCCATGGGATGTTTGGCAGAGCAAGAAGATAAAAACAAAAAAAAAATTAAATTAGTATTCAAGGGATCAAGCTCATTCCTTTGTCATTTTAAAGGGGTTCTTTCAAGCCCCTGAAATATTGTAATGGACAGTTTGCTCGGAAGGACTGGGAGCTGCCAGACCTGGTGGATCTGATGGCCGAGAGGAGGGTGCGTGCGCGCGTGTGTGTGTGTGTGTGTGTGTGCGTGCATCTCAGTGAGTGGTATAATGACCTAATTAAACAAAGTTCAAACGCAGTGCCACCACATCCCCTAGCTCCCGGCCTGACGTGTAGGACAGGGCTACATGCTGAGAATGGGCCAGCGGAATGAAACACCTGTCCATCTCAATCCCCCCTGCCACCACCTGACCCCCGCCACCCCCAACATCCCGCTGACCCGACGCTGCAGCTCAGGTCAAATGTGTCCCCGGCAGGCTTGGCGGCAATCGATTCCGGATCCGCCGCAGTTTGAAATTGATCCCGACGGCCCAGAGGAATCGAAGAAGCTGGGCTGGCATCCAGAACGCGTGGGCTGGTGTCCCAGAGACCCCCCTTCGGTCCCCTTCCCCAGTGCACCACGGGGAGAGCTCTCTGGCACGTTCCAGTGTCGTGCTTTATCTGATGGCTGAGAGGGGCTTCTGTGATTTGGACCTGTACCCCAGGGCGAGCCAGTTCCTGCCATTAGTACCACACTGCAAGCCCGGTCAACAGTCAAGGCCACAGTTCCAGCTATCAGCACACAGACACCCACCAAAGAGTGCCAGTCCACCGCCTTCCCACGATTCTTTTCACCGGGGGCTGTTTCCAAGGAAACCAAAACTTTGGGCCGCTCAGGGATGGCAGGAAGGTTTTTTAAGCCATACACTTAAGTAGACAAGCTTAATTGTTCTGATTTTCCTATCTCTGGGATTTTTTCCTTCATTATTTTTAATTATTACTTTTAGAGCGGAATTCATCCTGGTCGCCACGGCTGCCAGGCTAGCGGGGAGGCGCTGGGGGTGAGCGAGATTTATCTTAAATTTGTTTAAGAATGCCTCCAGAGCTTGCAAAAAGGTCATTAATGATAAATACTATTTAAATGCCTAGTCCCCCAAGGGACTTCCTTGGACTGTTTAGCCAGACATTTTATTCAAAGTGATTTACATAGCTCTCAACCCACAGAGACACGGATCAACAGCATGGTTTTTATGTACTGGGGGAATTAGGGTCAAGCACCTTCTGTAAGGGCAGGCCTGAGGTGTCCCTCGCTGGGTATGACCCTGCTTCATCCCGGACACAAGTACAGTTTTTTACACTTATTACTATTTATCAAATAATCAACTATATGACTCAGAGTGCCTCTTAGGATAATGTCTGATAAATATTGTCTGTCGTGACTCTGAGTACCTCTCCAGATACTGCCTGTCATGTCTCCGAGTTTCTTTCAGGATAATGTCTGATGAATACTGTCTGCTGTGACTCTGAGTACCTCTCGAGATACTGTCTGTTGTGACTCTGAGTACCTCTCAAGGTACTGTTTGTCATGACTCGGAATACCTCTAAGGATAATATCTGATATAGACTGCCTGTCATGACATGGAGTCATTTTTAGGATAACGTCTGATAATTATGTCTGTCATCTCACTGAGTACCTCTCAAAATACTGTCAGTCATGACAGTACTTCTCAGAACACAGTTAGTCTGATCAGCGTTTACGCTGCACCAAAATAACACGCAGATGCTGACAAGCCTTTTTTATTGCCTACTTTTTACATATCTTACCCATTGTTGTACTTATCCCTTATTTGCTACTGGACAAAGAAAATTTCGCCCCCTCCCCCATGGGAATCTATAAAGTTCTGTCTTATATCACAATAGCTGCCTGAGCCTGCAGGAAGTACACACGGGCACACGTTTCACGCGTGTAGACGCACGGGCTGCGATGGAACACACACACGTCCGCCCCCATGTGCACATGAACGGGAAGCGCCAGCATAGCATCTGCATGCAGGTGAAGGAGAGGAAGAGAGCGAAGATCCGGCAGAGAAGGACCCAGACTGACAAGCGCCTAGCGGCCCCCTGCCGTGCGTTTATACCGAGACATGAGCGTTATTCCAGAGCCATAGACTGGGTTGGGTTGGGTCAGGCCTGTCACGGCCTTCAGGCTTGGACATGCCGGAGAACATGCCCGGCTCGAGTCACCAGCAGGGGCGCCGTGAGCCTCTGAACTCCCCCTAAAATAATCCGGCTCCGACGGCACGTTGGCACACTGGAGTCAGACATTGAGGCGTATCGTTAGTCTGGGTAGTGACACACCCGCCGCTATTCAAAACGGCAAATGTCTAGACGGCGTCAGAGTGGTAAAGTAAGAGGCATAATTAGGGAACTGCAGAATAACCCAGATTTATGTCGGTAACTTGCACAACGTCAAGAAGTTACATAATATAAATACGTTGGAAATTTATATAAAATGAAGTGAGTTCATGTAAATTCTCCTATATTGTACAAGTAATTATTTCAGCACTTTATTGGAAAAGACCTATGCATTTCCTCATTGCAATTTAACTTTCGTTTATTCCACTGTCATCATTGTCCTGGTTAGAGAGCAATACAGTCACAGCTGAGAAATGTAATGAAGAAGGTGTTCCATTCAACCAGAAGGGGGCACTATACCTCCTAAACCACCCTCCCTTCATCCCCTTAAATTTTCCATTCCTTAAGTGTTTTATACTTTTTCCCCTTCGATGTCACTAATAAACTCGCGAAACACTGGACCTATATTAGCGTGTCCTTTGTGGATAAATTCATTATTAGAAGTCAGTCACTTTCGCTGCACTGCAGAGCGAAAAAGAGCGTCTGGTGTGGCAGTCCATACAGCGGAAAAACACACACGCACACACATCCGGAAAGGTCTGCAGTCTGCCGGCACGTTACTGGCCAGAATAACCTGCCAGGAATGCGGCCGCAGATGTCCTGAACGCCGAAGATAAGCTGCACATACTCACTCACCTCCTTCTCCTCCGCCATGAATACAGTTCTTTTTTTTTTAAACTGTTATTCCACATTTTTCTGGAGCAAAGAAGCAGGGCCCAGTCACGGCACAGCATGGCGTGCTTATCACCGGCTGCTAGCGGGCCTGCCGTTCCTCATCACCCCTGGCACATCGCTGGTCACATCTTAATTTCCAGTCGTCAAGCGGATGGGCAGACCTGTTGCTAATCTCGCTTCAATTAAGCAGAGCCAGCCAGAGTGGAGTGAAGTGGAAATCGAGGAGATAAAACACACATACTGAAGGGAGCGTGACCCCCCCCCACGGTCTCCACGCCGCACCTCCTGCTACTCTAAGATATGCTAAGATAAGCTAAGCTATGGTAAGCCAAGCATTCCTGGTTCCTCACACAAAGCCCGGTTTTCGGATACCAGGATTATCCCCGAATCTTTCTCTCTGCCGCAGCAGGATTGGCCGACTCCTTTCCCGCTGCGATCTGGCAGAGACGCGACATGTGATGTGCGTTTATCTTTCCGCTCGGTCGAGCTTTTCAGTCTAAAGCGGCTTTTCGTTAACTGTACCCATCCAACCAATGAGTACATTTACTGAAGGAAACTCTTCTTCGGGGTCCAATAGGAGTTCTCCTCTCACATTTCGAACCTTGGCCTTTCCCATGACATGCCGAGGCATGTAACTACCCAATACATCCAAGAGTAAATGAAAACTGAGGCCCCCACCACCCCCACCATACCCCAAGTCTGTGAGAGACAAACTAGTGTGATGGTCGCCTCTGTTCACCTCGCAACGGGGACCTATAATCCGGTTAGCCGCGCAGCAGCGTTGCGCCGCTCTGTTTATTTGCGGTCGATGCGGTATCTCGGGGCTCGCATGCGGGTAGCGTTGCCTTCTAATCTGAGCTTCACGGCCCGGGGGAGTGAAATGAATAAGGGAGAATCAGACGGCGGTAATAAGGCCTTAAGCGTAGAGAGTCCAGCTGAGGCACAGCCACTCGCTGGCACATCTGCAGCAAGAAACCCCACTCCAAAGCGGCGGTAATCTAATTTTCGCCGGGAATCGAGTATCCAAAACAAACAAATTAGAAAGAAAGGAGATAATGAACCTAATTAATAAAATCACAAAAGTAAATCGGTTTGAAATGAGCGAACGGGGGTAACGGAGGAGGCGTCCCTTCTCACGGTAGACCGGCACAGGAAGATCTTGCCGTAGGCGTTGCCAGTGACCACATGCCGGGCCTGCTGGACTATCAATGCTATTTTCCAGCACGGACCAGGAAGCAGGACTTACCCTGAAATACCCCAGGTTTGACTGTTGGGTAACTAGCAGAGGGGAGGGTCTGACTCTGGGATGGGAGGGCTTTTGGAACCAATGGCCCACCACTCTCACGTGTGCGATTTTACGCAACAGTTGCCCCATTTGATTTATTCATCCTTCCCTTCGCTGGACGCAATCCAGCGGGGATGATCGAAAAAGTGCTGCGATGTTCATGCACACCGGTGGGAGGGGGTCATCCTCCCAAAATGACCTTTAAACGTGCCCTTCATCCAGCCCCAACAGTGGCGTTACGCCGGATTTAGAGAGAGAGACACAATTACCTGGAGCTATAGAAGGAAACCTAGGCTCGATAAATCTTTATTGTGAACAAACATGACTTCGATATCGCTGACAAGGGGACACCGCTCCGCTGGGCCACTTGGCGGCTGCTTTTAAGGCTATATGCATAACTAACAGCTAGCGGCTTCGGCCCCATCATTGTTTATTAAAGGGGCTCGGAATGGGGACCTGAGGAACCCCACCCCTTCTGGGATTAGGAGTCTCCTTCAACACGCTGCCAGCACATGTCCATTAAGATGGGGATGTGGCCATCCTGGGGGTAGTCATGCACTATAAAATGAAGATCTGCTTCATCTCTTGGCCCCAGACCTCAATGCCTTTCTTCTCTTATTGTGTCCTCTTGTTATATACCCCTCTCCCCTAAACATTGCTGTTCCCTCCACCCATCCCTGCATCCTGAGGTCCTATTTGCATGTCCTAGCAGCATGTCACATTCACAAAGAAGCGCCCCCTGCTGGCCGCATCCTCACATCTGCGTTAAAGAAAAAATGTTGTTCTTCAGTTAACGCTAACTGCAGCTAATTCGTAAACAAACCCATTCACGTCAACACTTCCTCATTAATCAAATATTTTTGGCCCCGGCCACACAAATAAGCAGTATCTTACTAATGACGGCACAGGCGTGCGTGACTACGGAGGGAAATGGAAAGTAAGAAATGGATGCGTGACACTAATTACAAATCCACCGCTCTCAATGACAATAAATAATAAAAAAAAATAAAAGAATGCGAAGAGGCAAAATGCGGCTCTCGATAAGTCTGACTGAAAACATGAGAAGGAAATGACATCCCCCCCCCCGCTGACGCCCCACTGACTGGAAGGCTGATAAAGACGGAACGGGAGGATAAAGACTGTGACGGGAGAGGCAGGCGTCTTCAATCAAAGTGGACTGCTGTTTATAATTGAATTTCACTCTAATTCCTCTCTTTTCATTTTGTTGGACTGCCTTTTTTCCAAGATGCACGATGCAGATAAAAACCTGTAGCGTAAGTGTATAGTGTAAGGGCTTGAGTCCCTGAAGGCCAATTACCCCCCTCCCCCCCCGGTCAGTTCCTCCTCGACCTTCACCTGTGAGCCAGCAACTTCCCGTTGGTAATTCCAAGTCACTGCTGCCTGGAATGGCCCACCCCCACGGCAACAGGGAGATCTCGGTACCCCGCCCGGAGGATGGCAAATTCAGAATCCGAGCACCATTCTCAAGGCGATGAGAATCCAGCCTTTGAGGGACAGTTGCTACTGTGGACCGAGATGCTGAGATCCAACAACTTCATGGATTGCTTGTTGGCTCAAATCCCTTTCTACCCCAACGCCCACTCTGATGTCCCAGATTCAAAGGTATTCTGGCCCTTCTGGCCACCCTCCACTCTGTGAGCCCCAGGTTTACAGTACAAGGTGCGCCGTCGAGCGTTTGAAGGCGTTTTGGCGACAGGGCACAGATGCTCAGGAGAAACGTCCGCATCCCGGCAGCCCGGGGCAGAGAGGAAGCAGATGCATCACTGCCAAGTCGCTCCGAAAACAACAAAGCGCTGACTGGGGGAGGCGTTGGCGCCGAGAGCTCAGAGTGGCGGTGCCAGATGCACCCTTAATGATGGATCCCATCAGCCGCTGCCCCCAATGGATCCCGGAGAATCAAACAGCTGGCGGAAGATGGGAAGAATGGCAGACCCGGAAGGGGTGACACGGAGAGAATGTGGCGTCATGTGACCCGGAGAGAGAGGGGAGTGATTTGGGCTAATGGCAATGAAACGAGAACATTTAATATCATCCTTCTGATTTAAAAGTGAGCTTACCTAAGCCCGCTCCTCTCCGCCCCGCCCCCCCCAAACCCGTCCTGAGAAGGATTACCAGCTGAAACCAAGACCTGACAAGCATGGGCTGCAGAGGCCCGGTTAGGACGCGTGGCTGCCGCCCTGGTGGACAGGCAGGGTAATCGGGTCACTCAGGGCAAGGTCCACATTCACAGAGAGCAGGGCATCAAACAGAGTCTCTGTCTCTCTTTGACAGAAAATCAAGGTCACAGAACAAAAAAAATAAAATCTCGGACCCAAAAACCAGGTACTGAACGCATGCGAGAAAGCTATCGTTATCTTCACGGGGGGCTAAAAGCTTGGGGGGCGGGTCAGGTTGGGGGGCAGAAAATGCATCTTTACTGCAGTGGCACAAAGTTATAAACTGGCAAGTCTGTCGTTCGCACTCAAGGTCTTACACCTTTATCCTGAATGAACGAGTCTGGGCTGTATGAGCCAAAGCATTACTATTCTGGGGTGAGGATTTGGGAGTAAAGAAAAAAATCACCAAGACCCTATAATTCATCACAATAAGTAGGAGACAGAGGTGCAAAATGCAATTTGCCAGAATTAAGAAAATACAGTAAATGGAAAAAAAACACTGATAACTGGAGTCCCTAAAAACAAAAATAGCGTGGATGATGATGATGATGATGATGATGATAATGATGATGGATGACCTGCCGACCACTTCTGGGCCATTTCTGGGTTGGCATCCCTGCAAACATCCCAGCCCGTTCAACACATGCCTGTGCTCCCGGGTGGATGTACTCGAACCCGGGCCTTCACAGGATCATGCCTCTAAGCCTGAAACGGGATGCAGATATTGAAGCTCGAGTATGCTGTATTACCTCACCCTTTGAGAGGTGTGAATGACAGCGTTTACCTGCCTGGGGACGATAACTCACCGGGAACCAATAACATGCCCCTTAGGGGCGAGAGATTCTGTCAGCTGCCGTACTCTGGCCTGATTAATTTTGCTAAAACGTCACCCCCCAGCACAGGAGAGCCCAAAACCTTAACCAGCGGGAAGGTCATAAAGCTGGCCTTCTTTGGACAGGCCGGAAGTCCCAGCGACTCACGCAACATCGGTCATGTGGAACCGAAGACCCATAAAGGGGCTTTTATAACGAGGCCGGCATCTGGCCCGTAATTACTGCCGGGACAGCGGCGCGCCGGCCAATCAGAGCGCGACAGAGGTGGGGACGGCTCACAAGGAAGGCTGCCGCACACAGGTCGCCAGGCGAGAGGGTGGGGGGAGAGCATTGGGGGTGGGGTGCAAGCCGGTGTGAAATGCACAGATGTAGCAGCTGGTCAGGGGTTATGCTTCAGTGCCTCAGGTGGGGAGAGTCGCACCTGTGTGCCTACCCCCCAGGGCTGGTGAGAGAGAGTGGATGTTGACAGACTGATTCTGGGGGGGCCTCCAGGTGAGATTTAGAGAGGGAGCTGGGTGACAGGGAAGGCCTGGGACTCAAGCCCGGAATCTTATGCTGGGTACGAGGAGGCAGCAGCTGTGGACCCGGGATCATAGGTCCATATTCCCGGAATGCCAGGGTACGAGCCCAGAACACGCCGACCTCCCCGGTAGGACACGGCACATCAGATGGCACGACACCACCATTATCCCGCCGTTTATGTCGCTTATTTGTGCGACGGCCATATCGACCCAGAGCCAGAGAATATTCAAACTCGCCGGGTTGCCAGAGCATGAGGAACCATGGGAAGGCAATGGGGGGGGGGGCTCTTACCGCTAGACAAATTCAGCATTTCCACATCAAAACCCGACCAGCTGCAGCAGAGAATTCAGATCCGACCGGCAAGCCTCTTATCTCCCTCCGCTATCGCGGCTAAAGCGCGCAAACGCCGTGTCCAGGTGACGGCATGGGCTACGCAGGCTCTAAATTAACTTCCAAGAATGGCAGGCGGCCCCTCCCCTTGCTGGCCCCGTGTCACTGACACCGCGGAGGGGCGTGGCCGTGCGACAAGGGGGATACCACGCAGCTGGGGGCACAGGGACTGCGTAGCAGGATTGTGAACACAGATCACAGTGTCCTCCACCCTGCCGAGGGCAGGCATCTTCAGTAACAGAGAACACCTGGACTGACGGTCGAAAGGTCCGCCATGCCTCAAGCCCCCACCGCGAGGAATGCAGATTAATAAGCAGGTTTAAAGCATGAGCTCAGACAAATTTGAAGGATATGGCAGCCAGGTGCATAAAAGGTCACCCAGCATCATGATGTAATGACCTGGCCACAGTCAGCCTGTGGGTGACCTCAGGGCAGGATTCTGGAACAGTCCAGGCTGGGTGCTGATCCGTGACTGTCCTTCGAATGTCACATCTCGCTGCGTAGTGAGGGGGGGACACAGTCTGCCGCGTAACCAGGCGGGTTGCCCCAGTCAAGGGGGGGGGGGGGAGGACGGAGGGCGATGGCGAATGGATTTAAATTCCATGTTTCTTATTTCACACCCAGCAGAGCTGATTTTCCGAGGTCTCGCTCACGTTTGTTGTGACAAAGTGTCGACGACCCCTCCCTCCGTCCATCACCCACCTGCATCTGCTTTGTTTCTGCCCCATCGCCACCTCTGCCCCACCTGCCAAAAAAATGCCATACACTCCCCATCCTAATTCTCTACAATCAGCCCTGTTCTCAGTTGACACCCAATATCAAGAGGGTTTTGCTCATCCTCCTCAAGTCTGGGACTCTTCCTCCACCTCTAATCCCGGCTGGTTCTCCCATCCCTGCACCGTGGAGAATCTCCTGCAGGGTCGGCCTGAGCTCAGGACTCAACGCTGTGCTCTCCCAGCAGAGAATAACCAAAGCTAGTGGAACCCGAGGAAGCTAGTGGTTTTTCACATTTGGTGGGATGAGACATTTTCGGCCTTTCCACTGCTTCGGCGTCAACAAATTCACCCAGTAACCAGGGTAGTCCAGATCACAATCCCGTCTATCGGTTAAGATATGTAATCACCCACGATGAAGTGTGTGGCTAGGCCAGCCGGTCAGAGAGGAGTGTCTTCAGTGCGTATTAAGAAGAGCGAAAAGGCGTTTTCTGCATTTATACCAACCTGACACCCACTGCTGTAGAAACATCAAACACTCAAAGTGCCTAATCACACCTGAAAAATAGACGGGCAGCAAATCGAGGTTCATAGACACTGCAGGATAATCTGATCGCACTGTTCCACTGGCATACAGTAACCAACCCGTACCCAAGCCGTACCGCAAAGAGAGACTAGTTACTGGGCGGTTCCAGCTCGCTTTGGTTATCCACTGCAGAAGGGTGCCTCCGTAAAGGCGCTGCCGAGTTTGGAGAGCGACTGCGACGTAAAACTGAGATGCATCTATACTGTCCACATGGTCTACGTCACGATTTATTACTATTATTTTTATTATTTTTACTGTGTTTCTGCTAGCATGTCTGTGAGAATCACTGTTATATTAGCATGAAATGCTAGCGGAATTAGCATTCGCTTGTGGGAATTAGCATTACGGATCCATTCGGCTCAGCCGTTCTATAGTATAAGGTAGGAAATTTTCAAATTCCAAGTCATCACGAATGCATTAATACATTGCAATGTGCGAAACTACTAATTAATAATATATAGAATATGCCATTTTTTCCTTCAGATAATCCAAGCTTATGGATGCAGATCACTGGTATATTCGTGCATTTCAATTAGTCATATGGTGGTAATGCAACCGGCTGGGTTTGGTCACGCTTTCTAACTGGGCCATGTTGTGTGGCGTACGGTTGGGTACGGCATGCATACTTTGCAATGGAAAACCAATGGTTTGTGGTACAGCTACGGTATGGCTCGGTTCCTGGTAGCAGTGGAAAAACGTCATAAAGGTTCTATGGTCACTATGGGGTCATGGGGAAACCCAACTACGTGTTAATTCCCTTACACAAGCCTGACAGCTTTGCTGGAGGTAGGCCATGCCCTGATCGCGGCAACAGTCTCAATTCCCCATTACCATTCTGCTGACTTGTGCTCCCTGTCAACCCCCCAGCGCCCCCCACTGGCTGTTCTCCAAAAAGCGTAGTTCTCCCTCTGAGAATGGCTGGCAGGACACTAAATCTTTCCCTTCTCCCACTGGCTGCACCCATGCTGATTCACCTCTACCCCCAAGCGGCCACCTTGTCGGTGGGAGCAAGAGCAGTGGGGTTGCACACCTTCAGTCTAAGAGGCCTGCCTATGACACATGAAACAAAGCAGGCCAGATTGTGGGCAACAGAAGCTGAAGACAGGACGGATTAGACATGAAATGTTAACGGGCACTTTGTGCTGGGGGGGGGATGGGGGGATGGGGGGAGGTCCCCCATCATGTGACCTCCTTGGGGGGCAAGAGTAAAGGTTGAGAGCAGTTTGGCTCTCCACTCGAACACAGACAGTGGTGCTTATACTGCGTTCCATTGACCTCAGAGGTCGTAATTCAGAGCTGGTAATGACATCACACCCAAGTTAACCGCGTTCCCGTACAACAAGTCGGAACACCAGGAACACCAGTTCTACCCAGGTTCATTGTTAGCCACTGTTAGCAATACCAGTCAGTCACAACTCATTACGTGTTATTTTGCACATACGAACACTGTACACCTTGTCCACAGATAGCGGTTGGACAGTACTGTGTGTATGACCAATTTAATGAGAAACAAATAAGACATAAGTACTAATAAACAATATAATACCGCTGCCTTCACTTCTGTTGATGAAAGGTACAGCCATCTTGAATTCTGAGGTTGTGTAGATTCCTCTGACTTTCCGTCGCAATTTCGACTTCAGTCGAAATTTCCGACTAGGAACTCAGACTGATGAATTCAAATGTAACGCAGCATTAGCATCACGTACAGGGAGTTGCCTGTCTCTTTGACCTCTGACCCCGGGAATCTGTAAAAACTAATGTGAGGAGTGCCAGACGGCTCCCGATCTCCGATCAATGCACCGTCTTCAGAATATTCCGGAAAAGAGCTCAGGTTGCTTATAAAGCATGACAGGAGATTACGAAAGTGCACTGAGGGACATGGAATGGAATTTGGACACAAGTTATGGCAGAATCTCAACTAAGCCTTTCCGGTCCAATAGCAGTCCAATAAACACACCTACGTAATTTTTGCTTCTATTTGGGAGGTTTTTTTTTTAATACTTTTGAATATGTACCACAAAAAAAAACAAAAATATGGTGCTCCATTGCTATTTTGAAAACACTGTCTCCAGCCCCCCCCCCAAAAGCGATGGGGAATTTGACGGCAGCCTGTCGCGAGCGAGCGCCCAAACATACCCCACTTTCGTCAGACAAGCCACGCGTCTAAATATACCTCTAAAATAAAGCCCAACATTGCGCCCCCTAGAAATGGGGGCCTGGCTCCACTCACTTCAAAACCCAAACACGGCGCTATCGAGTTCAGAAGGTACCATATACCATCGGGGGGGGGAGACGAAAGCTAAAATAGTTAGGCAGCCGATTTGGGTTTGTGAGACGCTGATGGAAACCAATCAAAGCGTAGCAGCCGGATTCTTCAGGCGCAGCCAAAGAGGCCCACGATTCTTGTCAAAGCTCATACAACATCCTCCTCACCTCCAAAAGGTAATGCCTGATTGAGGAGGGGGTGAG
>JAODJW010000050.1:3948337-3962635 GCA_026777045.1 Hyperopisus bebe
CCCCCCCCCCCCCCCCCCCCCCCACCTCATCACTCCCCAATTCTCTATGCATAGTTACGTTACCGAGATGAATGAAAAGGCTGGACGTCCAAGAGAGGAACAGAAGCAGGACAGGAGCGGAAGGCAGCTGCGACTCGGCCCCCACCCCAGCTCCCCCCATGAGGTAAAAGCCGCGATATCCACCACCGGATTATCCAGGAGGCCCTGTGAACCGGAAAGCGACTAAAGAGGCCCGTTTCATTTCAGCATCCATCAGCCGACCGGCACTCAGCACGGAAAAGCAGAGCTGAAAACTGAGAGAGTGAAGGCTTAGGTGTCATGTCGTTTAAGTTTATCAAGAAAGACTATTTACAGAGTAGGCTTATGTACCCCTGGCACCCCGAACAAGGCATCCCCCGTCTCACGCTCTCCGCTTTCTGGGACACGCTCCAGGCCTGCAACAACTCTGTACTGGATAAGCGGCAATGGATGGATGGATGGATGGATCTAAGACGGTGGAAGGGATATTGTGGAAGGACATGTGACATGCATGTTATATGTGTTGCATACACAGTGATGTAACCAGAGCAGAAAGTACAACAGGGGTGACATCATGCGAAGGATAAAATCCCCGGATCAGTCTCTGAGGGATTTTGAAACCCTGAGATACACTTTAGGTATAGATGCCCTAATGTAATCTTCTACTCTCTGTCTTTTTTCTTAGTCACAACATTTTTATAGTTTCCGTAATTAATGCAAGGAAAACAATCGAGAAAATATGTGAATGTAGGCTCCCTATCGCAAGGATTTAACAGTTTCGTAAGCCATTCATTGCATTTACTACACCAAACAGCATCCACTTTATTCACATAAGCTACACACTGAGTGCATTTGGTGTTTGCGTTGCATTTCGTTTGCTTGGATACATTTGCGTGGTCGGTGACCCATAGAGAATGCTGGCCCTGAATACCCAACTCACCCCCCCCCCCAACCGCTGTGTATCTACTGACATTCGTTTGCATGTAATTGTTTAAATCTCGGCAAACCATGAAGCCTATCAGAGGACCATAATCAACGAGTCATTAAAGGCTCAGAATATCAAGCAAGCTGAATTGCATTTGATGCAGGCATGCTAGAAAACCACCACCACGTAGAAAGATGTGTGATATCACCGCTGGCACAAGCCACTGCACCCCCCAGCCCCCCAGCCTCCAATGCGATGGCTCAAACGTAAATTGTGACAGTTGATCATCCCGTTTATGCCGAAATGTGGCATAACCACCAGTGTGACTCATCCGGAAGCGATTTTAGCGTGGCGCGCGGCATTCGTTGGCACCGCGATTAGCGGTAATATCACCCATCCAGGCTTGATACGAAACCGGATTCATTTGAGCCTTTTGTCTTTACTATAAAATATTTGTTTATTATGCAGCTTAAGCTTGGCTGATGCTGTGAGATAGAAAACAACATTATTTGCACAAAGGCAGTATTGTAATACCATGGTTTTCTAAATAAATAAAGAAAACAGGAGCACAGGATTTGGGATCTGCCAGTTACTAGATTAGCAGTTAGCTTCTCTGGAATAAGCTATGCGGCTTACCATTTTTAATAACTTATTTAAAGTTACTGAAGCAATCAGTACAAATCCCCTTAACAAAGGTACGACAGCGGAACCTTCTGTTGGCGCCCGGCTTGGTTCCTTAGTCGCTATGCTAGCTGGTGCCCCAAGGGGTCCAAGGGGCTGGAGAGTGTCGGCAGCTTTTACTCAGACGTGAGGAGGGGCTCCTTGAGGGGCAGGGAGTCCTCCACGTCTCCTCCTCCACCACGGACAAGCAACAGTAAGCCCAGCAACACAATGTGATGGAGAGACTACGCCGAATGAGCCAAAACAGCCAGGGATCTTCCAAGTGGCCAGTTTGCTGGGATTTTATTCTGTTTCATATCTCTGTGTTTGGTTAAAACCCTCAAGGTTTTACAAAAGATTAGGGAACCTGCTGAAAATTTTTTATTTTTTTTCATGTTTGTTGACTGTGTCACAGTATAAGCCAAGTAAGTACAGCAAAATGAGGTTCCCAACTTAAATGGCTGATGACCCGGATGATGGCTGATGACCCGGGTAATTGCTTTGCTAAAATTTCAGCTTCCTAAAGTAGCTAAAAGGTTGGGTAAATAAACTCTGCTACAACAAGTTCACCAATCTTTGTTGACCGTCACAGGTGGTTGGGACTAGGCAAAGGGCTCACATGGACGATTATACGATGGACATGGACCATTCCTCCTGCATTAGCTCAACTTTCACACTCAAACCTTCTAGCTCAAACTTCGAGGTACATGCTCGGACCTGCCACCTTAACGTTCAGCCATACATGATTGGCTTTGCTAGCGCGACCTTTGCTGTGCACACTTCGACCCACTAGGGCAGGGGTGCCCAACGCCAGTCCTGGAGGGCCAGAGCCCTGTGCAGCTTAGTTCTTTCCCTGTTCCACCATAAATGATTCAGCTCAAGGGCTGTGTAGTAATTAGCATAAGAAGTTGAATCAAGTGTGTTAAATGAGGGGAAACCCAATAATGTGCAGGGCTCTGACTCTCCAGGACTGGAGTTGGGCACCTCTGCACTAGGGTGACCTTCACAGTGCACGCTCCAACTCCCTAGGTCAACCTTCGCAGTACACACTCTGACTTGGTAACTCAACCTTCGTGGTGCATCCTTGGAACCTCTAGGTCAACCTTTACAGTGCATGTTCTGACCCGCTAACTCAGCCTTCACCATGCACCCTCCATTCCACTAAGCTGACCTTCACAGTGCACGCTCCGACCCGCTAGGTCGACCCTTACCATGCACAAGCTGACCCGCTAGCTTGACCCTCCCCATGTATGACCCATCCCACTACCTCGACCTTTGCTGTTCACACTCCAACCCGCTAGCTCAACCTTAGCTGTGCACATTCTATCCCGCTACCTCAGCCTTCATCATGCATAATCACCCCAGTAAGCCTATACCCCCAAACTGCTTTCCTACTAACCCTCCCTCAAGATCATCCTCAGAACGAAAGGGCTGCAAGAAGTGACCCACAGCTGGGCACCCCAGAGCCGCAACAAATGAGGAAATCTGTGGAACATACTTGCATTAATTCTACTCACAGGTAGAGGTCTGCAGTCTGGGGAAGGTCTGGTTATTCTGCTGGACCAAGTGAGGTGCTGAATACGAATGGCAGCCGGCCGGACATGTTCAGCTCAACACTGCAACTCAGAACAACCTCTACTTTAGGCACAGAAGCTCTGGAAAGGGATTCTGATTTCAGTGGTAACCAATACATTGTTTGGCACTTGCATACAGGACACTGGGCTCAAAGGTACAACAGCAATCCCCTTGTTAGGGTCAGGGTTCAAATGTCAGGGTCATGCTGTTTCTCTGCAGCACGCAGAGTCACAGTGTTTTAGACACCTCACGTGCAGAAACTTAACACGTGAACCACGAGTAACAATGAGAAACTGTGAAGAGAAACACTCATCTGTTATTTGAACAACCGGGAGAGGAAAAATGCAAGAAGAGAGGAGAGAAAAGTCTATATTAATCACTGAATACCGAAAACACCCAGTTTCCATCAGGTCACCGTATCTTTAACACAGGTTAAGCAGGCCCTTGTAGCTATCTATAAAAAACACATTGGTCATAATGTTATGCTCACAGGGCAGCTGCGAAGGTGTCTTCCTACCTGAGGTATACGTCTGGCACCATAAGTTTAGACATCTAGCGGTAATTTTGACAGCTCTATACCTTTAGCTCTGCTACTGGTCACGAACCGAAACCTTCCCAGAACAGATGCCCGCTTCCTGGCTCAGAGATAAGGGCCCACGGAAGACTTGGGGACTTTAATTTAGATTGCACACATTAGGGCATTAGGAAGTCAATCAGTGGTATCGCTACATTTTTCCCTCTTGTTTAACATACTCAGTCAAGCTTGAAATGCATTGACTCAATGGTAGAGGGCATCCGCCCTTTCTTTCCCACGCCCGAATCTACGGAATTATAAGCCCTGTCTATTCCTCTCAGTAGCTGGCAAATTCCACTGAAGTCTGAACAGGGCCCAGCCAGCCAATCAGGGGCCGTGCTTTCCTCGGGTTAATTAATTAATAATTAGGGTTTTTTTGTTTTAAAAAAAAAGTAACTTAAAAAAAATAAAAGAATTGTGAAGACTTTTCTATTTATCATGACCGACACCGAAAGTGCCACAGGCATCGCGTTAAATTTAAAATAGCATTAAAATAATAATTGACATTATTAAAAATGGATAAAACAGAGCCTGAAAATTATGCTTCTATGCCGCACTCAAGGAAAGACCAAAGCTACCGCAGTGGATTATGGGTAATTGGCAGACATAAATGCTAATTGGCCCATTTAAGTGAAGTGCGTTGGCCGGAACTCAAATCGCATGCAGGCTGTCCCCTCCGGACCTGCCTTTGACACCCCGAGTCAATGACCTTGTCCTCACTATTTACTCCCGTGAACTAAACTCGGTGTCAAGCCATATCCTGGGACATTGTGTGTAGGGACCCTAAAAGAAACAACGTGTCTGTAAGACTCAGAATATAAATAAAGCGTATAAAGGGACACGTCACCTCCACGATGCCCTTCTGAAGACTGCTGGAGGAGCTCTGGCTGATTGTTGCATGTGCACCAGGTTGCTGCTTCTCCTCTTCTCTCAGTGAAAATCCCACCTATCTGTGACGACTGAATCTTTTGCGGTTGTGTGTGTGTCCATGTGTGCATGGGGGGATGGGGGTTTGTAACTTTGCAACGTCATCCAGGTGAAGCCTGAAAGCCGGGGAGAACACTAAAGTAGAAATACTGGCATTTCTGGCCAAATAGAATCACACCTAACAAACGTGAATCATAGCACAGCTATTAAGTATGTTTTTACATGCAACAGAGCTTAGCCATAAAGACCACAAGAAGACCAAGGTTCTTTTTTTAGTCTACCGACATATTGAGAGCATTTGATAAATTAGAGTTTAAACTTAGTAATGACAATAACTGCCCTCATTGACGCAGGCGGTCTTCAGCGAGCACTTTCTTAAAGAGCTAGATATCATCGCTTAAACACAAAAACAGAAGTACCATTCAGAGGTATCATGCACAAATGCGTCCATCAGGATAAGGAGGCGATGCAGGCCGACTCATTCAGACAGTGGCTGTTGACAGCCCAAGCATGCGCTGTCCAATCAGGGCAGAGGAAGAGGCTGAAGACCAGCGTTGTTTAACCTTCTCATCGCCCGTTGTACGACATGATGTGGCAGAAAGCTGCTTCTGTCCTTTCCAATCTTCAGGGAGACCGCTTAGGGCACAATATCAAGGGTGCTCAGCCCGCATCGCATATCACATTCATTTACCATCTCCCCATCCAGAACACAGCCATGTACTACCAACCAAACGGCCCCAAAAGAAAACAAATAAAAAAACAACAAAGCAAATAAATAAACAAATCCCAGTGGGAGCCGGCGGTGACCCGTAGCCTGCCTCTTCCATTATTCATGAGCTCATTAGCATATCTCTATGGGACCTTTTCACTGTCCTCCCTCTCCACCTTCTAGAATGACAGGAGAAACGTGTGTCAACCAGACAGTGCAGCCATGGTGAATGACAACTGCAAAAAGCTCAAAGAAAGCACAGTGCTGCACGCTGCCTTTATCACTCGGGTCACCTACTCCCTCCCGTAAACCTCATCCAGCCCTGGCTCTCGCTGTAATCAGCCACCCCCCGCCATTCATCACACGTGCCATGGTCATTGTCGCCCCATACCACCGAGAAAGAAACAACCGGAAGAACTGTGACTCAGGCTGCTACTAAAATGCACAATTTTTGGGCCGCAGTGTGGTGCGATCCTAATGAGGACGAGTCCATGAAAGCGAGTCTCCTCTCGGCTCTGACAGCCCCACGGTAAACAAAAAGAAAGGAAAAAAACAGATGGGATTGCTACAACAAATACGGTCAACGTTAGAGGTATTCGATGCTACCATGGAAACAGCTTTAGCTGCTCGTTAAAATAAGACAGCTCACAGGAGCATACAAATGGTAACCAAGTTAACCTCAAAAACCTGTACGTTAACCCCATAAAGCATGTAGGGCAGCAGATAATGTGATAGTTATAGACACAGACCTAAAGACTCCAGGGGCCTGTTGTAGCCTCCATCAGCAAGGTACTGAGGGTGAGAAACCTGCAGATCCGAAACCAGGTTAAATTTTGATTTTCTCGGGGCGACACATCAGTTGAGGGATGTTGAAGGATTTTGTCATAAAACAGAACGTTGAGATGCTCGTTATCATGTTCTGCTTTGGTGCTGTTTTAATTTTAATCTTGCGCACTTTTCCCACTCCTAGTTTCACATTCCTTTTGTGGGAGACAATTAGCTTTCGCTTGGGAAATGTCGGGGGGCGGGGGGGGGGGTTAGTAATCGAAATGTTGGGCCTAATGTAAACTACTAATGAGGCTTGGCGCTCCGACGAAGACGGCTGGAAGATCGAGCACTCGCAGAGCTCGTTAAACATCAATACCCCCCACGGGGACTTCTGTCCTGAAGCTTGTCCCTTGGTACCCAACATCCAAACATTTATACCCACTGGGCCAGATGCTTGACCTTTCTCCCACCCTTTAGCTCTCATTTGCCAGATAAAATGGCCAAGCGAAACTGGAGAATTTCGTAAGATTGATGAAAACCAATGAAAGCAGGTTGGGACCAGTTGGGTTCAACGGGTCAACTTGGCATGGCTTGGAGAAATAGGGACTATAAAACATTCTGTAATAAAGATGAACTGATCGGGCTAAATTACGCGGCTCGGAGAGTACACCCTGTCTTACTATCAGCATTATAAAGAATAAACACAAGGCGTACAAAGCTAAGAGATTACACACAGCCGCTATCTATGCCGCTAAGGCTAAACACAAAGCGTTCACTGCTCGAAGCCTGCCATGCTATTATGCACACTGCTTTAGAAATCTTCCACGGGATGACAAATGCTTTAGTATTCCTCTCGCAAAGTCTGGTTTCCAACTCGATTGCTCGCAAGCAGGCAGACGTCTCTGCGGCAGGCAGGGCCTCGCCTTCTGACGAGGGGTTCTGGCGTCGGGCGTAGCAGACGGCGCGGTCTCTTGCGGGCCGCTGCCGCTCCCTGAAGCCACATTACTGACAGTTCTCAGACCCGAGATTTCGAATTTGATTTCAAACCGTGGGACGTGGTGCAAATCCAAGCTAAATAAAGAGCCAGAGCATGTTAGAAACCGCAAGCAAAAAATAAAAGTTTTATGTGTTCTTTTTTCGCTTTTCACATCTTCCCCCTCGTCCTCTGAGTTCAGCGTGACAGCTCTATATCTTATTCCAGAGAAACGTGAAGGCAGTGATGACTCCATCTTCTTTTCATCTCGACTATCCAAAATTGGGACATGATGTGGCGTCAGGTGTGAGGGCCTAGCCGCTCCGTGGCACAACAAAGGAGCCCCGCCTTCTCTGTGCTTCCCAGAATGCTTAGCAACACGCCATGGTAATGGTGATGGCCTCTAACACCAAACGTGGCCACCTCCAACTGTCAAGCGGACAGAAAGGAAGAAGGGGAGTCGGGTCTTGTGTGACTTGCCAGCACTACGAAGGACGGGAAGATGCAGAGGACACATGCGATTTTGCGAGACTGAGTTACGAAGTATGTAGGTGAATGAGAAACTCAGGAGCATCTGAAGAAGAAGAAGCTGTCGTCCTTCAAAAGGACAGCAGTTCTGTTGAGTTTGAAGGGTCCCTTGAAGACAACTGGTAGGTCGGCACGCGAATCATGCAGCACAGTTCAGCAGGACTGAAAGAATGAGCCGCAACAGCCTTCAGACTCAACAAACTGTGTATGCTGACGGCATCGACTGTAAATGAGGGTCTGAAGGCCATGGTTACGGTCCGCTCGCCGCGAGAAAGGCGAACAGCCACGCCACTGACCTTTACAGAGAGAAAGGATGGCTGCAGCACCAAGAGCACCGCACGGTCCCATATCGCAGGTCAGCTCCGTTCAAGTTTTTCACTATGAAGTGGCCTTCGTCAAACCTTGTCCAACCTCTAGAGATTCATAGCCTCCAAAAAAAGGTAATTCAAGAAGAAACGCATCAAGCCTGCCGGCTACTTTATGCACAGATCTGCCGGCTCAGGGAGTTGGACCCCTAAGCAAACACAGAGCCTGGAAGATGGAAATTAAAAGAAAACCTAAAAGCAGGGGCAGTATCCATTCCAGCCCTGTGAGCCTGCCGGTGTCCCCTGGAGGACTGTCTTGTCAGATTTTTCCTTTGTTAGTATCCTTCTGTCTCAAGAGGAATTTGGGCTCCTTTATTCCGATGAGCTAACAGGGTGTAAGGAGGTAGGGCTGTGACCTTTCCCTTGTCCCCAAGCTGATGGAGGATTGGTGGGGTAAGCCCATTTCAAGCCCTCCTGTTCATGTCCACTGAGGAGCACTGTATCCTTACCAGGGAGAGTGATGCCTGTTCACGATTCGCAGGCCGAGCTGACCACAGCTTCCCGACTTTACTCTGGGCTGTGCCTCTTGCAGCCATACCCAAAATCTCCAGGCTGATCGCTCAGCAGCCCCGGTCCCCGTCGAGGACCTCAAGAACGTGTGATTAATACAAAGTAAGTCAGTGACCTGTCAGTCAGGGCCACATGAGTCTATTTACCCTTCCTCTATATATCAAGCCCCCCTTGTCGTGGCAATATGGCTGATGTCAGGTGCCAGGGCGGTCCAAATTCGGGCCTCATTTCAAGCCTGATAAAACTCGCCGAGACAGGTGTACCGGTGTGACGGCCTCGCTCTGACTAATGAGACACGGGGGTACGGACTCCTCAGGTCACATCGAGCTTGCAGTCATACCCCCAGGGGTTGTTTCTGAGATGTCCCACCCATGTCTGCAGGATGATCATAGCACTGTGGCCTGAGAGGACCAGAACACTCCTCAGACATTAGGCTAAGAGCATGGTTGATGTCTCGCGAGGCATGAAGCAGTTGCCTCGATTCAAAGAGCGGGGAGTTCAGGGTATAGTACGTTCCCCCCCACCCCCCGACACAGAAGGGATAACGGGAACCGTTTGGGCAAAAGTCAGCTGCTTATTCACTCCGAGGAGAGCTGATGTCAGGGTTTGGACCAATTTATGGATTATTAGGTAACTAACACATGTCATTAGTAGGTGAATTGAGAGTTAAGGACCAAAGGAGAAAACACTGTGGGGGGGGGCAATTTCTGGGGACAGTTTATTTTAGCACACTCATGTGTTCTATCGCACTTAATTGCCCCTGGGACTCCAAAGCCTTTTTTTAAATGTCCATCTTAATGGCTGTGATCAGCAGTTCCTATATTAAGGGTTCTGACCCTATCATCAAAATTTTCTTAATTTTTCCTATTTTTCATATCAAAAATCATAAATTCTTTTTTAAAAACACAATGTGATACTGATGTAACCGGGGTAATATATAACATTAAGGGCAGCAGGGTCATTAAATATTCAATGAAATGTTCAGTTGTGGAGATCGAACTTGGTGGAAGTTGCGTATATTATTAATACCTTGAATAAGACCAGAGAATAGTAGTGACAGATTGGTTTAATTGATGGGATTAATAAAAGGTCAGTGAGCACTAGTAGCATTTGGATTAGTTCAGAGATCCGGAAAACAGAGACCATCACAAGGGGTGGGACCTGTCTTCTCACTGGGTCAATGTCAATTGATGCCCCGCCCCTAATCCCTGATGCTCCGCCCACCTCTGATGAAGAATCACAGGCAGCAAAGGGAAAAACAGAAAACTATCTGCAACAGCTGATAATTTTTATCAGATGGGTCATTAAGGCAATGTTGGAATGGAGAAAAGTCTACACGCAAGACGCACTGGTGGTGGACTCCTGTGTCGCTGGAACATTGTGGGATACTGGCGAGCAGGGAGATCCAAATTCGTCCCGAGAACTGAGACACTTTCTGGAAACCACACTCACCTATTCTGCCCTCCCTCTCAGGACAAATCCAAAGAGTGCCATCAGCCAGTTAGCGAAGCTAGCGAAGAAAGCCTTGACTCCTCTCACCCTCAGCGAGCGGCGAGGCCCCCTGCTGACCAGCAACAGTAACAGTTTCAGTGTTTGTTTGTTTGTTACCTTTTGGTGAAGGATAAAACAAAAGATTCTGCTTGAAAAATGTGAGGTAAAATTATGAGGAATGATATTACATCGGGAGTAAAAATATTGTCCCATACTGACATTTGAGTGCATGTGTGGTCATGTGTGTTTATGTGTTTTTTGTGTGTGTGTGTGTATGTATGTGTGTGTGTGTGTGTGTGTGTGTGTGTGTGTGTATGTATGTGTGTGTGTATGTGGTCCAGATATACCTTATCTTGCGGGGACCAAATGTCCCCACAACATGATGGTTGCCTGTTTTTTTTTACTTTATGGTTTCCTGGTCCTCATGAAAACTCAGTTTTCTAAAAACTCTTGTATTTCGTTTGGTTACTTTACAGCCAGCCAAACAAATGTGAGAGAGGCAGAAGCAGAACAAGCCCCTGGGGCGAACCATGGCCAGCAGGGGCAGGGGTGTCCGGTCGGCCCACTTCTGCCCATTTATTTTTTCATTTTCAGGCTCTCGATTAACACTCCTGCTGGCTAGAAGCGGCCAGAGCACAACATGCGAGTGCGATGGCCGAGGCCTAATTACAGCGCGAACATAACCCCACCTCCCACGCTTTATTTTTTTTTCCATGATATGACCGTTTTTTTTTTCCATCTTGAAAGAAGTTGACGTCCCTTTTGTTGTCGTTTTCCAGGACGCTGCAAGCTACTCAGTGGTAAACTTGAGCTGAAAGGCTTAGGGGTTTATTTACCAAGCCATCAACACGGTCGCCGGGAACTAAAATCACATTCCGGTGATACAGAAGAAATCGAAGGTGTTCGTAGGTCTGGAAGAATCTCTTCACAGAGGAGTGACAAAAGGGCTGCAGTGTTGAGCTGCTTGAAGAAGCCTTCATGAAGAATCCAAGAGAACAGCTTGTTTTGATCCCGGCAAAGGTTCACACGGACACCTCCACGTCGCTCCTGGGTTCCCGCAGCACATGATCACCCATCTTCACTTCCTGTTTTCTTTTTATCCGGCTCAGGGGTGGGATTGGAGCCCCCCCCCCCCCAAGAAATGTGAGCCAGAACCGTGCAGTACAACAAGGGTGCAAGTTGGGGGAGAGGGTTATAACAACTGCCGATTTACGAGGGTGAACGTTTTTTTTTTTTGAGGGGAGGGAGGATTACCTTATGGACATCTGGACAGCAACCACCTCCCCTGACCCTCAGGGGCTCCCTTGATGGCAGAGAGCCACCACTCAGAGCAGATTAAACTTGGGAAGGTGAAAAACGAGGGGTTCCAGAAAGGAGGTGAGGTCGTGCCTTAACGCCTGACTAGCTGTGCTGGCCTGAGCGCATGAAGGAGCCGGGCGCTAAAGGTCAGGATGCTCAGCGGGTACGTACGCACCAGCCCGTAGGCTGCGGACCCCCCACCAGACTATCTGAATCTCCACCCACAGCCCCACCCCAAACCAGGCCTCCATGCTTCGCTTTTCGAAACGTCGAACAACAACAAGGAGAAATTCCATATGGTCCGCGCGCGGGGAGCCGGCCGGACACTCGCACCGGGTCCAAAGGGCAACGGTTGCCACTGCAACGGCTCCAACTAGGTCCCGAGATCTGCCGTCCAATTCCACTATGACAGTGACGTCACCTCTTGGGAGTCATGGCAACGGAGGATCGGTAACCCAGGGCATGGGGTAGCTAATGTATGGACAACAGTGCTGCCGATCATCATACATCGGCTTCTAAAGTTATTGCGAGACCATCCGTCCCACACCCCCCCCCCCCACCCACACACAAACACACACACACACTTCTTTACTCATATTTTTATCCATTCATTTCTGTGGGCAAAACTCTAATCCCACCAATGACAATGTTAACCCCTACCCAGCCCTAACCATAACCAAGCAAAATACAAGTGTTTCATTTTTAGTTTTTTCATTGCAGTCACAGATTTTTATTAAATTTCCCCATAAGGGAAAAAAAACAGGCATTCATCACGTTGTGGGGACATTGTGTCCACAAAAGGTAAGGTATACCCGCTCAAACACACACACACACACACACACACACACACACACAAACACACAGTCTGCAACCCCAGCAATGGGCCAGAACACTGCACTCTGTCGATAACTGGCTGGCCTAATGGATCCTCCCTTGATTCTCCAGCAGCTCCCCAGGTTCCGCTGGGTTTAAACCAGCCAGTGACTGACAGCTCCCGCTAATCCCGCCTCCCCAGACGCGCACATGTCTTTTTATGGGCAGGCGGGTCAGTCTGTGCGACCTAAACCAGCCACGCAGTCGTCTTACAGGGAAACTCTCGACTCAACTCCACCGTTCTTCCCATTCAGGCTGCGCACCGCTGCCTCGCGACATTTAATATGCCTGTGGGGGGCGCCGCTCAGCTTTCCTCCTTTTGTCACCCATCCCTGTGTTTTAACTAGCCCCTTCAGACACCTTTGCGTCCCAGAGAGACCCATTACAGCTCTTAGTGAAGCAGATACCTGCTTGGGTGGGGGATCTAAAATTAGACCCGGACCGGTGAGGATCCACGTGCAGGACACCGGCTCCATGGAAACCGGCAAAGGCTTGCGCCCCCCTCCGAATCAGGATCACTGTACTAGTTTTGCCCACCGTCCCCGGGCCTGGTGGGTCACTTTGCCGCGCGGCACAGCTGCCTGCGGCCTCGCCGTGACTTCACAGTGTGCGAGCGCCACGCGGCCGCCCCCGCCTCCTGTCCTTTACCTGCCAGCCACGCTCTTTATTTACTCCCCGTCATTCGCCCATATTCAGCTTTATTCACGGCCTGTGAACGCCGTACCGCTCTCCTGTCTCGCACTGTGAAGATTTAATAAGCCCCTAATGCATCATGACCGCTCATGACACTCCTACAGACATTTCCAGGTTTGCAGTCCTCCCTCTCTCTCCCTCCCTCTTTCACTCTCTCTTTCTGTATCCTTCTATCTCCCTTTCCCAACCTCCTTTCTCTCCCTCTGTTTTCTCATTCCCTCTTTTCTGCTCCCTATCCCTCATTCCTTCTCTTCCCTGCCCAATCACCCTCATTCTTCCTCTGGATTCTCCACTATCCATCTTTCATCCTCCTCTCCCCCCTTCTCTCTATTCATCTTTCCCCTCCTCTATTCCACGCACGCAAACAGTCGTCCGCATAGACTCAGAGAGCGGCCACATGACCTCGACTCAGAGGCCTATTTCTACCTGTTGCGGTGCATTCTGGGAAATGATCGATGGGGATGACGGGCACGTCAGCGATCAGCCGCGATCGCTAATGAGGGTGCGGCTCTGTGATTGATTGGCCAATGACCGGCATTAATTCCCCCTGTCTGTTGTTCTGTTTTGTCTGCATTTCATCTCCTCAGATCCAAACGCTCCCCTGCATCACACCTTCACCACTGAATGGAAGCGTCCATAATGACACAATGAAGGAGGTTAAAAAAGACAGAAAAAGCAGAGCAGCTGTGTTTTTCTCAGCGTTGTGGTTCCTGCAAGCAGCCGATCCGACGGCGGACATTTGCTAAGATTACAGAACGCTGCGGATCCCTCCGTAAGCTACCGACTGAAGTAACAGCAGAGTCGACAGGGAACCAAATTATACATATTTAATTGGATCTGGTTTTTAATAGACAAACTCTCTGGTTTTCTTAATTCCACGCCGGCTCTGCATTTACTCCGTCCCCCTCTGACTATGTGGGCAGGATCGCTGATTAATTAAAAACAGTCCATTTCCCAGCTGCAGGACTCGCTGTCTGATAGCGCTAATGAAGCTAACGTAGCAGTTAATGCGATCGGACACAGACGCTTTGGGGACGGCCTATCCGCTGCCGCCGTGAGCCGCCAGAGCGTGTGCAAGCTGCACTCCGGACTAATGCGACAGCCCCCCCGAGTGCCCAAGAAAAAAAAGAGTGGGGGGCAAAGAACACCGAACGGCGGGCATCTTGGTTTCTGTACTATGTAGAGCCTATGAGCAGTGCAATGGGATTGCTTATAATTAAAGTAGGAATGAAACACTGTTCCTGCATGGGGAGTGAAGTCTCAGCAGGGGGCGCTGTGGCACACGCCGCGGCTTCCATGAGCCAAGCGTGCAGCCACTTACAGGTCAGGGCTCTTACTTTCACCCAAAAGCATAAATAAATGAGAATTTCCCCCCTCCCCCGGCACCCTGACACGCTCGCCAGCTAGCGG
>JAODJW010000050.1:3972781-3983576 GCA_026777045.1 Hyperopisus bebe
GGGGGGGGGGGGGGGGTTCAGGGAAAGGAAGATAAATATCACGCCAAGACATGTACCTTTAAAATCAGCCGCAAAGCCCATGATAAACATTATGAAAAGACAATTAATTTCCAGCCACGGATGATTAAAAAGGGGTGCTAATTATTTTGAATTTAGTTCTAATTTCCCTGAAAGCAATTGTTTTCGATTTCTTCGAAGTGGTTCCGCTAAACATGGGAGAGTCACACGCTTACAGCTAAGTTATTCCAGCCGAAGAAACAATTTAATCGTGGATTTCTATTTTAACCACTCGCCTAAGTACCCCTGTTAAGTTGAATAATGCCCTGCGTTTCTCCAGCCTACGCAGAAACGGGATAAAACAAAGAAAATGATAATGTTATATATAGGTGATGAAATAGCAGGCTGTTGTCTGCAGCCTGCTCTCACTTCCAGCTGCAAACGTAGAACAAACCGGAATAAATCAGATTACTGCTGATGCTATGGCTATATCCTCCAGCTACAGGCCTGCATTCAGCAGAGTGCTAATGTTTCTGTTAATGTGCGATGTTCTGCAATGTTCACCATTAAATAAATTGTTTTAATTAGCTCCTCATTTGCCAAGCATGCAAAATAAATAAATAAATAAAAAGCTTACAGCCCAGGCGGAAGGAGGCAGAGAGATGGGGCGCAACGTTCGCTCACTGCAGCCAAATCACCTAGCTCCACAGTTCATATCCCTCCGCCTTCCTATCCACGCTTCCCAGCCCTTTTTCTCTCCTTTATTTAGCTCGTACCTTCATCTGGGGTGGTGTAGAATGTTCTGGAAGGATGCAGGCTTACACGGGGCCGACGGGTGGAAATAAAAGCCTCAGGAAGACCATGACAGAAGTTGCCAGCATCCTCGATACGGCAGAGGATGAGATGGGTGTACCCAGCGGAGCACTTGGCCTGTTTCCCCGTGGTCCCCGTTTGGTTATGGCCAGCCTGGAATGCACTTACCCCCCTCACCCCTAACCCCAGCCATCCACTGACCAATCAGATGTTGAGATGCGTGACCCAGGAAATTGACCTCATGTTCATTGCTAAAGGTCTATTAGGACCTGGTTCAGAATCCATCACCAAAGACCCATTGTGCCCTGACCCAGAATAACCAAGTAATTACTGTTAACAGCAAAATGTTTAGTAATAAAGCAACACCTTAACCACTCATTTGTATTCATGGTAAATTACGTCTGCGTACAGCATTGCTAAATTGGACACATTATACCAATTGTTAGCTAAATATATGCTTTTGTTTAAGGTTATAATTGTACCAAGCTTAAAATAGCGTATTAACGAGACAGTGAAGCCTAACGACCTCACCCATACGGAATAAACATCTCGAACCTTTCACCCCCACAGCTGGTCCCTTCATCACTCACACCGCTTCACGGACACACCAGCAGGACATCTGAGTGTGTCGGCACAGTGGAGAATCACATTAAAGTGTCATGTGCCCTCTAGAGGACTGGGGGGTATATCGCAGTCACTGACGTCAGTGACAGATACTAAAAACGCCCCTGGCTGCCAGATCTGAACTGGGAGAACCTTCTAGGAGCATCTTCTTCACCCCAATAGTGGCGCTGTGATCCGTCATTTGGCGTCAACGGTGACCCCCTGCGGCAGCGGGATTAGTGCGATTAGCGTTGGCGTGTGACGTTAAAACTGAGATTTACACGTTAACGCGTCTCGGTGGTTCGGCACGCGTACCTGCGCCGCAGGCCCGTGGGTTTTTTCCCAGTGTTCCCCTGGCGATTAGCTAATCAGCTCCAGCTGTCTCTGTCCTGGATGGAAAACAACGTCTCCTGGTGGCAGGTAAAATAAGCAGCTCACTGGAAGGCGGCCCAGTCGGTAAACGATTCACACCTGCATAAGCAGGTGACAGCAGTCCGTGGTTCTTCTATCTAAGCGGTGACTTTAATTAGCAGACTGAGTGCTGAGGGCTCAACGAGAAGGTGGACGCGAGTCTGACCCCCGGCGTAGACCGCCACCGCACTGCCAGTCATCACGGGGCCGTCCCGACCCCCCGAGGCACCTCCGACCTGCTATGTCGGACTCCGGGGCATGAAGAATAAAACAGGGGAAAAGCTAGTCAGCTTGATGGGCAGCTGAGGGTGACAGCACTCTCTGTGTGCATATTAGCCTGTGGTGGACCACCTTCCTGGTGTGGGGGGGGGCTCACGAAGCATGCAGCGGCAGGAAATAAACACTAGTACGACCCCTGCCTCCACAGCAGTTACGAAATCACTTCCAGGAGAACGAAGCTCCCCGCGGAGGCTCGATTCGGTCAAGTCCAAGGCAGATCTTGGTCCCCCCTCCCCGACCTAGGAGGGAGAACTCCCATCAATACCGTGCTTCTCCTGGGGGCCCCCGTGCTGGCCTCGGACGCTGTCCAACCCTTGAAGGAACGTTATTGATGAGATGCCATTCCTGCTTGGTGCCTGATGGGGACGGGTGACAAATCGAGGTCACGCTCCCGTCTGTTATGACAGGACCGTATATCACGCCAGAAAGAGAGTTGGATGGGTCGTGAGGTAGGTCTAAGTTGTGGTCCTGTGATCAACAAGCTAAATTTCACTTAGCATAAAATGTGTTTATTGGCAGACAGTCACTTTACAGTGATTTACCACCACTTTTTACCAGAGAGGGTCAAATTCAAACTATCAGCTATACGAAATATGTCCCAAATATATCATTTCCTAATATGACTCGATTAAAAGAAGGTGAATAAGTGTTAAAGCAAGGGTGCACCATTTCAGCCATTTTGTCAAACAAGACATGTGTGCCAACGAATTTCCCATAATCCTTTGCATGTAAGCATTGATATCGATATGACACATGATCCCTGATTCCCCCCACAAAACACTGGTTAATTCATCATCCCTATATGGCCTCATTATCCCCCCTGCACACTGTGACTCTAGCAACCTGAACCTTTATACATTCAAGCACCCCCTCCACCCCCACCAGAATCGACCAACTTTAAGCAGCTGCCCTCTCCAATCTCCCCTCTGTACCTTTTACAGGCCAGACAGTAAAAGGAAAAAAAAAGAAAATGGCCGTAGCAGCTATCAGATGGGAAGGTGAAGGACCACTTCCCAAGGTGGGGGGGGGGGGGCGATGTGAGAGACAGACAAGCACGGCTGTCCTGATAAGGGGCCTTCGTCGGGGAGTCTGCTCTGTCGCCCGTAACAAGGCTCGCTCCCGCCTTTAGCTGTCTTCATCACGCCGACACGGATGGTGCAATCGCCGCGGTCACCGGCACCTTCCATCCTTGCCGCCTTCAGGGGCCTGAGTGTCCCACCATCTCAGGAACCAGCCCAGAAAGCCCTGGGGGCGGATTTGAAGAGCACTATGTGGGTTTTCAACAGACCTAAGATTCCAAGGGGTAGAATTGAGCAAAAAGGAAAAGCAAACGGGCCTTAATCTCCATATAAATCCCAGATGTGTCGGGGGGGGACGGGCGGGCCAGGCTTTGTCATTTAATGCCTCTATTCTTCATTCCAGAACTATCAAATCAGAGTGATGGCCGCTCAGAGATATGAGATGTAGGTAACTGAATGTGAGGTGGCATGATGGGGTGGGGGGGCTCTGAATTTCAGCTGCCACCTGCAATGAACAAGAGGGAAGGTGAGTGTTTGACATATGAGTGCAACTGCCGTCGCTGTTCCCTGTTTTGATCTGAGCGGGGCAACATTTGATGCATTACAATGTCACCCTCACCTTGTAAAATGATTGCACCGATAGGTACTTTTCTGGTTAATGGTTTGCACCAATAATGAAGCCGCACTGTGGCAGATTTGAAGCAGAGGATTATGGGAAATCTGGCCATCTCAGGTTCGGGCCCTGCTCTTGGGGCACTGTGACAGACCTTGGAGTTATCCGTATCAGTGTGTCAGGTAGACCCCCCCCCCCCCCAACCCGACAACATACACGATTGGGGATGGGGGGGGTGGGGACGCCACGTGTGTGCACAGCCCACCTACGACGCTGACACACACACATCACACTTAATGCACTTAGAGGCCGGGGCCTTGGATTTATGCCTGCCCACATAATGCGATTACGTTTCATTCCGCAGTGTAATCCACCTATCAATGTCAATCACGTTAGTCGGCTCGGCGACAGCCACCGGCAGACCTGGGAGGCGGGGCCCCCGACCTTCCCGTAACGCAATCGTCTGCCAGGTCTGAACGTTTATTACGTTAATACGTCTCCAGTTAATTCCATCTCATCTCCCAATATGACTCTGTCGGAAAAACACAATTAGACCCTAATTTATCTGATCACCTGGATGGGAAACGCGTCGCGGCTGGCCTGCCTGACAGAACCGTGGCCCGTCTGTGCCATACCGAGGCGTTCCGGAACATTCTAATGGACGTCTACTTGTCTGGTTGGGTTATGGGCTGCAAAGCAGCAGCGCATTGTGCCGTGCCCTGTGGATTTGTTGGCTCTGTGCAGAAGTTAACGGACACACCGAAATGTGAAACTAGAACTGACTGCAGTGGTATGGTTTTCTTTACCACGTACAATCTGTATCATGGGAGAATTTTTAAAAACCTGAAATCATCTCTAACTCATATTAGTCCATCTCCGCTCTCATCACCCACACATAATAAAAAGAGTCACGCAGACAGGGGGCGACAGGGGGCGACAGGGGGTGAGAAAGGGGGCGACAGGGGCGAAAGGGGGCGACAGGGTGACTTATTATTATTTCACGGACTATTTAATTTTCCTGATGCAGAACAGGACTTGTCGATAGTCTTTGAGGAATGGCGCTCCAGCCCTCCCAGGATTCTGGCCGTTTCATGACGGGAGAAATCATACAGCTTTAAGTCTTCAGACAGGAAACTCGTCACGCGATTCATAATCAGCCTATTCGGGAGAAACTAAACCCATCCAATGAATCATCTCCACAGATAGACGGTGGACATGCAAGCATGTTCACAACTACCTTACACCTCTGACCCCTGACCCTTGCCTTCCTTCAAGCACTCCCATTGGCTCTACAATTTCTATTGATTTTTTGTTGCCCTTCAGCAGATTAATGGACGACTAGCTTGTGATTTTAAACAACTTAGCCTTTATATCCCCGCATCTTCTGTTTGATTCATTTGTACATGTGCTCATGTAGCTCAAGCAGAGCACTGCCCTAACAACCTAAAGGTTGTGGGTTCAAATCCCAGGGAGCACACATAAATTTTAACCCTTCCCTGTAATGTAAAATGCGATAGGTAAAAAAAATACCAGGTAACTGTAATGTAATGGTTGTGTTACACAAATCATTTATCTTCAGTGCCAATAGCAGACACCTCCCAGGTTGATGCCATCTGATGAAGATCCAGTTCCTTAACCACTGCGCCACCTGCTGGGCTAAGTCTCCGCTGTTCAAAATCGGCTCACAGCTATCGTTGATCAATAAACAGGTCTGCTCCCCAGGTCTGCAGTACCCCACCCACCCCCACCCCCAAACCGGCCGTTTGGGGATGATGGCATCAGCTGTGGCCGAGCTGAACATCACGAGTCAGCGCGAAACGTGCTGGGCTGTTGAGAGATGGGGAGGGTGGGGGGGCCACAGGAGAGTGGGTGATTTATGGGCAAGCATGGGGTGTTTAGCGCCGGGCGTTTAGCCGCGCCGTCTGGACGCCCCCCCCCCCGGGAGGGGGGGGGGGGGGGGGGCTCACCTCGGACACACAGGGATTTTTTATTTATTGACGGCGCCGGGCAGTATGAGCGCACATGACATCAGCACATTTTCACCTGGGGAATAGGGGCTGTTTGTTCATCTCTGGCAACAATATCAGCGACGTAATACCATCTTCCGAATGGGGTGGACGTTGAGGTTTTATGGCTTACTGATAAACAGAGCCGAAGGACATAAAAAAAAAGCCTCTTTCATACCTTTCCACACACTGTAGCGCTTTTTTTAATGCCGATTCCCAGTTATGGTTTCGGATACTTGGTCCTGATCGATTCTGACGGAGTGATTTTTACTTTCTGAGCAGCCGATGCCAACGCGACCTTGTTAAAAGTAACAACCAAGCGAGTCGGTCATCCCTCTGAATTCAGCTCGCTGGATAACCTCAGAGTCTGACTTCTGGATCAATCCAGAAGTTTCTAAAACGGGCTGTCTGGCTCCCGCTAACAGAAAAACCCACAACTGAAACAAAGACAAGTTCACCTTGCGGGCTTGCGGCGGCCGTGGGGGCTCATTGGATTGAAGTCGACACCCCCTGTGGGTCACTGCGCTCTGGTGAACAAATACACAAATCCCAGCACCCCCCACCTCTGACAGGGGGTCCCCTGCACCTGTTCGTCCCCCAGAAAAGCGGCTTTTCCACGCCCCAGGCTCCACTGAACCCCACCGACGCGGTGTGTCGAAATTCACTATGAGCCAAAACCTAACACTACGCACGTGACCCTCCTCCAGTCCTCTGCTGCAGGGAAACGGGCGGATAACCGACAGCGTCGCCCGTGGACTCGGAACCGCTAATGCTAACCGACAGCCGGGCAGAAACGGCGCCATAATGAGCGGCGCAGGCGGCGTGACGGTGTGACATTAATTAGCTCTTCCTGTCTGCCGCCTGGCAAGAGGGAGTCTCATTCCGCACTGCCGGACGGCTTCCCCAAACACAGAGGGGAGAAATGCTCTGGACTAGGTCTCACGGAGCCGTTACGTTCAATTAGAGGCGAAGGAATTTCTCAGGGGTTGTGAATATATGATGAGGGGGCCAAGAGGTGCAGAGGAGTCCAGTCATTACTCAAAAAATATGTTTACTCCTATACACGGTACTGTGCAAAAGTCTTAGTCAGTCAAAGAAAATAATGAAATGGTCGCCATGTTGGTGTAAACCTATGATGTCTGTCGAAGTGTGCCAGCTTAGCCATTTCCAAACCTCATCTAAGCCACCCCAGTATTTACAGCCACCATCTAATATACCCATGTATTTTTCAACTCTATCACTACCCCACTTCATATGGCTGATGAATACCTCGCTGACTTTTTAAAAAGAATCAAATTAATGAATTAATTGAGCTGAATGTGAAATGTACCAAGTCCATGGAACGGCTGAGGTGCCCCTGAGGAGAGGTTCGGGAGCTGAAGCGGTGTTCATCTAGCTGTCCAACTAGATATCTGTGACTTTTTGGAGAATGGAGGAAATTCTTGTTAGTTTCTGTCGTGTTAGTCTTCATTGTCATATGTTCTAATGTAAAATCGTGTTCTGAGCACATATACCATTACTACCCAGATAAACAGCTGGGTAAGTTTCCTTTGACTATATATATATATATATACATGTGTATCTCCATAAATACTTATACATACATATAAGGGCATGTATTTGAACAGCTGACAGTCCTCTGCTTGTTTCTGTTCATTTCTCCTTTATTTTTAGATGGCTGTGCCAGCCCTATACAGCACAGCGCCCCCTTTCTGTCACCACCCACCTATGATGCCCGGCACCCACTTCAAGACTTGAGTGCCCCCCCCCCCGTCGCTACCAGAGCATGGACGGACACCCTGGGTGTTTGATCACTGCCTCACCCTATAAATACTACCGGCGTGGTGCCACGTAATAAACGAGTGGGGTCACCCCCCCCCTCGCCCGAATGAACACCCCCACGCTCGCGTAGCCACGTCATTGCAGGATTGGCCCCAAGGCGAGGCGCCGGCGCTAACCTGACCTGGGCACAAGTCTAGACACGGTGTAACCACCCTCGAGCCGCCATTACCAAAGCCGTCTTTCCATCAGGTTGGAAGGACGCTGAACCCCACACTCTGATGCTAATGCACAGTTGTTAATTTTGGATACTGATATACAACATTAAAGAGCAGCGCTGACCTCCCCACCGCCCCCCACCCCAAATCCTGTTTACCATACACGTAGTAAGGTGCTTCCCCCCCCCGCCCGACACCCACACCCCACGATGCATTATACTGCCGATCATTTGATATATGGCTCTGTCCGCCTGCCGTGACTAAATCAGCCAATGGCAATGATTCAGCGCCAGCGGGAGCCGTCACCAATCACAGCCCGGCGTGCACAGGACACATATGGACACCTCACTGTCACTTGGAGCTAATTTATCGCCAGCAGCCACATTGATTAACCTTGTGTGCCCCCCGCCCCAAAGAGAATCCTGAATGATTGAGACACAAGTGGAAGAAAATAAAATATAAAAATCAAAGGGGGGGGGGGGCACCCGCACTGGAGGCCTGAGATGGGTTGATCGGAGTGAAGCCCTGCGTGGCCCCTTTAAGACCGCAGGCCACCATAGCGGTTGTTAGCGTGTTAGCGCGTTAGCATGCGTAACTCCGCCATCAACCCCCGCAGCCGCTTCGGTGTTTGGTCTTGCTGTTTTTCCAAATATAGTACGTTCTCCCCCTCTTTTCAGTGGGGTTCTCTAAAGGCAACCATCCCTCCGCGTACGGGACTGGGGCTGGGGGACAAAAGCAAACACCAGCAGCCCAGGTTCGAGGCCGGACCAAGGCCCGCTGAGGCATAGTGGGCATCATACGGGATATTAGCATGTGATTAGTAATGCCCGCCCTCCAAGAAACTCACCTCTGAATCCCCCAACCGCAGTGCGCTCCCCCCAATAGCTTCCTCCTCCCAGTGCACCCCCTACCAGTGTGCTCCCTCCCCTCCTGTGCACTTGCCACCAGTGCACCCCCCAGTGCATGCCCCCCACCAGTGTGCTCCCCACCAGTGCACTCTCTCAACAGTATACACCCCACTAAGTGAGTGTTTCTGTTCCACAGAAGCTCTCTCATGGCTTGACATCAAGTTTCTGTCTGCTTTCACAGAAACATATTTCAGGCTTTTGTCGCGATTCGCATTTAAACCTTAATGGGAATAACGGAACAAATGTTTCCGACAGACCTGCAGCAACTGGCAGCAGCAGACGATCCTCTTGTAAAACGCATTTCCTGGGCGTGTCCCTTTCGTTTTCTCCCAGATGGCGCTAGTGAAGCTCACATGACATCATCCATCTGGATCTCTCACTTCATTGGGCGATCCTAACCCCCCTCCCTCATCTGAACGCTTCTCTTTTTGTACCCCAGCACAACTATGGGGGCAGCACTACACCATCAACACATAGCACCCCCTAGTGGAAGCAGCCTTCAATAACAATTGGCAACCAACCACTCGCAAATAAAGCCAAATCTCTCATGTTCTGAGTCCCCCCCCCCCCCACCTCTCCCACCCCCTGACATCTACTATTTGTTAGGGCTCTGGTATGCTGATGCCGTACAAATTTGCTGTACGTCCCAAGGGAATCTCGAGGATCAACACACTCTGAATTAAAGTCGCGTAAGCTCTCCAGCTAATGAGAGAGCCTAGAGAGGGCGCCGTTTGTCACAGGAAACGCCACTAGATGACAGGGTATCCAGACGCCCGTCTTCGTTAACCTACATGCAAGTCCCCCCCCCAGCACCAAAGTCCCGGAGCGTGAAGTCAGGCTGGAAGAACGTCTCAAGGGGACCAAGGAGTGAAAGCGACGGCAATGGGAGGGAAGAGCGCATGAGGATGAGCCCAAGAAGCATCACGCTGGGGTGGCTTAGGACTCGGGGTGGGGGCAGGGGGTGGGTTTACTCACATTGTTCATGTACTCGCTGAGCAGATCCTGCAGTGCCTGCCGCACCGCGTTGCACTCGGCCACGATGCGCTCGCGCCGGTCGTCGCGGGTGCAGGAGGAGTCCGCCATGAGGGCGGCACCACTGATGATGCTCTCCAGGCGCTCCTCCAGCGACGGGCGGAACCGGGCCTCGCTGAAGGTCAGGGGGTCCAGGATGATCTTGTTCTAAGGTGGAACAGAGAGAGGGAGCGGAGATGTGAGGGAAAGGGCACCAGTGGGAGGCTGGGTTTGCGCTCCAAAGGGCGTGAAGTTTCAATGCGGGGCTCATACAGAGGTTATTACCCCTCCTTGGGCTTGGGGAAGAGTGTGAGAGGGATCATGCCACAGAAAGCGACAGACAACCAAGCAAGGCACAGAGGGCAACATCAGAGCAGAGGCAAGCGTCCGAGCAGCACGCATACAGAACCAGAACAAGTCACATCTGGCAGCCGAGGCAGGCGGGCAGAGATTCCCGGGGTGACCTTTCAGCGTGCTTTGTGAGCCTGACACAAGGGGGCGCCAGCTCCTGCAGTCCATCTGCTCGGGAAGCAGACTGAGAACCCGTCTTTTACTGCACACAGTGCCACGAAATAGAGCTTTTATGAGTTGCACTGCGGAGCGGGAATTAGCATATTGATGGCGGAGGTGTTACGTTTTACGATGGTACAGTTTAAATATCCCGTCCTCAGCAGGGCATGGGCCGGTGAGGCCGTGTCGAAATTGGCCCCATTTATTGGTGGTGGGGGGGGGGGCATGATACAGGCCAGCCACTCATCTCCGGGGGTGCGTCAGTGTTTGGGGGGGAGGATAAAAGAGAACATGACTGCGATGAAATGGCTGGTGAACACGGCAGGGAGCGGTACAGTGTGTTTCCAGTATGAACATGGGGAGGGGGGGGGCGTTTGTGGCGAAACGACCCAGGCGTGCCCTCAGAACTGAAACCTGTTTACTAGCTTCTCAGAGGCGATAAACAGGACACGCTAAGTGGGGGGGGGGCATAGAGGCAGCCGTCACATCGTTCCCCCCACCAGCCGAGGCTGGGCTGGCAGTTTGCATCACATTTTCTCAAAAACCATTTTCCCCAGAAGTCCGTCCAGAAAAGAACAGCAGGGGCAAGTATGCCGTGGTAGGCTGGGGGGGGGGGGCACTTCGCCTA
>JAODJW010000050.1:3986814-4007746 GCA_026777045.1 Hyperopisus bebe
CCCCCCCCCACACACACACACACACACACACACACACACACACACACACACACAAACACCTCCCGACACACGAGGCAGATATGTAAACTGATACAGCTCTAAGAAACCTGCCCCCCCCCATCACTGTGCCCCCTTACAGCCTCCAAGGATGTAATCAGGAGGTCCGGTGTGTCCCCTCCAGAGCCCCCCAGCCTGCCGTCTCTGCACTCTCCGGATGAGTTTACCACACTCGGGTGGATCCGTCCAGGGCGACTGCGCTATTGGGCCGCAAATCACAGCGTTTAAAGATCCAAGCACTTCTTACGCACCGTCTTCCCGACACCTCGGCCTGAAGCGCGTCCACACGCCGTGCCGGGCTGCTGTTTCTTTCTTCACACGGTTTTCCACAGTGTTCCGCGCTGCACGTAGAGCACGCCGCCGCCGGCAGAATGCGCACCGACCGGGCCCGTCTCACAATTGCAATAGACGGGCTGCCGATACTATATTACAAGATAAGCAACAGTGCAGGAACTTCAGTGTTTTCAGAGTTCAGGACCTTGAAAAACTCAAAACACAAAGAGAGTGCATAATAAGGACCTTCCGAGCAGCTTTTAGCCTATGCCGGGAAAACGCGTTCCCATCCGAGACGGTAACACCAGGTAAGCATATTAACCCAGCATCTCCTGCTGGTAAATCATTAACTGAGCACCAGATTCCAGGAACCCTCCCTCCCCCCACACACACACATACTGCTTTCCCAGACTAAAAGAATAAAAAATTTGGGGGAAGATACAGGAAATGAGAACCATAAACAGAGTAATTATAAGAATAGCAAGTGTGTCAAGAAGTTAAAAGCCATACTGCCCCCTATCAGGGGTAAAGCACAGGGCTATGCAGGATTACTGGATAGCGGATCACCAGGCAGTGGATCAACAGAGAGTAGATCACCAGATAGTGGACTTTCGGATAGCAGATCACCAGATAGTTGATCACTGGAAAGCAGATCACCAGGCAGTGGATCAACGGAGAGTAGATCACGAGATAGTTGATCATTGGAAAGCAGATCACCAGATAGTGGACCACCAAGCAGTGGATCAACAGATAGCAGATCACCAGATAGTTGACCACCGGCTAGCAGATCACCAGATAATTGATCACTGGAAAGCAGATCACCAGATAGCAGACCACCGGATAGGAGATCACCCTACGGCGGATCACCAGACAACAGACCACCAGATAGCAGATCACCGGACTGGCCTACTAGATCTGCCACACGGAGGAGGCAGCAAAGGCAAGACCTAGAGCCGCAGTAGTGCAACAGGTGGCACGGGGGTGGGTTGGGTCCTTGTCGTCTACCCCCCCCCCCAACCCGTCCCCGGTGCAGCACAGATGCCAGCGAATGATTATGTAGCTGCTAGCTAACAAGCCATAAGTGTGGGCTGCAGGATGGGGCGACTTAAATGATGACTGTGATTGACGTGTCACAGCCCCCAGCTCACACCCACATCCAGCCCCCTCTGGCGGACAGTAACCTTGTGACCGGGAACACGACAATTCACTCAGGGAAACACCTGCGAATCCGCCTTCATCGGCACCTCGAACCCGGGAGCACAGCATTCTCCAACCACCCTTCCCGCGTTAAATCTGCCACAGGGGCACCGGGGTGGGGTGGGGCAGTGATATATGGCCCCCCTCCACAGTCTTTGCCTTTAACCGCTGACATCAGATTTACAGCACAGTGATGGATGGCACGGATCAATCGCCAGGGGGCAGAAGGGAGGCTTCCCCGCAGCCAGAGAGGGAGAATTACTCCAGCACGGCGCCCCCTTTGGGGTACTCCCATCACCCCCGGGCCGACACATCAATGCCACGCCGATGGGGCCCCGCGGACCCCGGCGCTAACGTGCTAATGGTCCGTTAGCAGGGCCACTGGCCTTGGGCAGCTTCGGGCATGGATAAATGTCCAAGTTTTTTCTACCTTCTGGGAAGGGGGGACTTAATTAGGAGAACGCTTCAGCTGTAGTTTTCAGACAGGGGGAAGGGGTGACATCTGCAGTAGCATCCGGCCATGTCAAAGTGCTGAGGGAGAGCTGAAATGGATGGGGTTAGGCTCACCGTCGCAGTATACAACCACGGCCCTTAGGGGTCACCGCTGAGACCAAGGGGGCCGAACTGTAGACCCTGCTGCCTGAACTACGGCTGAAACCAAAGCCAACGGGTCCCCTGTGGGGCAGGGGGGGCATGTCCACTGAGGCGAAGATCCATCGGTTAGTCATTCTGGAGGACAAGTGAGTAAAATTAGAGTAAAATTAGGGTGAAATCTTTAATCTTTAGTATCACAGGGAGACCCAGCCTGTCCACCAAGAGGAAATCTAAAATTCATTTACCGGGAAAAAAATCCAAAAGAAAAGGACTTACATATGTCCGGATCCATAATCACAAATAATTTATGTACCAGCGGCGAGGACGCAGACAGCTTTAATAAATTATGGGGTGTGGTTTATTAGCTCTGTAATAAGCCACTCAGACGAGCTCTCAACAACACACGGAATGAGGATTCCCCGTTCGTAACGGAGATTAAAGCCATCGCATTAGTGGCAGAGTTCCACCCGCCACACAGTGTCCACCAGCCCGCAATAAACCGCCTCTCCAGCTGGGGGCGCTCTTCACGACGTTAAGGGAAGTCACCTACTGGCTAAGTGGCCATTGCTATGGACGCATCACTGGGCAGGGTAGAGGGAATTTCAGCAACCCCCGCAGACAGGTATTCAGGACCAAGGGAAACGGCTGCATTTTTAAAAGTAATGTCGTTGAAATTCATTTTTTCCCATGACTTCGACCAAGATAAGCATTTGGAAGACAGATGGATGGAAACCTGCCTTGGTTGGGTAAGTTAAGCACTGAGTTACTGGTTTAACAGGGTAATACTGAGTTAGATAGCTGGAGCGAAATGGCTGTAGGTTTAGATCCGAGGTTGTACCATAAGTCGACCGTGTCAGCCAGTAGCAGCGTAACGCCAGGATCAGGAGTAAGACGGCATATCTCCTGGCGGAGAAGCCCTGGCCGTCTCTCCCAGCACCCCGCATTGTCCTCCGCTGACAGCTTAATGAAGCTCCTGAGATACCAACCTTCCGACGTTTCAATTACCAGCCCTAACAGCAGAACTGCGGCCAACACGGGCCGCTTTGGGCCCAGTCGCTCTCCGCGGATGGGATCTCTGTCCCTTAAAACGGGACAAAACGAACAATAACACCGACAATAACAGACGCTTGCATCATTTGGTCTCCTCCCGTCGGCAAACGTGCGGCGCCGTTACGAGAGCACCCCCCCCGCCCCGTCCTCGCAATAAGAAAATCGATACTCATCACGGCAACGCGGCCCACGTCTGATTTAGGTGCCAATTTGGATGCGACCCAACAGCGGCACAATGCAACGCAGAATCCCGGGAAGCGCATTCTCATTTCTTCCCGAGTGGATTCTGGGAGAAGGCGGGCTGCAGTGAGACGCAGGAGAGCGAGAAGAACAGGCCGGTATCGACCCTGGGTACTGGGATCACAAGATGGCCGAACCACACCCAACCCACCAGGACAAGAGGTACGTAAAAATGACAAAAGTGCAGGCCATGGTACCGTGAAGCCCATTTACAGGATACAATACAGGCTGAAAACGGCTCCGACCTCAGCACTTACTGGGAAAATCATTGATTGTACGCATCTGTACCCGGGCGACTCAGAAAGGAGGTCTGAGAGCTGACAGACCCAAACCCCAATATACACATGGTGTCTGTCTGTCTGTCTGGTCTATTCTGGTCCCGGTATACATTACATTGTGGGGACCAAATGTCCCTAATGTGATTAAAAACCTGTCATTTTTCCAGTCTTCACAAGGGGAAATTCAAGGTTAGGGCTGGGTAGGGGTTAAGGTCGTCATTGTTGGGATTAGGGTTTTTCCCCATATAAATGAATGGGCGTTCCCCAGAAAGATACCTAATCTGTGTGTGTGTGTGTGTGTGTGTGTAATCTTTTCTATTTATCCTCCATTTCACGATTCTGCTCCACGTTCACAGCACTGCAGTACCAGCATAGGGTGACGGTCAGCATGTTGAGAGACTCTGATACACGTCGTATTTATTCATACACATACCTACAGATTATAATATAGGTTTGTATGCATATTCTTGTCTTTTGTCCACTTCTTAAGAAAAACACGCTGAATGGCGTGTCGTTGGGGGGGGGGGGGGGGGGTGTTGTCGGCTAAATGGCCAAGCCTCTCAAACCCCCCCGAGGCTGAAGCAGACCCTCCGGGCCACACCGGCGTCCGCAGATAGAAATAAACTGCCCTGCGTGGGTTGGACGTAATAAGTGCTAATTTCTAAGGCGGAGCAGAGCGCCGTCGCTCGCAGAGAAACACGCCGGTGAACCGAATGCAAACTGATCACAGCTCAGCTGCAGGAGCGCAGCCCTCCCCTGAACTCGCTCTCTCCCTCCCTCTACCTCCATCACGCTCTCCCTCTGTTCTCTCGCACTCCTTCCTTTCTGTGTCTCTCTGACCCTCCTCCTTTTTTAATTCCACTCTGTCCCTCTTTCCGTCTCTTTCTTCCTGAATTTTTGGCTTCTCCTCTTCCTCTGTGTTATACTCGTTTTTCTTTAAATCTCACACCTTCTCTCCCTCTCTCTTCCTGAATCTCCCTCTCTTCCCTAATCTCCCTTTCTCCTTCCCTCTCTTCTTGAATCTCACTCTCTCCTCCCCCTCTCATCCTGAGTCTCCCTCTCTCCCTTTCCCTGAATCAACCACTCATCGTCTCTTTCTCTCCATCCCTCTCCCTATATTCCTGAGTCTCCCTCTCCCTGGATCTCCCTTTCTCTCCTTCCCTCTACCTTAATCTCCGTCTCTCCTTCCCTCTTTTCATCCCACCCTCCCTCTCTTCCTGAATCGCCCACTCCTCCGCCCACTCTTTCCCCCTCTCTGCCTCCCTCACTCTGTCCCCCTCCCCCCATGTTGGACTAGCACCTCTGACCCGCCACGACGCCACTGGTGAAGTGCCGCACCAGTAGAATGCTGCTCGTGGGCGACCCCGGTCCGATTGCTTTCTGGACTAAGCGGCCCGTCGCCGACACACAGTGGGCCAGCGGAATGAGGGACAGTGGCAGGGGACAGGGAGGTGACACGCTCCCTAGGCATCACACAAAGCCAGTGCGCAGTGGTGCATGCCGGGGGACCATCAGCGTGAGACAGGTGGACCCAGGACACACCACACTGGTGCAATAAACAGTCATTTCAAAAACATGCATCCATCCATCTTTCACGTGGCCTGGGTGAAGGGAATCCTGGGTAGCAGCCAGCCCATGTGGGAGCCCATTCCAGACACACAACCCCACCCCCCTGCTGGGGCAGAGCTGCCGACCATGACCAGCTCGGAGAGCCGGGACTCTCGTTAGGCTGCTGCAGAAAATGCCTCCGCAGGTGACGCTAATTACCGCCCTCTGTTCCCTGGTATTTTTGTCATCTTTCATTATTTACTTCCATGCTTTATTCACACTGCACTGACAGAGGCATTAGTCCTGGCCGAATGCGACGTTTAGTCCCAACTGGGCTCCAGCATCGCCAGCATAATTAAGGCAACAGCCACCGCCGGAGGGCTGCTTTGGAGGGAGAGGGAACGCCAAAGGGGAGAAGGTTCCGGAGAGGCATGAGCCCCGCAGTCAGTAACAATGCATGGAGGTGTCCAGCCGCAGTTTGGGAGCCGGTCATGCAGCTCCGCAGCACACGTCCTAAGTGAGGCCAGACGGGTGTTTGAGGCACGAGCGCCCCCTGCAGGCTGGCGGTGAAACTTGCGCTGCCTTGCCAGTGCGGCTCCGCCGGTACCTAGTGTGTCATGAGAAGGCTGCCACAGCAGGGGGTCGAGCCCAAAAAGTGCTATAAAAATACACGTGTAGGAGGGGACATGAATTAGCGCTGATAAATTTAGCTTTTGGAGGCCGATGCCGGTTTAGGGGACCCTGCTGTCATTTCACCCCACAGCATCGCATTTTACAGAGACCTGAATAATAATGATGGTTCTTGGGGGGGGCTGCCTTGTCGAATGATCCTTGTTTGTGCAACAAAAACCGCAAACACCTATTAGGTCCCACCCACCTCCAGTTTGAGGCCACACCCACTTCATTGATGCCCCACCCCCCTAACTGTCATGGGTTTCTTGAGAGAGGTACATCCCTATGGGGGTGTGTGAAAATTAACGGGCGCGCCCCTCATCCTTTGCTCACTTCTCCACCCCCCCCCCCCGCCAGCCAAACACTTATATCCCATCCCGAATCACCTCCACGAACAGGAGCCATCACGCTCGGACCGGCCGCTCCTGCCGTTCCCCACACCCCTCACGTAAAACCGGGTGGACGCCGTGTGTCAAGCGGAGCGTGACGCCGGTGGAGAGACGTCAAATTGCATCGGAGAGACATCGGCCGCATCTGGCACTCGCCCAGCCAGACAGGAGACGCCCAATCGCGTCGCTGCCGACGGATGCACCTGCGGCTGCTCCAATCATAGCGGGGGAGGGTCCGCGGAGAGACGGGGGGCCGCACACCAGAATACAAGCTTCTGGCCACTCAAAAAACCTAGACACTATGGCCAGGAAGACTGAGCCGGACCTGCACTCCAGAGGAATTCAGTCCGCAGCAGTCACGTGACTCAGGGAATGCGGCAGAGGGTGGATTTTCCGACGATAAGGACTCTCCACGGCTCCCGCTCTGGGAAAGCGTACCAGCACCCCACCCGCTCCATCTGCGCCCGCATCCAGATTGATTAACCCGACAGAACGTGCAGCCTTAAAAAGCCGACGCACACAACAAAAGAAAAGGAACGTCTTAAGAGCTTCAGAAGAACAGATGTTTAACAGCGGCAACCTGGAGGTAAACTTTAAGCAAAGCCTCGGGACTAGAGAAAAGTGCTTTGTTTCTATAAAGTACTTTATACAAGGGCAAAAAAGGCAAGGACTTCAAGGTATAGAGCAGTTTCTTATGCAACACTACCCCCTGCTGGCTGAGGGTTGTCACTGCAGCACGGCCGGCTGGGGATTTGAAGTGCCGGTACATTAAGAAGGACCTGAACGGGAGTGATCCAAACCCGCAGCTGCACTGATAGGGTTCAGCAGGATCTGACAGGAGAACGACAATTTGCAAACCCAGTTCTGACATATTAATAGGTACCCTCCAAATCCGGAGGAGCGATACCATTTTCCCCGCCTCAGCTGAAAGGCGGTCAAATCTAATTTGCCGCTGGAACGCCGTCAGAAGCTCTCGCCGTAATCGGAGGGAAGAGGGGGCGGCTATCCGCAGAAAGCCAGACTCCCTGCTGCGTAGAGGCCGTCTCGGCTAATGGAAAGCGGAGCAGAAGATGGGCGGCCAGCCGACGGGTCGGAACCGGACACGGTGTGGCGCCCGCTAAAAGGAACCGGCGCCCATCGCGATGACGCCACATCTGTCACAGCTTCCTCGCATTCTGGCTGTGACATCAGTCCAACAGCCAGTACCACATTATCCATTCAACCACCTCCGACCACAAAACTAGGCCACGTGCCCAGGGGTACAGGAACGTGCACACCACCCCAAATACTTAATTTGGCTTCATGCATCCAAATAAACAGACCTTGGTATTTAAATGATTAAGTTGCCCCCCCCCCACATCCATACATATCAAACTCCCTCCTACGCCATTCTATATGTACCCCCAGGGGCAATACGAGGCAATCTGTCGCTGGGAGCAGATTCCCCCATGAGGCACCGCTGTTCCGACACCCCCCCCCCCCCCCCATCTGATCAGAGTCCCTCCATCACACCTGCGGGGGCCATCTGTTCCCCAGCCTGCGCAGACAGTCCCAAACACATGCCACAGAGTCACTGGTGTGATAGACAGGCGGCTGCAGGACCCCTGGCAGCTAGCTCCGCCTCCATGGGGGGGAGGGGGGTGTCAGCTGGCGATGACTCCATACAAACCAGCATCTGGATCTCCCTCTCTCCCTGGTCAAAATTTCCGACAGGAAGCCATGCACCATCCATATTTCTCCCAGCCTGTTTACCGCTAACTCTCCCCGCCCAGAGTATCTCTCCCCGCCCAGAGTAACTCTCCCCAAGTAACTTCTAATGACCTCTGCCAAATTTCTCTCTCAGCCAAAGTTTCCCCCGCAGGAGTCCCTGCGCTTTCAGACAGACCTGGGAAGCTCTCCGGGGACCCCCCCTGGGTCAGACACGCAGCCGCACGCCACTGCGGAGAGGGGCAAGGGAGCGACATGATGGATGACAGAGACAGCGCTTGTGTGTCATGTGCGTGTGTGTGCGTGATGAAATGGCAGCTCTATGCCGCCTCCCTCTCCATCTTCCCGAAACGGAGGCGACAAGATCACCGCCCCCAGCCACGGGCGTGGATTACATACCAAACACACACCCTGTCCCCCCCTACGCTGCACACGTACACAGCTCTCTTCCAAGGGGTGTTTGACCGAAGACTGGGAATTGAGAATCCCATGGAGGGGGTGCGACAAACCCGACTTTTTGGGAAGAAAGCTCCACGGGACACAGGCCAGCAACGTACCAAACGCAGGCAAGAGCCGTGCAAACCCGCGGCCCATTGGGGACCGCCGACGGGATTCCGGAACATTCCGGAAGAAGACAAATCGATACAGACCGCACCGAAATTTAATTTATTCAACATATACAGTCCTGAATACTAATGCATTCAATTAAGCAACCAAGAGCTTAGAAACATGGTTTAGCTTGCATAAAACAAACGTGAAATCCATACAAGATGGGAACCTTAAGAAACAAAGAATGTCAAGATCGTGTTGATTGACTATGGTAAAAACCTGCAACGTAATACATGCTATATAACCACACATGTGACAAGGTCACAGCTACTAAAACAGAGACCATGGGGGTTGCAAGCACTTAAGGTGTTCCGGAGGAGATCTTAAAGAGCTAATGTGCACATTGGCTGTGCTGACCAGTGTGCCACTTAGGCAGGATGGACAGGAGATGCATTAAGATGGTTCTGCTAGGCTGAATATTTGGGAAAAAGCTTTTTCAGCAACAAGCTAACAAATGAGTCGGGCTCCTAGGTTGTCCATCCCGGTCAGTTAGGCCCAAATCCCATCGCGGGCTTCACTGGCTACCGCAGGATTAAACCAGGCCGTGATTGACACTTTCAAAGCTTAATTTCTCACGGCGCTAATTCGATATGCATTCCCATCGCTTCCAGTCAGATTAACGTGGAAAACACAGTAAATCATAGTAAATGGGCGCGGACTGCGTGTAGACGCGGGGCAGATTTACAGCTGCTGTCTGCATTCAGGGGCCGGGGCCTCAAAAAGATTTAAAGTGTGAGATTAGCTCTAATTTTCTGATATCAATTTAAGGCAGCTGTTCAGTTAATTTCCCCTACTAAATGGTTTCCATTTTATAAACTGGGAATGGTGGTCAATCATCCTGTAATATAGAGGGAAGAGGGGTTAGCGTCTGTTTATATCTGTTTATGGAAGCATGGAGCCTATCAACGCAGACATTTTCGCCAAAAATTCCAACAGCTGTTACACATAGAATACAAGGCAATATATCTATACACCGCTCTGCCTCTGGGACTGGCCCCTATCCATCCATCCATCTTCCAAACCTACGGATGCAGTAGAGGCTCACAGAGAGCTTGGGGTCGAATTCCAGGTACCACAAGGGACACTGTGAGACACACTTTTGTATATAGAATATTTAGCTATCAATCCGCCGTCATCCATCCATCCATCCATCTTATCCAATACAGTTGCACAAACTTCTAAACGTACCCAAATTCACCAGCACCATCTTGGGAAAGATGTTCCACCAATCCCCACCCCAAAACACACACACACAAAGACACTGCAGATCTGAATTCCTCATACAGTATTTGCTTCCTTGACCCCGAATCCCTAAAAAATGGTTCCCCAATTCGGTTCTGGAGGGCCAGAATCCAGCATAGTTTGCAGATATCCCTGCTCAAACACACCTGCTAAACCTGCCAATTAGCTGATGTAGATGTGTTTGAGCAGGGAAATCTGTGAACAGCGCAGGATTCTAGCACTGCCCTAACCAGTTATTCTTACCAGTCACACCCACAGATTTTTTCTATTTGCTGCTGGGACCAGCAGACACGAGGATCCCCGCAGCAGAGACCGAGGGACCCCGCAGCAGAGACACGAGTAGGGCTGGCCGACCAAAATGCTCCAATCCTATCGAGGATCGTAAAATTCATTTTCTTTTGGTACCAAATTCCGATACCCAAATCAGTAAATCTCAGTGCCTGTGAGCTAATAAGCCTGCCTCATACTTGTGTAAAGATCTAAAGTCTCTGATAACTGGCTGCCTAAAGTAACATTTCAGGGACACATCATTGAGGCCTTGAAGAAACACTTGTGCCCAGAGACAACTTGTGAACTGGTTCGCGTGTGTGTGTTATTTTTGTTTGTCGTGTAAAAAATGCCTATGAAATCAAGGCTCCACAGAGTTCCAGGCTGTCATTTTTGGAGACTTTGCGACTAAATTATATAATTAGGCACACAAGTGACTTGCACATACGTCTCTCATTTATACCCGAATATGCCCCCCCATATAGCGGCTGACCACATCGGCGTATATCACGTGAGACACCCGCAGACAGTGACAACTGGTGCGTATGTGTATGCATGTGTGTGCGTGAGCGAGATCATCGGAACTCAGTCTGATTCGCTTCCTCAGAGGCACTAGTACTGTGGAGGCATTTGCAGCAATAAACTTGCTGATTGCTTCATCGCAAGCACCGGTGCTTATAATGGAAGTTACGCGAAAATGCAGAAAAAAAGACAAGTTGATGGAAATATTTTTGTACCTCAATACAACTGAATACCTTTTGCCTGCGTCTTCAGCCGGTGCCGGCGGTGAAACGTGCCAGCGCTGATTTGTGGGATAACGTTACATCGTTTTTTACTCTGTGGAAAATGAACGATCGATCTGCTGGGCAGATTTATTTATGAATTATAAACATGTTGTGGGTTGTATAAGTAAAATCAGGGCTAGAACACCGGCTGTGTCCCATAATGATCACGAATGATCCCCCAAGTAACTAACCAATAACTAATAACCAATAACGAAACGACTTGTTCAAATAAAAGATTAGCGCTGTAAAGTTTCATGTATAATTCTTCTTGTTGTTGAAATTCATTTTAAAACATATTGGTATCGAAAAAGTTTGAACAATGCCCAGCCCCAGACGCGAGGAACCCCGCAGCAGATTTTCTTACAGAGGCATTGTAACGCCGAGGTGGGGGCTGTGAGGGGGGCACTTAGGGTGAGTTATCAATGTAGAGAATCCCCAAGCCTGAACACAGGTTTCTGCTTAATATTTGCCGAAAACTGTTCCTGATTAACATGGGGCGTATGGCAAGCCAACTGCCTAGGGCTGTACCAAACTCATAATTTTGACAATCAAATCGGAATTGGCTGTTCAATAACAATATTTGACTCTTTTTTTCCTTCATATAGACTATCTGGCAATTATAAAATCCATTAGCATGAGTTTCAGTGATTTCGAGAGTGCGCTGCGGCTCGGTGTAGCTCGAGCGCTACATCGCTTCCAAGTTATGTTTATGGATGTTGGGGGAAAATGAGACAGGCGGCCCACATACATATCTGTTTAAATGAAGGTCTTCAGCCTAATTTCTTAGGTGAAACGCATGAAGTGCGTGTGCACTCCCTAAGCACACGGAGTTCGGTCGCACGATTGCACGGGGCAATGCAGAACCACCAGTTAATTACTTTGAAATTATATTTATTTTTGATGTTAAACTATTGCCACTTTAAGTCTGTTTCGTTCTATCCATGCCATGTACAGCATAGTACTGAACATCTTCAGAAGTCAAGCACACCTTCTTTTAAGTAAAACTGCAGTGATATCCTACCTGATTCTACGTACGCCTGTGAATATCCTGGCAGCCTGGTGTCGAATTCAGTGTGAATAAGAGGTAGATGAGATTTCGGTTTGCAGCAATACGTTCTCTCCTCTAACGCTTGAATTTCATGTCCCAAGTTAAGGATTAATTCATTTAAGCTGTTTGGTTTTTACAGACGCATTTCGGCACGAAGCCATCATTACCGTGGTTAGACACCGAAGATGGCGTACTGCCAAAATGCATCCGTCATTTGATATACTTCCAATAAATGAACGAGCGTATACGCTTGCGCGTAGGTTTTTCTCTTTATTATTTAAGTCTTTATTTAACTTGCACCAAAGAGATCAAGCTGAATTCAAGTTGAATGCGCCCACTCACCTATAGGTGCATAGACTAGTAATCACAGTCTCGCCTATGGCACGCAATTCAGATTTCTGTTATTTATAACAGTCGTAACAGGTCTGAGACTGAAAATTCCAATCGTCGACTTTCAGGGGGCAGCCCTAAAATAACCACAAGCAGGAAGTGAGGAAAACAGCATTTTTAACGCTGAAAATTTAACTCTACAATTCTGACACAAAGAATACCAACCAGGGGTAAGGTGAAGGAGGTCAGGTAAAACTAATCAGGGACTGAAGAAACTCTTCCCTTTGCTTGGCACAGAAGCTCCCATCAAGAAGTTAAATAATAAAAAAAAAAACATATTCATGAATGTTCCAGAAGCCCCCCTGGGTTACTTCTGGTGAGGACATGAAAACATTCCGGATTGAAGGGCATGATGGGCCAGGCTGTCTGGGGGGGGGGGGGTTCAGAGCATCATAGAGCCGAACCCCCCTCCTTCCTGATAGGAAGTCCCCCATCCCACACTCCATCAGCTTCATCGGTGATCACGATAAAAAACAAACAGGCTCCGATCGGGTCATCCTTATACTAATCTCAACATACAAATGTGGAACAAATCGCTTAGGCTTCAGAAAGACTCATCAAACGGTAGCATATTTTTTGGAGGAATTTTTCTTGCCACAATCATATTAGTTCTAATATATACAACACAATGGCGGTTTCGTATGCAAGTTTTGGCTACTTAGTCAATCAAGAGAAATCAGAGAAAAAGCCTTAATTGTTGGGCATGTGACCCTCTCTCGTGGTGACAATACCCACTCACCCTCCCCGCTACCACCTGTACGGCACAGGCAGTTTCCGAGGCTACTGTGGGTCACCCAAAACACCACACCGCGCCGCCCTCTCCCCATTATAGAAGACGGACCCAGCCAGTTCCGGCCCATCGACTTGCCAGCCGCCGACCCCACATGGGATTTTGAATGGCGCTCCATGGTGGGAATCACATCCCAGCACACATCTCTGTCTGTCATAGCTGCGCTGGTAGAGGAAGTCTGCTTCAGCTCATTTAACGCTGCCTTACTCCCAAGATTAAATTATCTGTCACTTTTGTTATGTAGTGGCAGCTCGCGATTTTCCAGAGCCAGGATTTGCCAGAAAAAAAAATAACAAACCGAGCAGCTGAGCACAAAAGACATTTTTAGCTGAGCTGAGCTGGGAAATATTATCCACCATAGGCATCCGTTTGAAGTTTCCTTTTTCACCACTAGAGGTCACTCCTGCGTAGATATTAGCAGTGGACACTTGTTTGGCTGCATGGAACCATAGAAATTTTACTGCTGTTTTACCCCTTAGAAATCAATGATAAAGCCACCAAGTTAGAGATGAAAGTGTCCAAACCAGCATGAGAATGCAAAGAAACTCTCAATGTAACTGGAATAGTTCAGTTGCCTTTTTAGAGGTTTTATGAAGACATCGCCATCACAAGGTGTTATCAGGTCTGCAGGAAAGGTCAAGGCCTGCAGTTCACGGCTCAGCCAACTCGGACTGAGACCCTCCCTACCTCCCGAGTGAGGCAGCATCTTGGCCAGAGCATTCCCACCCTGACCTCTGAAAAAGTCTGAGCTCCACAGAAAGCAGCGCCGTCTTCCTGATCAACAACCAACCCGAAAAGCTTCCAGTCCATCAAATCCAGAGAAAATCAGCCTTTTAAGAGCTCTCACCTTGGTACAGCGTTTTGATGTGGAGCAGAAGCAAACGTACCAAGACAAGCTTGATTTCAGATTCGATTTCAGATTCAATTTCAGAGTCCAGTTCTACAGACATTTATTTTCATGAATCACACAAGAGGATCACTACAGATTTATTTCCTGATCAATACCCTGAGCAAGTTCCCTTTAGTGCAGTTCTTCCCCATGTCCAATATAGTTTTGCCTGTTTCTGATGCAGTTTTATCCTTGTCAGATACAGATCCATCTATGTCTAATACACTCTTCGTGTTCAGTAATGTATAACAATCCCAGCATGCACTGGGGCCTGGATAATAACATAAGCGGAGTAAATGAAATGTCAGTGGAACCTAAAACACAATTGAAAAAGTGTTGGGCAATTGAACACAAGCGCTGAAGGGAACCCCTAGGAGGATAAGGGCACTTTAAAGGTCCCACGTAATCTACACACTTCTGGTGGCTCTTCATGCTAGTGTTAGTTTTGTGCCAGAAGTTCAGATGTATTAAATGTTCCCTGGAGCAGCATCACTCAGGAAACCGTTTGGGCTCCATGACCATTAAGACAGCAGATTCTGTTTTCTGTTTTTTTTATACATAGTATTTATCACACTAGTTTCCAAAAAAAAAAAAAATCTCACATCTGAGGCCTTGAAACTCCTGTGGCAAATCGAAAGTACAAAGAAATTTAATTATTAATTTTTGGAAAAATAACACTACACCGAAGTCAAATCCTCCAGGCAATTGATAGTAAACAATTCAGGTCAAGCGTGTATCTTTCATAAAGTTGAGTTCAACAGACCGTTCCTACGCTGTCTAGAGAACATGAAGATTTCCCTCTGGATCCCATTGATGAAATATGGATTGCTTGTGTTTCTGTTAATGGTCACTAGATGTCACTATTGGTGCATTTCAGCCATTTAAGCTGAACACTGGCAAGCTTTTGATGTCTTTCCTCATCTGTTCTCTTCTGGTTGAGGATTTTCACGGAGAATATAAATAATTTCACTTTTCCATGTTTCATGTCAATAGAACACAGTATCAGTTTACACACTGACACAAAGCCAATCTTTTGTTTCCTCTGTATGTAATTTAGTAGCTGTCTATACAAAAGCTGTAACAATCAGGATGAGATCTGTCCAATAAAATGGGTTCAGCATGAATATTACTGTCCAATCACATGCTGTGAACATGAAGTGCTCTGCCTAATCCATTATGTTGAATGTGGTCCCATGGCTAATCATATGCTCTGTACATGACAATTACTGTCCAATCAGATCCTCTGGATATGGGTGGGTTCTACCCACTCTTGCAGTGATTCGATGCTGAAATTGCACATAGTGAGCAGCACCCATGCAGCCAGCAGGCAGGATGGTAGCTACTGAGCGCAGCTGTGAGGAATTCGGAGAACCACAGGGCAGTGAACTCATGACACTAGCAGCTCTGTTTAGCAGCTCGGCGTAGCTGGGAACGGATGCACTACAGGGGGCATGGGAAACAGACGGGAGTGACTGGTGGAGAGGGTAAGGAGGTGTCATTTCACAGGGGACACTCACGTCAAATTCGTTGAGGGCGGCCGCCAGCTCCCCGATCCCGGTGTGGCCATGCTTCTCATCAGTGGGGGAGGCGGCCTGCGCTGCCCCAGCCACGCCCCCTAAAGCCTCCTGCACCTGCTTGAAGACGTAGTCACGGTTGGCGCGTGTGGCGGCCACGTCGGGGTGCCGCAGGAAGGCTTGCGATGCCGTGTACAACATGGTGGCATTCTTCTTCAGGGCACCGCGGGCCGCCGCCATCTCGTCACGGCACTGGGGGTCCTTCAGTTCCTGGGGTGGGGGATGATGGGGGGGGGGGAGGGGCAAGGAAAAGAGGGAGGCGTTTAGCTCAGTCAGCCAAACTGTACGACACTCAAACATACTTACATTAAACAAGTGAATATCAAAAGACTGCCTCTGCCAATATGGTAACAGCTAAAGGTAATTATCACACCCACTGCAGGGAAGGCAAGTGAATAAGACTCCTGGGAAAAAATGCTTGTAATTGTATAGAAGCTCCAACCACAAAGTGCCGCAGCTGGACGCCGCTTCACTGCCCATTGTGTCTATCTGAGCAGATGATGGGACGCCTCAAAGTGCCTCGGGTTTGTTTAGGTGCGGCGGCGAGCTCACTGCAGCATGCACAGCTAACAAGCGCTGAAAAATGGGGCCGTTATAATAATTTACATTTGGTGCAGAGAAAATCACAGAAAACACATTCAAATTAAAGTCCGGGGAGCATGTGTTTTGTTTTGAAATATCTTCGCAATTGGCACAGTCTGGATGGGGGGAGGGGGGCAATGCCTAGTCAGAGCCCACCCCCTCACCTGCTGGCGGCGAGCCGCCACGTAGTTCAGCTTCACCATCTCTCTCCCAAACTCCTTGAAGCGGTTCGCCAGGTCCTGCTCATTGGTGGCGCTCTTGACCGCCTCCAGGGCCTCTTCCACCTGCCGAAACACACAGAGATATAATCAGTGGCAGTGTTCACCATCACTCAAACCACGTGTTTGCATGGGAACCCTGAGGTTTGGAAGCCCCCAGCTAGCCACAAACAGTCACTGCAAAGGGTGAAGTGACTTTTTAAGTGGGGTCCTGAGAAGCAACAAACTGGGCGCTGGATACAAGAGAATGACCTCGATGCCTCCTGCTTCATGAAGCTCAGATCTGAACCAGAGGGAGGTGCCCAAATGGGATAAGGTCTCTTCAGGAGTGGTCATCTTTCACAGAAGCTCAAGACCACAGGTGACATGTCCATGGAGAGTGGGCAGATGCAGCTCCAAGAATTTATGAAGCAGTCAAATGAGTAAAAGGAGGAAAACAAACAGCACAGCATTTTTTGCCCTCCCTCTAGTGCTACTGTCGTCACGGCAACAGCACAATGAGCCACGGATGTCCGAGGAGTCCTCTGGAAAACTGTTCACGGTTTGGAATAATCTATACTTCAGCAATGAGAGATTAAATAAGAGTAATTAAATTAGTAAGAGGAGGAGAGGGAAAAAACTAGAACATGATTTATTTTGGCGAGGCGTTCCCCATGGCGCCATCCTCAGCCCACATGCAATATCTGGGATCAGCAGGCTGTCCGTGCATCTGAACTGAAAATGTTCTCTTCGTAGAATTCGGTGATCCCCCCACAGCCCTGTTCAGCACCATGCGAAGTACCGACCTCAGCCTTAATCCCGAGTCCTTTTCTCTAAGTGATATCCATGGGCAAATGGGTTTCTTCTGGCAGCAAGAGAGAGAGAGAGTGTCATAGCTACATCCAGCAGCTGTGGAGGTCAGAGAAGAGATGCTGTCAGAGGAGGACAGCGGGGCCGTGAAGCTGAGGAGTAGGCGTCCTCTGACTGTAATGGCCCCCCATCACCTGCGGGGGCAGACAGCCACTCGGGTAGCTAAGTGCAGGAGGCACAGCAGCTCTGTGACAAGCATCAATTGGAGACAATTTTCTGCACAGACAATCGGCCTAATGGAGGTGTGCAACCCCTGCACAAGTGGCGGGAAGACTGTGCTTCAGGTGAGGGTCAAAGGTCAGCATGTCCGTTACTGGAACTGGCACAAAGGTTGTTAACTCGAGAGCCAGTCATTGACCAATAGACACAGCAAAAATACCAATCCATCACTGCTAGAAAAACATTCATCCATATGTGCTGCTAGCACTACCACAAAGTTGACCTCAACAAACTCTACAGCCTGGGAATCAGGAACTGAGCTAATCAAAGCGTCCCAACAGAAAAGTGCTACTATGTCTGCGCTAAATTACTAATGCACCGTGCAGGCCCCACTCAGAAGCCAGGCCCAATCCAGCAGGTTTCATAGCAACACAAACCCAAACCAGACGGTAACCGGGGCAACATTTCTGTTCTAGGACGGCCTGTTCCATTCATTGTTCTGCTGTAACCAGCCTCTAAGGATCAAGACCGGTTTCAGTCATAAAGCTATGACTGGACCCAGTCCACAAGCAACTGGGTTTCACACTTTATTGCTTCAGCCAGCCTCCGTTCTGTCCCAGCTCCAGAAGCAATGCCAGAGCGCTCTCCAGAGACCTCTCTGGAGGGTTCCTCATTGCTCCTTGCGGGTCACCTGCCCCACTGTTACTCTGCCTTCAACCCCACCTCTCTTTCCTCTACGGCGGGGAGGAAGGGGGGCAACTTGATCCATGAAGAACCGGTGTGGGTGCAAGTGTTCAGGATGACCTCTCAATCAGCCAATAACAGATAGTGCCCAGGATTGGAGTTGAGAACCACTGTTTTATTATTGGCTGATGGAGAGATCCCAAAAAACCCACACCCACACCGGCTCTCAATGGATCAGCTTCCCCACCCCTACTCTATGGGGACCACCTAACCTGGCTTGGGGAAAAGGATTCAACAGCAGTTATCTGTCTCATAAAGTCACAAACAGCCAACTACCTGGTGTATGGTCATATCATATCATATCATATCATATCAGGGTACAGATACGGGTGACTGACAGAAAGTAGAGGGCATAAATGTAGTCTGCCATAACACTTATACAAATACAGTCAATATTAATAAATCAATAATTTATATGATAATGTGACCAGAATGACAGACAGGCAGGACACAGTACAACAGAGATGGAAATTCCAGCAGAAAGATTCAATTGGGATCAAAGAGGTTCTTGGACAGTAGAACCAGTGTATGTGCACAGTTCAATCACAATGTAGACTAGTTCATTCTAGCTGGGACCATCTGGTGAGTCCCCTGGAAAATGGTGCCAGCTCTCAGCTGGAATTCCCCACTGTGGCGCGATTTAGTATGGATACCCAGCGAGCAGGAGGAACGTACAATCTTCAGGTGGGCCAGCAGCCTCATGACGTCGGCCATGTCGGCGAGGATGAGCAGGCGCGTAACGGCGGACAGGAGGGCACGGGCGGCCCGCACCATGGTGCCACGCTTCACTGAGGAGCAGGGATCGTCGGCAAACTCCGAGGACGCCACACGCATGGTGTCACCTGTGGAAAGGGGAAGGGGGTTAATCATGTTCACGATTAAACAGTGCCACTGTGCCTGAACGATGTTAAGCTAAAACCGCCATTTCTCACAGTGCCAGTAGGCAGTACCATCCTGACCCGCACTTCAGCCTCTGTACACTCCATCTGTCAGGCCTGTTCACGGCCCGCGGTCCTCGGGACACGGCACGACATAGATACGCTCTGACGGTTCAGTGATTTCAGAGCGGGAACTGATTCCAGGTCAGTTGCCACGTGCCAGCATGCAAGATCCGGCTCTGGATAACAGCAAATCAAACATGAAAAAGAAGACTGGCTCTGAGTGCTGCTGTCCGCCCCCCAGAAGCGGTGACGCGATACTGTCATCTCTAATGACTCAGAACACCACATGTATGGACCCAAGAGCCGGGCTGGCCCACCGCTGTCAGAACCAAGCGCCAAACAAAACCAAAGTGTGCCATGACAAGACAGGGCATTTTTTTTCATTTTTTCCTTATTAAGTTGGTTTGTTTGTTGCAGTCCTATGGATCCAGTCGGACGCTACCCATGATGCTCTGGGACAAACAAAGACATCTTTGTGTCAGGCCCTCTGCGGGCCATTTTTTTTAATACCATCTTTAACCTCCACTGTACAAAGGCTGGCTTGTCACCAGGTTACCCCATACAGGGAAGCTCACTCTGGCATCTTTTTAAAGATGCGGGGGCAGGAAGAGGTAAGCCCGCCCCCAGCTTCAAGACGCTTGGCACAGCTGGCACACAATGGCCCTGCCTTCTGTATGACCACAGGAGTAGGCAGGTGACTCTTTTTCACTCCCAAAGGGCATCAGCCATTGAACCTTCGAACGAGATTTTGCTTGGGCTGAGGGTTGCAGTAGTTTTCACTTTTTTAGCGAGCCTCACTGGCTGGCTTTTAATCATGTCTGTTTGACGTTTGCCCGTCTATCCCGAATGGGGTCACCAGCTGCCTGCTGGCACACTGGGACATCACAGCTCAGGAAGCACCCCAGGTTGTGGCGACAGTCGGAGCTCGCGCGGTTAAGCCCAATGCTAGTCCAACTCGGAGAGCGTGCTCCTTCTCGCAGTCCACCGACAGTGGAGGGAGAACGCCATCACCACGGGCAACGGCTAAGTCCTCTCCCTTGTGCTTACCAGGCTGATCATTCAGTAAATTTGACAGAAAATAAATGTGGCCGAGGCAGAGAGAGAGAGAGAGAGAGAGACATAGAGAGAGATACAGCGAAAGCACAACTCTGGCATCAACCCCTGCACTGGGACAAGCTAGGAGCTAATTCTGGGAATTTTTCGTTTAATGAACGTTAATCATCAATATCAAGTCTCTGTCACATGAGCCCATTGAATGTGTTCCACAAAACAACAGCAACTGGTCCCTTTGGTCTGGTAGGATCTATGACTTCTCTTTGAGGTGTTTGATGACCCTCAACGTTTCACCGTCCATCACGGTAACAATGATGTAATCCCTGCAGCTCCACCAGGGTGAGCTGTAGCACGGGTATGACCATGTGACTATCACATGCTGCCCCGAAAACTACCGTATTGATGGATCTCTGCACTTACTCATCTCTTCCTCCTTCTGGTTTGGTTCATCATCCCTGGTTGGAGTGGAAAGCCACCCCCACCCCCTGCCCGTTAGCTCCCGTGTGCCTCTAAAGGAGAATCATATCCCCTCAGGTGATGAAAAGGCAGAGTTGGGGGGCAGCTCCTCTCCTCTTGCAGACCACCATCCGCCCTTGCACACCCCCTCCCCCTTATGGACCCCCCCCCCACGAGGCACCACCCCACTCCAGCTGCTTCAGCATTAGCTATGTTTTTTTTTCTGGACGATGAGCAGGTTAATCTTGCCTGACTCACTAAACATCGATAATGACAAGAACCTGAGTTCAGCAGTGCAGGAGAGACGGGGGGGGGGGGGGGGGGGGGGGGG
>JAODJW010000050.1:4012744-4031671 GCA_026777045.1 Hyperopisus bebe
TGAGAACACAAGTACGGTCAGGTACACATATTGAGGTGAGGTGCATCTGGGATAATTCGCCATTACTGTCCCTAAAAAGACATGTTTCTCACACCTAGCCGACGGCAGGCAAATTAACGGGAATATGAGTTTGCTATGTTTTTTTCCCCCTCCCAAGCGTTTAAAATTTATTTCAAAACTCCTTGTGGCCTCTTCTCATCTTCCTGTGTTTGCAAACCTCTTCTCAGAGGGGATGGGGGAGGGTTGAAAAGATGCCATAAACGTTATTTTTGTTGTTGTAGATGGCGATATTAGTGTAATTTCTGGAGAAGACCAGAAGGGGGAGCCGACTGTATGCTGTTCCCCGCTCCCAGACTCGCGGACCAGGTTTCTCACCCAGGTTTCGCTTGTTAATGCTCCTCATTTACCCGTCGGCTCGTTAGGGGATTAAACGTCGAGGAGCTTTGGCCCCCGTCGCCATGGGAACCGTGCCAGTTGAGCCCAGGAGCGTCAGCAGCTCTTCACACCGTGGCATGGCGCCGGCCGTCGCACACACACACACACGGCGCACATGCCGCTTGACATGTCACCACGTATCAATGTCATGTCGCCATGGAGACGCCCATCAAACTGGCATTCCAATGATGGACAGCAATCCAGATGTCAAGTGAGGGTGCGAGAGGAAGGACCCAGAGCCGCGGGCCGTCCACTAGGCCGCCAGACACTTCATTTCACGCCGTTCGGTAGTCTGCGTCTCCTGCACTCCACCAGCCTATTTACTTCTACTTCCAGTCTCTTTCCGGATCCTCCAGCCCGGGGCCAAACCGAAAACATCCCCAGCTATAACATGATCGTACGTCGATCACGCTCCACGTCCGGACGCCGCCGCATTCTGACAATACGATAAATAAAAGCAGAAATTAACACGACAGAGGAGAGAGAAGAGGGCTGCGCGAATGCAAAATAATGAATGAAGGGTAACCACTCTGTCAGTCATCATCCCCCATCCCTGAACCCAGGGTGCGGCACGGCTTCACCTTCGCCCCCTGCTGGGCATGCCTGTAATAACTGAATCAGCTTCGCCAATCAGAAATATGACATCAGGGACCCCCTTGGGTCTGGAACCTGTAGCACCTGTCACAGTCCCCCACCCCCCACACCCAGTTCTGCACCTCCCCATCCCAGCACACCCCCACCCTCCTCACCGGGGATCCACCTGATTAACATAAAGACAGGTCAGATTTACACCACACAGAGTCAGTGAAGATCACAGTTAGGGGAGAATAGAGCCTCTGAAGGTGGATCACAGCATACTGTACACGGGCAGATAGAGGATCACGTCCCATTCAGCGTCTTATGGCCGGGTAGAGGATCACAGCCCCTAAGATCTCAAAACAGAGGACGTGCTTACAATGCTGTATTTGAAGTAGGCACACACACACACACACAGACACACAAGCACATGTCGGGTAAACACATCCTTATGGGGACCGCTCATTCATTTCTATGGGAAAAATGCTAACACTAACTATGACAGCCTTAACTCCTACCCAGCCCTACCCATAACCATAAATATCCAAAAATACAATAGTTTTTAGATTTTTAGTTTTTTCATAGCAGGCACCGATTTTTATAAAATAGAGTTTTCCCTTATGGGGACCGGTTGCCTGGATTTATCACATATTTATCACGTTATAGGGACATTGCGTCCCCATAAGGATAGGTATACCCGCTCGCCTGCACACACACAAACGCCCTGCAGGAAACCTCCCTGTGCTCACGTCCCACCCCCCCATTTCACATGCTTTCAGCACTGCTCTTATTTATAGGTTGCTTAGGATAAATCGTGATGGCAAACATCCAGCCATCTTTTCTATACCCGCTTATCCAGGAGAGCTGCCTTGGACCCAGGAAGCTTAAGGCGTGAGGCACTCTGGACAGGATGTTGGTGTGTGCAAACAAAAGTTCCCCCATCCCCTGATGTGTGCTTGCCTGGTCAGGTGGCCACCCACGGCACACCTCAGCTGATCTCGCTGCCTTCCTCATGAACGCCCCTCCCTTGTCTCCGGTTTTGCCTCTCATACAATAAGACAGCATCACTTCCAGCAGGGGGCACTGTGGACCCCATACTGAGGAAAACCTAGTTCCTTGGCAACTGTGCCACCTGTGGTTTACAAGTCTTAAGAAGACAAGCCTGGTAATGGCAGCGGCATAGCTGGCATGGCTGCTGGGCTGTGACCGTGATGGGGTGGGGGAGGGGCAGGCTAGGGATCTGCCGCATGACTGCGCGGGTGGCTTGAGCCAACCCTTCCTGACAGCCTGACGTTCCTCTCGGTCCGTACACGCGGGCACACACACGCACGCGCGCCCGCACACCGCGGAGATGGGCACATGTTAAATTAGGTATGAAGCGGCTGCCTCGTTAGTCCCTGGGTAACGACATCTGAGAGCGAAGAGCCAGCCTCCATCCTCGGTCCGGGTCTAATTTTAGAGAGGGCGGGCGCCGGCAGGTTTCAGATCAGAGGGAACCATCCCTCACAGCCCCCCCCACCCCTCCCACCGTCGGAGCACTTCTCCAAAAAGCCTCCCCCCTCTTCCAAAGCCTTGTGTTGTCAGGGAGAACTCTACCGAAAGAGCGGCCTCGGATTCGTCTCCATCTGCCGGCGGTCGCTGAGAAGCCGCCGCCATCGTCGACGGCCGATTCGACTTCATTCGGCTCGAATCCGCTGAATTTGCTCTCTGGCTCCACTCATGCGGGCTTAACCGGCTTTCTGGCATGTCACGCACGGAAAATGCCGCTCAGGGTCCAAAGTCGGGGCGTCAATTGGCAGCAGACCCTCAAACAGCGTCCCACCATCCTGGGCTGCTGTCTAGCGCCAAAACTAATCTTGAGCCCCAGTTGGCGTTAGCCGTGTTGTAATCCCATACATAGTGTAAATCTTGGCCCCGGTCAGCCTCGGCAAGGTCCCCAGTGGGGTGACTGGTATTCCCTCATAGCCCGTAGAAGTCCAACATGTCAACTGGGGGGTGGTTCAACTGCATGGGGGAGACTGTAAATGAATAAACATCTCTGGCCTCAGTTTGTCCTTGGACCCTTTGAGCAGGAAGAGACCAATGAGGGGATTCGATGATAAATGAGGGTTTGAATGACAAATTATAGGACACCTTGATGATTACCTTGGAAAGGCCAATAAGGAGAGACTTTGATATGCATATATTTGAAAGACCAATAAGAAGAGAATTTGATGAACATCTATTATATAGTCTTGATGACAAAGCTGTGCTTGTAAGCCCAATACAGTGACCCATGATAAACACGTTTGAAAGTCCAGTGGGCACTCAAGGGCACTCAATGACAAACAGAGCCTTTGAACGACCAATAAGGAGACTCGGTGAAAAATACAAGTTTTACTAATCAACAAAGTGTGATGGAGCCAATATTTTATTGCCTAACAGGCTCCAAGAGTCTGGCATATTTAATGGTTCCTTGGATGGCCAAGTTTATTCCATCCTTTTTAGAATATTTTTGTCACGAAAAAGAACGACAAGACAAGAGCTCCCCCAGAGGGCTGGAACCATGCTTCTCCCATGCTTTATTCCAGGCTGGGTAGATGGGGGGGGGGCTGGGGAGAGTCGCATACAGACGCAATTTTTGCATTTGAAAAGACCCAAATTGGACAGGGAGACTTGTCAGGCTAAGGCTAAACCAACATCTACATTTTCGAAGGCACCACTATGAATGTATACTGTGAACGAAAAGGCTGTCTGACCAGACCAATAAAATCGTTGAATACTGGGAAGTCTCAGCCTGAGTGGACCAATCAGCAGGCTGAATAATGGAAAGGCTCAGCATGACCAGACCAATCAATAGGCTGAATGCACAGCATCTAAAACCAGGAAAACTTGATTTAGCCAAGCAAATCAACTGCCTCGGTCCACTTTAATTGGTATTAGCCTGTTGCCTTTATCTAAAGCAAACTCATTTAAATTACTGCAAACCTCCTAGGAATCATCAGATACCTCATTATTAAGTGCTAAGTGTGAAATTGAGTTTGAGAGAGCTGCGGAGTTGACATAAAAACAAGGTCCCACAGTGTCATGGCCTCCTCTCCCAGGAGGCACGGCAAATTGAAAACAACCCCGCAAGCCGGCATAGCCGTCCTCACCTATTCAGCGCCGAACTCGAAGTCCAAGAAGAGGAGGGAAAAAAAGAATGCTGAGGTTGTTTGCAGGTAAGGAAGTCTGATTCAGCGCCTCACAAGAAAATGAATAATTTCACGCGGCCCCCGTCTGAGAGCACTTCATCGTTTCGGGAAAGGGAAGACCTCAGCTTTTCTTTAAAAGGTGCCAGGTTCGAGTATGGCCGTGAGGTACACCTGAAACTGTCTCCCCAAGGGATTTATTAAACACAACCTGATGGGCCTGACTGAAGACGGGCAGCATCTGGACACGCACGGTGTGGGTGGCTCTCGCAAGCCATGTCACCCAAGAGGAGTCATACCTTTCCCCTGAGCAAAGGATTGTGGGAAACGGTGGATTGGACACAGGAAGGCCAGAGTGGCCACATGATTTGGCATAAACATTGCAAAGAACATTTAAAAGTGTAAAACATGCCGACAGAGGACAGCCGGAGCGGGAGTCGGCTGTGAAGATACAGAGAAAAGCGAACTCTCACCTGTGAAGAAGGCGATTACATTTAAAAAAGTCTTGGCAGATTCGATGACGATGACGTAATCCGATTCAAGGTACCCATGACAAAGAGAACAGATAAACCACACAACGAATGTGGTCACCGTAACTCAGTCATGTCGGGACATCAAGGATAGATATCTGCGGTGAACTCCACTCCTCATAGAGTCCACAAATTTAATCCGGCGGCTTCCATCAAATCAGAGGCAATTATTACGGCGTCAGGCATTGCGGATTCCCCCCGGCGGTGTCAGGCCGTGCACGCAAACAACCAGCTGCGATGTGTCTGCATCAAGGAAACGAGTTTCACTTCGCGGTTTAATTTACTCGGTCGGCGAAATTATTTTAGCAGCAATAACTCTCCAGCAAGAGCGGCTTCGCTCTTTATTAACGCCGCGTGAGTGAAGAACGGTTTCAGTACCGAGCCGCGTAACTTTGACTAACCATAAAATAACCTCCCCCCCCAAACTGGCAAGCAGGGGGCCCTGTCAGAAAGTTAAAGGAATCTAGTTATCAATAAGAAATAAAAGCAAAAGAAGATGAAAAATAGACAGTGGGGGAGCAGCCCTCCGCCCAAAAGAGACAGACTTGTAGGGGTCACAGAGAAGCTAGAATCTGTCGCTGTCCCCCAAAGCCATTAGGGCCAGCGTCAAGCTGTGGGTCATGTGACACTGGCACACCACACGACGTCACATGCAGCAGAGACAGTACGACAAACCGAGGCAGCGCGCACACAGGCATGCGACAGACGCATTCACACATCAAATTCCCAGGCAGAAGAGAGTGTGCATGATCAGGTGGCTCTTGGTCGTTCTCGTTCACGGGACGAGCTTCAAAGTGGTGCCGGCAGGCGGGGGTGACGAGTGAGAGGGGGCAAGAACAGGAAATGGGGGAGAAAAAAACTGGGAGCAGGGGGGGGGGGGGCACAGTGTTTAACACAAGCTTAACTGAGCTTCGTCACATCGGAGGTCTATTTCAAATGACATCTTAATAAGGCAACACTACAGAGTATGCAGCGCTTCTTGTATAAACTCAAACAGCCCAATACCCCTGGTGTGGGTATGTCAGGTACCCCCCCCCCCAGCCCATTAGCTGAGGGAAACATCTGGAAATATGTCCTTTTTGATTACAGACACATTGTTAAGGTTGCCTGCTCTCTATGAAGTATACTCATACACAGCTCCGGAAGGCCCCAGAAGGATCCAGGATATATTAGCGGGAAGCCCAAGGGTGCATTCTGGGACTGGTTCTGTTCCCAGCCTCCGCCGCCCAGCCGTACAGAAAGGTTGCTGTTGTAGTAACACATTTCGTCCACTGGGAGGCACAACTGCTTACCCCATCCTACCATTTTTTTGCCCACTTATGTGGCCTCACCACAGCAGCCACTCTGAGTGATGTTTTGCCTGGGCTGCGATACCCCATCCAGCCTTCTCATCGTGTCACGCTGGTGGGAGGCAGAACGCCGTCGTCCACACACACGACACCCGGAGACGGAAAGCGAGGTGAAAGCCACATTCATCCGAGCTACGAGGGGAAAAACAGCGAGCGCGCAGCCACAGAAGGTAACTATAGCAACACGGACCAAACGCCAGCACTAAAAGAGACAAAAATGTTCAGATGGTATCAGAGCCTCCTGGTGACCTGAGAGATCGTTTTGAAGCCCATTCTCAAACGCATCACCAATAAGCTGAGGCAAGAAGCGGGCGCAGCCAATTAGTGCCCATGATGGAGGCGGGGTCTCAGATGAACCAATGAGGAGCTTGGGAATCGTATGCCATGAAAGCCTCGATGACCATGACAAAGAAACAGGGGCAAGTCGAAATTCAGAGATAGGAATAGGAAACACACAGGAAAGCGGAGCGGCAGGAATTACATCAGCGTGTCATCAGAGAGAGATAATGAGATTCCGACCAATTCCACAGTCAGCAGGGGCTGTCCAGATCACCTTTTCCGGACTGAAGTTTAATTAAGAGCAGCGCTTGATGCCCAGGATGCGGTCACAGAACCGGGCTGATCTCCATCTGACCACCAAGGTCTCCATCAACCAATCAGTGATTGCCACCCCCACCCCTCCCCCACACCCATAACAGGTTTCCAGTGCAGCAGTTAACGGACAATCTGATTGGAAATTCTCACCCCTCTTGGGGGAGGGGGGAGGGAGCAGATGGATCACCCATATTGCCTTACAATATCATCTTCCCTCACTAAATGGTCCATCCAGCTTATGGTGTAGAGGTCAATAAGCTGACGTTCGAACACTGCGGCGTTTCTGTGGGAACACGTACAACTCGCAGACCTGAAGCGGAACGAGGGAGTTTGATAACGAAGTTACCGCTGGCCCCTTCGGAGACGGTAGATGAATCTTGATAAGAGCGTCGCGTGGCGGCCCCAGGACACGCACCGCCCTGGAATCTCTCTTTATGCTGAGGAGCGGCAGTCGACAATCACGCTCGCGGGCGGTTTAACTGCGTGTGTCGACGGGAGCTATTCCGTCGCTGCGGGGGGAATCATCCCGGCACCTTTCTGACGAATACATGTGGAGGAGAGCATTCTGAAACGCTGCCCCCACAGTCACGCAATAACCGTCACACCCTTGTATCCCCCAGCCCAGATTTTGAGTGGGGGCATGATTGGGGGGGGTGAGAATCATACTTCTGTCTGAACTGCGCTTTACAGCCTCAATATGACCCCACTTGCGATTCCCCCAGTCCCTGAGTACCACCTTTCAGCGAATAGCTCGCTTAATCAGAGCCCAGATTTTGCAATCCCACAATCCCCGGCTGTGTAACCCGACACCATGTTCCTTACAGCTCAGGATGGGACGCGCCTCCGACAGCAAGCTTGCCGGAAGTCATACGAAATGAAAAAGCCGGTCCTGAATTGGCTCACTAAGTGATCTGTTTCGTTTAGCAGGCTGCCAAAGCTAGGAAGGGTTTTCAAATGAGTCAGCCATCCACGGTTACTCTCCCACGGCTTGCTATCAAGCATCAACATATCTGAATGTAACTGTATTTGGTACATGTGATTGAAACAGACACAAAATTTCAGGAACAGAAGAATCACCTTGGGAGTGCCTCGTGCTTGTTCAGTTTGCTAACTGACTGATTGACTGATTGATTGATGTTCCCTGGTTGCCATGGCGGTAAGACCTGGCAGGATGACGAGAGGAGTACAGATCTTCCTTCACGTGGGGTTTCTGCGAGATAGTGGGAAGTGATCAATCAGAACCACAATGACCACAGGGGGGGGGCGACAGAGACGTAGGATGGTGAGTGATGTGTCCCAACCAAAACCAGCGGCCTGCTCTCATTCAGCACGCTGACGATACTCCTTCACAGGATGTGTTTACCAACCAAATTCTTACTGCCGAAGCATAAAAGTTCATTGTCTACAGTAGTGTAGAATATTTTACAGGGAGATGAGCTGCTGTTGGGAAAAATGAACTGACACTGCAGGCATCTTTATAAGAATTCAGGTGTCAGCTCCGAGCCAAGAAAAACAGCTTCTTTCCTGCCAAAAGACTCCTCTAAACAGCTGGACCGTCAATTTCACTTTAATCTAAAGCCGTTAAGTAGCTCCACCGCACATACAACACCCGTTCCCCCATGTGGGATTGGAACCGATACTGGAAACAAGCCCATACACGGTGTGTTTGTGAGGTTAACACCATACAGCAGAGATTCACAGGTTAATGGAGTCCATCCAGTCACCGGCTTGGGATGTAAACACATGACTAAAGACTGTACAAATGACTGTACCAGGTGCCAACAAGCTCTAAGTTGGAACCCACTGACAAAGACCAAACTTAATAGTACACCTTAAGTTTTGAGAACCTAAAAAATGAATTAAATCAGTCTCACATAGAGGTAATGAGAGCTAATGGCTCAGTGCTAACAACTGAGTGCTAATGGCCAACAATCACTTCTACACAAAAGAGGTGCTCATCACAATCAGGCTGAATTTCAGTGCCTGACAAAAGTGCCTGAGCAAAGGGGATGAATTGAGTCAAATGTTGTCGGCGATGGAAAGCATTCAGCCCCCACCAGAGACCTGGATGGACCCTGGCGCCTAAAAATACAATTGTGAAAATGTTTCATTCTGAGTCTCGCTCATGGGATAGCAGAGTCAGAAGTGCAAGGTCCAACAAACACCCATGACTTCCAACTTTCAGCTGTTTCGTGTGCCTGCCACAGCAGAGCACCACAGAACCAAGGTCCGTAAGCCTGGAGAACCAGTCCACCTAATCCATCAAGCTCAACTGAGTCCTTCTCAGTCAACCACTAGCAGGACAGCTATGCAAACATAAGCTCACAACTTCATATTCTGAGCAAGCCACTGCTTTAGTCTGCTGGCAGCAAGGGCGTATGTAGTTCCCAGAAACCGTAAACACCAGCAAACTTAATCTCTGTCCTCTATTGGCTGGTCTGCCTGGCAGCCTTTGGATGCCTTAAATACCAGTTAAACAAGAAGCTGTGGAAAGGCCTCCTTAGATACCTCGGCGGTAAGCAGGTTTGCTGAATGAGGCAAATGGTTGCCTTATCAGAAGCTGAACCTTGCATTACCCCAGGGCAAAACAAAGCAGAACCAGCTAAAGACACCCCCTAATGGTTCACTGAGGTCAGTGCATTCATAAGAACACCCCCCCTCCCCAATCCCACAAGCTCCCGTTTGCATCCGCCAGCCAGGCGAGCCAGCAGAAGAGCTCAAACCGCGTGTTGACGCACCAACTTGCAACACCCCTCAGTGCCAGAGACTCGTGAGTTTGACCTGCGATAACCAGCAAACGTCGTTTTCAGAACCAAATTCACAAATTCACAACGGATTAGGAAAGCGTGATCCTTATAGGGTGGCAGCTGTGACGAAGGTTTCTGACACATGTACGGACCAAACCGTAGTACGTGGAGGAGTCCAAATGTGCCCTAGCTGATGCTAATTCCTCTTGTTCCCTATACTCTACGGAGATGTGACAGATATAAAAGCAGGTATAGCAGGCAAAATGACAGCCAGCGGCTAATTTAATCTCGAGCCTTGATAAAGTACCCAAAGAGCAATAAGGACCCATCCTGCCGTCAAAGGGGAGCCCTTGTAGCAAGGGGGCCCAGCAATAAGACCCGGAAGGGACTCAATTACTCATTTGACAAGTCATACAAAGAAAATGGAACGTGGCGTTTACTTTGCCCTGAATCAATGCCATGACGTTTCTAAACAGTGGCCTGAAACGCCCACAACCCACTCCATTTTTGTATCATATGGGTCTTTCATAGATCTGTCTAACAAACTGGAAATCATTAACCCCAACCAAAAAAAAATAAACACACTTATTACGGGCATATCAATAACATGACATCCCTTGAACACCAGCGAATCAATGTTCCTGCACAAGAGAGAGCCGGCAGCATTTACATTCATAAAGGAGCTGGGACTCTTTTCAGGAAGCGTGTGAAAAGCCATTAGCCTCTGTCATCACGGACGATTGCGCTGTCTTTTCTGAACATCCTTTATACACGGTCATGCACAAACCACTCATGCATTGACCAACAGCAGTGACAGATCCTGTCTTACCAACATTAAGAGCAGGATTGTTTTGTAAATGTAATGTCACGACAAGAAGCTGCTCTTATCTCCCTCCTCTCCAGCTATGTTCACCCTTCGACAACAGCTGGGGTTAAACACAGCTCAGAGACACTAGGGATGTCCCAGTCCACTTTTTTGGTACACCGATCCAATCCAATCCATTCAGTATTTATATATACTGAAAAAATGATTGGTTCAGGGAGATAACTAGGGGTGTCACGCGATCTCGTGATATTACAACGTGATGAGATGAATTCATGAGATTTCATTCGTCATGAGATTTCATTCGTCATGAGATTTCATTCGTCATGAGATTTCATTCGTCGAAATGAAAAGCGGTCTGGTGAAGGCGCTGCAAATCAACTGCTGTAAACATGTAAGATGCCCCAGACGCTTTTAAATCTTTTGTGTGACAGCTTTTTGTGTACCCGGCAGAAAATATAAATGAAAGGGTGAGAGACAAAACACGAACCATCTGTAAGCATTGTAGGAAAATATTGCCGTACACAGCGGCTAACGCTACTACTACGCAAAGCCATTTGCAGCACCATCATAGCTCTGTTCTTAAATCCACTGCACCGGTGAAGAAAACATTAAAAGGCCAGACAACGCTTACAAATGTGTTTGCACCCCAGCTTTCACAGTCAAGTGCCAGAGCCACTTCAATAACGAAGGATATCGGCATTTTCATTGCAGCCGACATGAGACCATTTTCTGAGGTAAAAAATTCGGGGTTCCAGTGACTCAACACATTAGAACTGAAGCATTCTGTCTTTCAAATTAATCAAATAAAAGGCTGCTTTCCAGTAGTATATTTCCAGTAGTACATTTCCCATTCTCCTTAAAATATTGTTAAAATATCGTCTCGTCTCATTCGCGTGAACTCAATATCATGTCTCGTCTCGTCGGCCAAGAATATTGTTACACCCCTAGATATAAGCAATCCAATTGTAGATGAGGTGGCTCCAAGCAATTAGAGGAGGCAGGACCAATCAGGCAGGACCCATCAGATTTTGTGGTCTCACCTCCTCTACAATCTGATTGGTTATATCTCTGAACCAATCATTGTTCCTTCTGCCCTCAGAACATTTTTGTGTAAAACTCCAACATACTTTCTGCTCGTGCCTAATTAGATTTGTTATGTTAAACAACGCTCTGTTGTTACCTCCTCTTGAAAGGACAGCATTGCAAACATTGCAGGTAGCTACTTTGAGCTTCCAATACTAAGAATTTGCACCCAGCCAACATCTCAATAGGTTTTACTTTCAAGAAATGCACTTCAGGCTTACTGAAACATGTGACAGAACCTTGCAATCTGCACAACTGACATGAGGAATTAAATAGATTGGTCTGTGGTAGCCAATACTTATCAATTAAAAATTAGCCCTGATTCCCATCTTCAATAGCGGTTCGGCAAATCACTGAAAAAAAGCATTGGGACACACCTTTATCATTGAATTCAGGTGTTTCATTCAGACCCATTGCCACCAGTTTATATAATCAAGCCCCTAGCCATGCAGTCCAGTTTACAAACATCTGTGAAAGAATGAGTTGTTCTGAAGAGCTCAGTGAATTTAAACATGGTACTGTTATAGGATACCACCTTTGCAATAAGTCAATTTATGAAATTGCTTCTCTGCTAGATATTCTACGGTCAGCTGTAAGTGGTATTATTGCGTAGTGGAAGTGTTTAGGAGCAACAGAAACTCAGCCACAAAGTGGCAGACCATGTAAAGTAACAGAGCGGGGTCGAGTGCTGAGGCACATAGTGTGAAAAAGTCGCCAATGCCCCATTGACTCAACAACTGCAGAGTTCCAGACACAACCCCAGCACAAAAACTGTGCTCAGGGAGCTTCATGGAATGGGCTTCCATGGCCGAGCAGATGCATGCAAGCCTCACATCACCAAGGGCAATGCCAAGTATCAGACGCATTGGTATAAAGCATGCCATCACTGGAGTGACAAATCACACGTCTCTGTCTGGCAGTCTGCTGGACCAGTCTGGGTTTGGCAGATGCCAGGAGGATATTACTTGCCTGACTGCATTGTGACAACTGTAAATTTTGGTGGAGGAGGGATAATGGTATGGGGTTGTGTTTCAGTGGTTGGGCTTGGCCCCTTAGTTCCAGTGACCAGAACCCTTAATGCTTCAGCATACCAATACGTTTTGGACAATTCTATGCTTCCAAATTTGTGGGAACAGCTTAGGGAAGGCCCTTTTCTGTTCCAGCATGACTGTGCCCCAGTGTACAAATTAAGGTCCATAAAGACATGGTTGGGTGAGTTTGATTTGGACGAACTTGACTGGCCCACACAGAGCCCTGACCTCAACCCCACTAAACACCCTTGGGATGAACTAGAATGGATGATGTGAGCCAAGCCTTCACGCACGTCAGACATCAATGACAATCAATGGCACTGAGATCAATGCTCTTCTGAATGAATGGGCAAAAATTCCCCAGACACACTCCAAAATATTGTGGAAAGCCTTCCCAGAAGAGTGGCAACTGTTATAGCTGCAAACAGGGGACCAACTCCATATTGATGCCTATGGATTCAGATTGGGATGTCAAAAGTTCCTGTAGATGTAATGGCCAGGTGCCACAATACTTTTGTCCATATAGTTTATGTCCACCACTAAGTCGTCAACAGAGCTCGCTCCTCAATGCTTGCCCTGACCTCAAATGCTTGCCCGTCATTGAGAAATACACCCAACCGATGAATCTAGTGACTGTCAGGTATCGACTCAAATAGGCAGAGGATAGGAGCATTGGTGAGATATTGGTATGAGAGAGGACATTGCCAGTGGTAGAGGAGATTACATCATCTCCAGTCAAAGGGAAAGGCTCAGCGGGTAAAGAGCAATACAGTCTGATAGACTGGAATTTTACAAAGGTTCTTGAATTATGTCAGAACATAAATCCAAGCTTCAAACGAATACAGTAAACTTCAATACCCATACAAAAACAACGTATAGCATACCCCCACACAAACGGTGTATAAATATCCACACGGTGTATAGGAGCCTGACTTATGGGTATAAATCCCAGCAATGGGTCCAATAGCATTTAGCTGAAGGTGAATTTCCTTACAAAGACTCTTACGTGCTTAAAGGTTGCTTCAGGTCAGCTGTAGCTAAGTGACTAAATAAGAGCGTAAATGTTTTCTGTATCAGAAACGGCCCATCTCACCTGATCGATACGGCTCTGAAATTGAGTCGGGGTGCTCACAGAGTGCAGACCTCCGTCATAATCATTCGCCTGCTCATCATCTATTCATTCTAATGGCCTCTTGCATTAATGGCCTAAACGTGTGCTACATAATTCCGGGTAACGTTAACATTTCATCTTCTAGAGAGATGGTGGGGGTGTCATGGGGCTGGAACCTTAGAGGGGTAAAGGGATTAATCTTTGTATCTGTCCATTGATGATGTGTCAGTAGCTGACAGTCCCCAACCAAGACTGCTGGTTCTGGGGGACCCATGTAGGTGCAGATGTATGCAATACAGTCCAGCTGCAGAATTCCACAGCTCCACGATTCACAGCTCCGCTAGAGCAAACCAATCAGATTGTGTATTTATGTCACATGATTTGGAAACCGTGTTCGATTTCGGAGCCCTGCTGAAAAGCCAAAAGCATTGTGCATTTATGTCACATACATTTATCTAACGTGGTTTGAGCGTGGTTAGGAGTTGAAAATAAAAGTGCTTTGTCTGTTCAATGAATAATGAGCAGTATTAAAAAGCAGGAGCAACAATTAAGCAGCTTCAAAGTTAGTGCCTTTTTGAAACCAGTAAGTATTACAGTATTTTTCCACAAAAATTTCCACTTAATATAAATGCAGTGTAATATTATCGTATGGCTTCTTTAGAGTTATGGTTATTGTCTTTAAAAACAAACTTGTTTTCAATCTCGCATTTTTGTTGCTTCTTAAGTATGGTTCTGTATTCCGGATCATAATATTAGTAACAGTTTTGAAAAAAAATCATCTGTGTAAATGATATTTCTGTCGGAACAAAAATTGTATGCTTTGTAACAGAATATTTCTACCAGCTTTTAATGTGACAGCGAAATTTCCTCAGTGCCGTTATTTGGTGTGTGCAATGAAAGTCAAAGTTGAAATTCGATTGGCTTGTCAATGGAGATAGCCGTGCAGTATTGTGAATTTTGATTGGTTCCTCCAGCGGAGCTATGAATTGCGGAGGTGTAGATCTCTGCAGCTGGACCCTTCTCAGAGCATGGCCCATCACTGAGGACTGGACAGCACTGGATCGGGCCTGCTGCTAGGTAACTGGGCTGCTGTATACATCACGGTGCTGGAGGAGACAGCCTGCTGATTTCACATTCAGCGTTCTGAGTCCGTCCGGCCTTCTGCGATACTATCTGGTCCTCGATGTAGCAGAACAGCCAAATGTGGCAGGATGTGCCGATTCTACGGAGCCCACCAGAAAAAAAAAAACACTCAGTGGAAAGATTACGCATCAAAAGTCACCTTCCACCGTGATCTCAAGAAAACCACTAATTCAGAGGGAAGTATCACCCCCCACCCCAAACTCTACAGTCCAGCTCACCAGGGGGGCTTTCAAGGAGATTAGAGTGAGTCCTTGAGTAAAAATCCACAACGCCTTCAAAAGTCACTCTCGAGCCTCCACAGGTACAACACTCCCCAGGACAGTACCCCCCAGGAAAGGCACGCTCACAGCCCATTGGCTCGTAAGAGCTCCTCTCTCAGAATTAAGTTTCATATTCCGTTTTTATTACAATTTACCGTGGCTTACACTTCAAAGGTTCAGAAAGGCTTTGCCTGGTGAGATTCAGCTCCTGATCCCTGCTGCTTAACCGCAACCCAACGCATCACGGTCCCTGTCACCCCAGAGCAGTGGGACATCTTCAGCCAGCTAATATCTATCGCTCGTTTGATAGCCAATCATTAACGGCGGCTCCCAGTGGACCGGAAATTTCTCTCCGTGCAGCTGAGCACCACCAGCTCCCGTACCACTAAATGAAAAAAAAAAGCATATTCTCCACCTCAGGCCAAATGATGATTTGCCCCCCTAAGGGGCGAACCAAGAGAAATCGCACGACGCCCGTGTGGAAGGAAACACGGCTTCTTGCTTTAGCGCGGGGGCACACCAAAGAGCCACGACTTTCCTCATGAACCACTCAAATGGTCAAGCAGGCTTCCTGTCCTCCTTATCCAGCTCCATCTGCACGTGTCAGAGGCATCTGAGAGCATTTTAAAAACTGGAAATTTACCTGTGGGGAAAACACACACACACTCACACACACACACACACACACACACGATCCTGCCATTTGCATGGGCAGTTTTTAGAATGCCGGTGTTGATTTCTCACGTTACGGCAGATGAGATAAACCGAGAAAACATATACTGTTGAGTGTGGGAGCTGGTCCCAGAGCAGGTGATGCCGCCTGTACTGGGCTCGTTGGGAGAGACCGCGGCGAGAGAGAGTGGCAAGAGAGAGCGGCATGGAAGACGGCGTCTGTCACGTGCCTGAGCAGACTTTACAGCCTTTCGCAGAAACTCAAAAATATAAAAACAAACACACCAGAAAACAGTAAACTTCACCTTTGTTTTCCTTCAGCTTCCATCAAAGATGGAGGATCACTGTTAAGTCACAGCAGGGCCATGAAGAGGTCATCTGCAGTCATTTCCAGATGCCACGCAGTGACAAGACACACAACAAGCGTGAGGAAAGGGACACACCTACACCATTAGCAGGAAGACGATGTCTAATGCCTGCCTGTTCGCTGTTTAACGACTAACGCAAGCCGTCCGTGAAACTGCAGCTCGCACATGGCACCGCCGGACAGAGCGCACCGTGTTCGCTCATGCCGACTGGCCGAAAATGTTCTGTTCCATTCCGTTTTTACCCTCCGCTGGCGCTCACTGGTGGGAGAAACGGATATTTCTTGTGACAGACGGCGCAGGAGTTTGGCAATTAAATTCCCCCTGAGTTCCGCTAAAATCGCTGGGTTTGTGATTAAGTTAGGCCCCGCCTGATTGGACGGTCACCAGACGGTAGTCCTCTGGGGATGTGCATCTGGAACCCGCCTCTTGTGAGACACCAACGTCTCCACCAACGTTATCACCAACCGCAAGACGGCCATGCCCCCAGTTATTCACTGGCATCACCAGAACCTGCCTGTTTAACACGGAAAACCTATCGACCCCTCACTGAAATCTTCGGCCATGGTAAATAACCTGGAGCACCCCGGGCCCCCCGTTACAGAAGCCCCAGCTGCCAAGTGTTTTCCGCTTTTGTTTGTTGGATCCTCTAATCTTTTAAAACCTTTAAAATGCCAGGCAAACACAGCACTCCTAAATGCAAACCACAAAAAAAAAATAACTGAAATGAAATGGCTCATACAGGAATGCATGCCGACGTCAGATTAAACGTCTGTTCCCTGGTAGGAAGCCATGAATCGCAATTGACGTTCCCAGACTGACGCCACGCTTAATTCGCCTTTTGTGCCGTTTCCGTGGTTGCTGTTAATCGACTTTAGCAAGAGACCGACATGAGATGCGGAGAGTCATCGGCGCATCACATTGCCAATAAACGGCATTTGTGAATTTACAATCAGACTGCAGTGCACCCCTCTTCCCAGCAGGGGGTGCAGATGTCTCCCCAGGGAGTGAACATCCCCTGATGCTTTGGAGACAGGCAGTTTATCATAGAGTCCCCGAGACTAGTGAGGGCCTCGTAAATCTGTCCAAAAAATAAGCAAGAAATTTAAGAAATAGGAACTGGGAACGCTGCCACACTCAAGAAGACACACCACCAGGGGGCAACACAAACCTCCAAAATTGTCATCAGCACTGGCAAAGGGGGTGGACAGGGACTCCACTAGCCCTCCAGAGCAACTCGGGCATCGGTGCGCATCCACCAGTGCTGCAAATCATTCAGAGGAAGGCCCATGCATGGCTCCCAGCCAAAACCACCCTGGCATGGTTCACGCAGAGAGCCGCAGGCCCCCCCCCTCAGAGATGCCAGGCTCCAACGAGTACGCCCGCTAGCGCACGCTGTGCGATTTACTGATCCCTGCTGATCAAAGGCTCCATGCCAAAGTGAGAGACGTCACTCTGTGCCCGGGGGCCGCGCTCTGCCGCCGGCTTCTGCCCGAGGGCGCGTTCAGGGGGGCAGTGCAAGGCACAGGGCCGCCGTAATGCGGGGGGGGACAGATATGACAGGCCAGGAGAATACAGCCGACCTCCATGCACACGTATTTACTCTTGAACCGGGATGGGGGTGGGTCAGATCAGACATACAAGATGACAAACAGACGGACCGGAACCAAAACAGACCCCAAATTGCCACCCAGCCCCCCCCCCCAGAGACCCCAGGAGACCATGAAGCCACCAAAGTGGAGTCACACATCAATACGAGTCACATATGGGGAACATGGAGCCCCTTGGATATAACCTCACCTCCTCCCCCCACCAGCTCAAAACGAAGGATGGAGGGGGTGCCGATCATTAATCTGAGAGCGCCGTTCAGAGACAGCTCGGGCAGGGTGGGGGCAGGGGCGGAACTGACGCATCACGTCCTGCCATCTGCACACACATGGCCGTCTGCTGCGTGGTAGCACTGCGGGGCAATGCAGGTGACCCAGCCCCCTCACAAAAGCGGGGGTGGGGGGGGGGATCAAAGGCTTGCGTCCGGTCCTCCATGAGGCCAGCTCCAGGAATTTGATGCCCAGTCGGTGATTCAGAGCCGCCGGGTCACAAGGTGCTTAGTAACCCCCCCACTGCCCGACTCGACAAATGGTATCGTTGGGGACCTACCCACCCCCACTCAGCAAAATCTACCTATTACTCACAAACTACTGCTGTTGCCAGTTATGGTCACATCCCAGGACTCTTCCTGTATGAATGGGATATTATCCTTAACTAACTACTAGTTTTGTTTTATTTGTTTCAGTTTTTCCCAATCAGAAAGTTGGATAAGTACCAAACTAACCAGCCCACTGTAATGGCAAATAACATGGCCCGACCCGGAGAGAGGTAGGCCGCTTCTAGAGGAGGGATCATCAGTCGGCCGTGTGGCTTTAGCCTGAGCGGCCAAGTATAAATAACCCAGGAACTCGACAAAGCCCATTACCGTCCATTAGACATGCGAGGGAAAGTACCGCCGACACGAGCCCACAGCGTGCATGAGTACATACAGTGTTATAAGCGTAACACAGCTATATATTCCTATAATGGACAGCACAGAGATGATTTAAGGTGGAACTGACAGCGCAGCATGGAAATGATTTAAGGTGGAACTCAAATTAAAGCGCGGAGGTGATTTAAGGTCGAACTGATATTTCAGCACGGAGGTAATTTAAGGTGGAACTGACATGACAGCACAGAGTTAAGGTGGAACTGACGTTACAGCATGGAGCAGATTTAAGGTGGAACTGATAATAGGTTAGTGTAGTCACTGCAAGTACAGTGGTACCTCAGAACTCGAATTTAATCTGTTCAGAACTCCGGATCGAATCCAAAAAAGTTTGAGTTTTGATCAAATTTTCCCTATAATAAATAATGTGTCCTGCCCCGATCGTCCGCTCCTTCCGTGAGCCACACCCCCTCATTAACCCTGTGTGGAATCCCCGTGTGATCAGCTGTTTCTGGTTGTTGTCATTAGCCCTCTGTATTTCGTCCGCGTTTCAGTTTGT
>JAODJW010000050.1:4031771-4053771 GCA_026777045.1 Hyperopisus bebe
TTTATTTTTAAATGTATTTTATTATATAATAATAATTACTGTTACTGTCTATCATTGTCTAAATGTATTTTTACTGTTACTGTCTAAATATATGTATTCAGCTAGTGTAAACATGCAGGATGCTATCACAGCTAATGCCAGGCTGAGACTGAAGCTTTACCCTTTGTTTCCGCTGAGAGACGTGCCGCGTGACTCATTTCCCCACGCGTGCAAGTTATCTTAAGTCGGCGTTCACGGTTTGACTTCTGAGATTCAGATCGAGCTCTAGGTCATTTTTTTTTGCGAACTGGTTGGTTCGATTTTTAAGAAATTCGAATTCTAATGAGTTCGAGAACTGAGGTACCGCTGTATATGCCTAGTTTTTGTAATAAGCATAAAATGAATTGGCTGGGTCTGACTCTGTGATGCCCCCCAATAACACAGATGAAAGGGAAGAGTCTGATGAAGGGAACGAGAGAGAGAAAAAGAGAGAAGACAAACTGAGAGAAACACAGAGAAGTGCTCGCTTCAGGGTCATCAGGGCCCTGGTCTGGAGGAGGTGGCAGTAGCTGCCACAGAAATGCGACACAAAGAGGTACAGAGGTGGCCATTAATTCACCAACGATGAAGGGCCTCAAAATGGGGTCCTCACTATTATCCACGCCTCCACCCTTCAGGTCAAGGTGCCCCACTGCTGGGAAAGATGGGCCCCACTGAAGCGGGTGGGCAGCACCGGGGAGGGGGGGGGGGGGTTTGTGGTAGGGGGAATAAAAGGAAACCTACAAGAAGAAAATGAAAACCTATGAAATCAGCAAAGCAAAGGTCCAGTTAGGAACACCGAATACCGAATAACCATGAATTAACAAAAATCGCAAGTTTGGGCTCTAAATGCTTATACTTCAGGTGGTTATCCGACTGACCTCTGAATCTGTAATCACCATTGATGCTGGTTCGACCAAGGGCCTCCACGCCAGCCAGGAGACCGCTGTGAGATTAAAAACCAGAAGCACGGATCTAGAACCTTCCATGTCAGAATATCAGCGGAACACCGCTCTCTCCTTCACCTTCTGGCCTTGATTTCCCCCCAGTGCAGCGAGAAGCATCGCGGGAGGAGGAAACCTGCCAGTGGACCGTGTGTGGAGCTCTCAGACAAGCCCCCCCACCAGCACCACCACACACTACAAGAAAAAAATATATATATATATATTCTGGACCCAGCTTCCGAGAAAACTCTGGGTCATCAGCCTCGAGAAATTCCCCTGTGAGTCGGGGCCGTGACTGCACCAGAACACTCTGACAGCATCCCCCACCCCCAACCACACCCCCCATGCTTCCCCCACCCCTCTGTGTCACCACAAGTCTCAGAAACCCGACAAGCAGAAAATCCAAGTGTCTCGTATCACTCCCCGTAAAAAACACACAAGAAGAACTTTCTGATGAAAAGAAAAATCGATTTCTATTTTTCCCCCAGACTCATTTGATTAATGCCGGGACACCCTTTCTGCTCGGGGAACCATCCGGAAGCCCCGTCCAGCCGGCTGCCAGCCAGGAAACAGTGAGGTGCGAGATCCCAGCAAGACACCACATGAAATGAAACTAGTATCTATTCTTGCATTATTTACTCAGAAAGTCATTATATATTCATGTCAACTTTTGTCATCGATGCATATTTTCGGTATTAACCAAAGTCGCATCCATGTTCATGATTTTATGAAGAATGCAGAAGGGCCCAGCTTAGATGTTCACCAACAATCGTTTAGTTACCGACCCGCTACTGAACCACCACCAGAAAATGAACAGATGAAGCCTGACCGAACAGGAACCAAAAAAGACAGGACAGACATGAGGCCAAGCACCTCGACGGCAATAAGAGCGCTAGGAGCCTCGGAGAAACGGGTACCGGCCAGACTGCCAGGGTGCCCCCCCGCACCGCCCACAGCCCTGAAGGTGGTTACCATGACAACGGCAGCCGGAGGGGTGCCAGCTGGGTGAAGCGAATGCCGACAGCCCAGACCAGTCACATTGGACTCAGGCATCTGAAAGGGAAGCAGCACCAATAGGTGACCCCAAATGTCAGCCCAAAATGTCACCTTTCAACACACGCCTGTTGACATTTGGTTCCATCCCCAAGACGCGAATTACTCGGCGATGGCCAAAAAACAGCTCCGGTCAAACATAATCCAATCGGGATGTTTATTAAGCTTTAATTTGCATTATGATAACAGCCCCACCCCTTACTCGAACCCGTGCCTTCTGGTTTCTTTTTCACCACCCCCTCTGCTGCCCTCTGATGGACGCAAAAGGTTTCTCCATTCCTCCAAACATTGAAGCAAAGCCCTGGGCAGTGCCTTTAAGACGAACCCATCTCCTGACAGCGCGCACACAGGCCTTCACGGCGTCCGCTTCACTCACCCACATCCACGTAAACATCTCCCGAAGCACTTTTCAAACCCGAACGAGCAGACCGATCCAGCCGACTGGTCCCCAACCTCACATTGTTCACCGACACAAAGTAAAACTCACGCCTGAAAAGCCCTACTACCAGAAAGCGAGACCGCCCTCTTCTCCCAGGGGGCCGCGTCGATACCAGAGCTTAAATCCCAATTCTTTCAACTCTATGAATGGCTGCTAGTTCCAAATAGACTGTTTTGTTAGTCTGATCCCAGAACAGCAGATAACCTAATATCATCTCATCCCAAAGTATCAGAGAAGTCTTTTCGTATGATCCCAGTACAGAAAAAAGTTAATAATAATCAGATCCCATAGATGATTTTGAGCAAAAGCTAATGGTTTGTCCGCACTGCTTTGTGTCTTGGCACAATTAAGAGAAACATCGCCAGCTTATTTATCGTACTTTGTTGGTAGTTCTCGTTCTATTTTGCTATATACATAATTCTCAACTTTTAAATGTCACAAAAACATCAAATATCGTTCAGCCCAATATGTTCATATATAATAATTAGCATTTTATGGTTAGGTACCATATTATGCAAGAACACGCGGCTTTTATTTTAGCAGCGATTATTTTGACATAGAGGAATCGCAGAAAGCAAATTAAGCAAAATGATTTAAAGTCAAAGTGATGACAGAGACAGGCTAGGGTACTCCAAGAGGCTAAATGATATATATCTATGCAAGCCTTGCATTATTGGGTCCTTCAAACCTGAAAGTCTTCTTTAAGATGAATTTGCATTGCAGTCCTGCTGTGGTGATGCTGACAGACTGTGTTTTCATTCACTTTAAATGTGAAGTGCTTTCACCTTCATGCTACATGCATCGTCTTCATTCTGCCATATTGGCTAGTAATCGATAATGAAAATTTTAATGGATGCTTTTTAATAATCAAGTAATCGAGTTTAATTGAGCAATCATGACAGATCTACTTTTGTGCTGCTGAGTGGTGACACTGCTCATCGAAAGTCTAAAACTCAAGGGCCAGACGGGAGTGACGAGTAAGAGCCAGCTGAGTATAACTACCAAAGGCCAGACGGGAGTGACGAGTAAGAGCCAGCTGAGTATAACTACCAAGTGCCAGACGGGAGTGACGAGTAAGAGCCAGCTGAGTATATCTACCAAGGGCCAGACGGGAGTGACGAATAACAGCTGGCTGGGTATAATTAAGCTGGGTGAAAATGGTCAACTACTACGATAATTTTAGGACAAAGAAATTGGAAAATCAAATGTTAAAGAATAGAGGAATCAAACTGCAAATGAAATATAATGGAATATAATTAACGCAAGCACAATAGATTTTCAACCACAAATTACTGACAAACAACGTTGAAGATTACATGTTACTTTGAGCAAATTGGCAAGACTGATTTAAACTTCTGTGCAGAATCTACGCCACAGGTAGCCCCGTATTTTAAGCCATAGTCTACAGTGTAGCCTGTCACTACAGGTGGCAGGGTATGACATAAGCTACCGTGTAGGGTACGTGACTAACTATGGCATAGACTCTATAGAGAAGTATACATTAGCCTTCAAAAAGACCACAGCAAGCAGGGCTAATTCCACATAACAGATCCAGCTCACACAGACCACAGCAGTAACACACTAGAGTCTGTGGACACTGACAAACCCCCCTCACCTACATCCGCGCACAGTACATTTCCATTATGGGTGAAGGCCTCAGATGATCCATCTCATGGGCTGGCAGGCAGCAGAGTGTGGAACGCCGACATAGCCCTCTTCGCCGTGATAAGGGACGGGGCCGAAATGCTGCGCTGGGCAGGACCACCACGTGGCACATCGCATCAATCACCGCCAAGCTCCTGATGCGAATGCCTCGCTCCTGCGCCTCAACAGAGTATCTTATCTCGCTCCCCCAAAGATTCTCCTTGCATCTCAAGCCATTTCACAAAGCCAGAACGCTTCCCCGACACATTACAGCAAGCAAGAAAAATGACTTAAAGTTGCCGGGACTCATTTCCCAGAATGCCGAGCGATATTTAATTTGAATGGTCCCTGGCAGATCTCTTGGTATAGATCCTAAGCAATGAGAAACTGTGTAAAGTAGACAGATTGACACACACGCGCACGCAGAAGCAGACAGGCAGAACAAATTTGGAAAGCAATTCTGCTCACCGGCATAAACCTAAGGACACACTGCCCTACATTAAAAGTCTGATTCAGAAGTTCTCTCTTGCAGGTAACCATGATGATGTCCGTTCCCAGACATTAAAAAGCTCGGCTCGCTGACGGTTCAGAAACAGAATGCTTGTCAGTAAAACGCACTCTGCGCGTCCTCCTGTGCCCAGACAGCCGGGTGGCTTGTTGAGGGTGAAAAGGGAGTTTTTACCATCTTATTATTTATATATTGCTGCATATCTTCCTATTCATATCTTAATAAGCACAAGACGCACCCACGGTTGCCAGCGGAGATGGACCCTGGCAAACATCTCTGTGGCCTGTCCAACGATGGCAACACACCAAACCAGGACTCCTCGCCGACAGCGGTAAACCTCTGGCAAGGGATGGCAGCAATTATCCCACGGCACCTCCCCCACCAGGCCGGCTAGGAACGACATGCCCATTCAATCGACAGGACTGCAGGTCTGGCGAGCCCGCAGAGCATCACCCCGCTTGGCAGCCACAAACACCCCTTTCCCTGCGACACGCCCCCGTAGACGCCAACTCGCTGTCCCCATCCTAGCCATGTGATCCAGCAGGACAGAACCTCGATGGCTCAACCCAAGCCCAAAGTCCAGGTCATCAACTCCGGCAGCACATTAAAGTCTCAATAACCATTCGGAGGCAAGATTACGCTGCGTAAATACAGCACCTTACAGCGTGTTCGCAAGATGATGAGAAGCACCGCATAGCTATGGGATCATAATCAGCGAAGCTGTATTATTCTGCATGCCATAACCTCCACAAACATAAACACATGCCATCGAAGGAGCTAGAACGAATTCCGGAATAATTACTTATGTAAGAGTCTCACCCGAGGGGCAGAGTGACGCTCGAACCCGCGTTTAGCGGGATGAGGTCATCCCCCCACTGCTCGTCAACCGTACAGAATGCCACTTATCAAGGCTACCGGGTCCCTTTCCTTACCCTGGTGACATTTCAGAAGCGTGCTTCACCGTGACAGTGACTGAGGCAATTTTCCTGGAGATTATCACCAAGAGCGCTTCCCGTCACCTCAGAGGCTAGTTACTCAGACCCGAAAACCCATTTCATTTAAAAAGAACAAATGCATAAATGTACGAAAACTGTGGCTCCGTGCTCTCTGAGTCTGTATCTTGGCTCTCGGCTAATTACCTTAATTACCTCGCTAAAATACAGCAGCCCAAATGTGGCCGTAAAAACTGCCAATGATCTTCCAGCATTTTCAGCCAGCTGTCAGTTAGAAATTACCTACTTTATCCCATAGTAATATTTCCCTCCCCTGACCCCACTCCATCCAATAGACAACTTTTCCCTAATGAGTGACAGATGGAGCGGCCAATTCATGACTTACCTGGGTGACCAATGGTTCCAGAAGCCTCTCCACAGTCAGGGTTCGAATCTCCAGACTCTTGGGGTCCCATTTCAGCAGGATGGGGGACGTGGCGGTCGTCATGGTTTCCTGCAGAGAGAGAGAGGGACATTTGCCTGAAGAATGACAAACGGGTGTTTGTTTCGCTGCAAAAAGCAATCTCTTATTTTAATGTTTCCAGGGGTCTTAAGAGAGGAGATTCATGCTCCATAAAGACTGGAGAAGAGGTATTAGGAAACATTAAACTTAATGGATGGCATTAAAGGAGTCGTTTTATAGCTCCACTGCTTGATAATTGACAGGCCTGCTTTTCTGCCTCGTGGCGACGCAAACACAAGAGGCAAGCGGAAAGCGGTCACACACCCACAGCGCGTCACCAGTGCATGCCAAACCAAAGGTTCCCAGACCTCTGCCTGGGGACAGGACCTGCTGGCGGTTTGAACGGGACACCACCAGACTGCCGGTTAATGGGTGACCCAGACCAGAGGGGCACCGGGGGGTGGGGTGGTTGCTAGGCTTTGTGGGTACTGGGGAAGTAGCAAGAGCGCTGATCCAATTCACACCATCTTTCATCCTTCCAGCCAGTGGCGGTGTTTTTTTCCACCAGGAAAATCTTGTAAATGCTTGAGGCCCCTGAGGTTTGGGAGCCCCCTGATGGCCACCAACACTCTCTACACTGGGGGGGGGGCAAAGTGATTTTTTTTTAAGGTGGAGCCCAAGAAACAACACCCCCATCTCTACTGACAGCCTGTGCTAATTTGACAACAAAAAAACACCAGGCACTGAGTTAGACGGCTCTGCACTTGGGTCCAGGCTGAACAAGAGTGTTTAAGGTAAGGGTATCCCTCAGTCGTAAGACCCACCTGACCAGCTCTGACCAATGAGAGTCACGTGGGTGTCACCCACAGCATGGTACTCCTCGATAGAACACTGTGACCTGTCTGAGCGGAGCCGTGTCACCAGCACTAAGAGGCTCTCCGGACCTGACCCAGAGTGACCTGACACAGCTCGTCCTCTCCCAACAGCCACTTTCCGCTTATCCAAAATCTTGTCTCCTTACCCGGGCGGTGGAACGGCGCTCCGGCTTCACACGACGACGCGCGTGAGGGGAATAAATTGGAGTGCAAGATTTGTTTGAACGCGGATGACGCACGGCAGTCCATACGGAGGTGCGCATCTCAGCGTGCGTCTGACAGAGGACAGGATATAGAACAAATCACCGCCCCGGCATTGGATTCGCAACACTGAGGCGTGTTACTCAAACACTGCAGACATTAATCCCACATTTGCTGGGCTGGTGAAGACCTGAGCTGCTTGGAAGAAGGCCTTCTGTGGCATGTCATATTTCCGTTTGATAAACAGCCATTTTCTCAAAGGAATGCTCGGAATTTTAATGGCAGTCCTCATAACCAGCTGTGCACCCGCAGAACTGAAGAAAGTACAGGATTTTTTCTTTCAAGCTTCACTGCCACAGAACCAGGTCAAAGGTGTCAAAGTCGCACACGCAGTTAAGGGGCCGGCACCCACTTCCTGTCTGGGACTCCCAGGTCACTTTCACCTGAACCAGAAGAGGGCACTAGCTGCAAAAGCCCTGTACAACTGACGCAGGATGCTGATCCGATGATAATCCCCGTCCTAAACACCCGTCGTACAAAAAAAAGTGACAGCTATTGACAATGTTGGAGAGGTGGGCGGGACGAGTGGCAGTAATTTGCTGGAAGCTTCTCATCCTCGCAGCGGAAAAGCACATTGTGAGAGAAGACAAAAGAAAAACAAGCCAAAGGCGAGGTTTACTGGCTGAGAGCGAATCTTACTAGAAGAAAATAACATTTTAAGCATTCCAATCCAGCAAATGCGCAGTCACATTCATAACATTACTGTGGGTACATTCAGATATTATTATTTCAGCTTCCTTTCAAAAATATAACATTTAAAATTAATCTCAGTTTCCAAACCAGTTTTGACAGTGTCAGTGTTCAGGAGAAAATCCCACATTCCCGAGATTCCTGACAGCATGTGTGTCTGTCTATGTGGGGAGGAGGGCTGCGGTCGCCGTGGCAACCCACCTCTCTGGTGTAGAGAGGCTGGAGGGCCACAAAGCCCCAAATGGGTCCTGACGTCCACAGACTGCACCCTCGGGGCAGGAAGTGAGAAGCCCGGACAGGAAATTGCGGACCATGTGACCCACGAGCCGTCAGCATACAGCTAGGGAGACCCAATATCATACTGATACATAATAAAGTCATCGCCAGACCAGCAGCAGGAACTGAAACCCTCTGGCTGTACCTCTGGCTCTGGCTGTTAAGGCGGTATGAGGATGTTTTGGGCCGCTTGCTCATCCTTAAGCACGGATGACCTTTTCACTGGCGATGGATTTCTGCATCACAAACCGTCGCATTTTTTACACGCCTGTTCAGAATTTACCCCGTACCGCCGGTGTCCAGTCCGCCGCTCCCTGCCCCAGCCGCGAGCGGAAAGCAAAACCACACGGGAATGAACCTGTCCGCCGCATGCTAGCCCCCCCGGCGAGGACCTGTGTCTCTCTTATCTGAGCCGTCCTGCTGCTGCCTGTCCGGTTCTGCTCCACATCCATGGCCCGTTCGGTGCTGGCAGCACTTATTGTTTACTTTTCTTTTATCACCCATCCACACACAGATTGGTTTCGATCCGCCGGGCAAGTCGCTCCGTCACCCGTCTGTAGGATCTGCTGGCAGAATCACCGGCATTTACCGAGACCATGAGTCCACCCCCCTTTGTGCTAGACCTCCCACACTTGTTTGTTTTAGGATTTTCGGCCTGCGGCGAGCAGGAAGAGGAGCGAAACCCGTGACTGCAGAAGCGACGAGGTGACGGCGTGGCGTCTCAGGGATGAAGACTGCACACTCGCAGAACGCTGATGTGCGTCAGTCACGATCAGAGCAAGCAGAGGCCTTATTGTGCTCTGATAGTCAATATAATAATAACACAAAGTTACAGGACAGAGGAAACCACTGGGTTGAAACAGAAGTTGGGCTGAAGAGAGAGAACCAAGGCAAGACATGCCGACAGAGACGACAGAAGATGGATCTCATCCAAAGCTCCCCTTTGTCAGCGGCTCTGTGATCCTCCCCACCCCCTCCCACATCTTCTGCTCACTAGCTACCTGCTAACCACCATCTGAAATGACTTTTTCAGTCAGGCCCCAGAAACAGCAAGCCCACCCTAGCCAACCAGAACCCCAAAAACACCAGAACACAGTCTGACAAAACTGCCGCATCCTCATTATGTTAGTCAGTGACCTCGCATGTCTGTCGGGTTGTAAGCAAAACCTACGTCTGACGGATCAAACGTCAGCCCAAATGACATTCGGAGACCAGGCAGACTCTCCCGACACCCTGACTCATAAGACAGACGTGCAGGCGAGCGCGTAAACCAAGCCGCCGGGATTTAGCCGCCCCCTCTGTTACTGGGCCGCCTTATCGCAGACAGTGCCGTGGCGAGGTGGGTTATCTTGAGCAAGGACGGGCTCCCGACGCCCGACGCCCACGGCTAATTCACTTCATGAAACTTTAACAAGGGAGCGTAACGCACAGAGGAGTGCAGAGATGGGAGGAGAGGTGGGGTCCCAGCAGACCCCAAACAGGCTTAAGAGCTCGGCAGTAAAAAAAAGACAGGATTAGTAAAAAGAAAAAAAAAACACGTTTTTAAAGGTCTAATTTCGGAACCCATAACAGCACAAAATTCCAACACCTTACATCAGACTAAAAAGCCAAATTCAAGCTCATTTAAAGCACTGTCACAATGGGCGAAGTGAGATGGACGGGATTACCACGTCGGCCAATTACTGCCTACTTTAACCCACAGCAGCCAATGGGTGTTGGGATTAAGTGATTGACAGCTCTCAGACTCTCAGACTCTGTGATTGACACCCACCATGAGTATCTTCATTGTTTCTTTCCCCAAGCATTTCCCATGCACAAACGAATAACCTGCTGCAAGCTCCCTCCCTCCCTCCCTCTGTCCATTCCCACACCATCACCCCCCCTTGTTATCCTGGATCCCACCTTCTTAAAAAAGAAACAAAAAGCCACCCCTTCACCACAACAGGCAGAGGTCACCACAGACAAGCGCAGATGAGAAAGCAGATTAGCGCTTGCGGTGCTTTTAGCGCCTCCACGCCATGTTATCTGCCCTACAGACCCCCCACCTTTTATCGCAGCAAACTGGCACTGGGACCCGCTGGCCCACCCCAAGGGCCAAATTACTTCTCTCTCTCTCTTTCTCTCTCTCTCTCTCTCTCTCTCTCTGCCGGAGCTCTTCAACCCCGGTCGTGCGGAAGCTGGAAATCAAACTCGGCAAAAGAACATCGTGGAAAAGGCCGCAGTACGGAAGACTGGGTGTGGGGCCACGGGGGGCCATTGATAGGCGTTTTAAGCACTGCTGTTGTTTTCCTGCCCCCCCCCCTTTTTTTCCAGAACATACGCAGCACGAGGCTTTGAATGGAAGAGGAACGGATGAGCGGGGGCTGGGGCGCCACCGCAAAAACGAATGTGCGGACGCTGATATTTTTCACTCCGGTCCATTTTATAGTCGAGAGCAGGAGAGCTACAGCTGCTCAGCTTTACACTGATGCCACCATCAGGCCCTTAAACTACAGTATAAAGCATCACTGCTCTGTTCAGAAAGGATCGGGAGGCGAGTGGCTGTGGAGAGCCGGCGTGCGAGTTTAGCTGTGGACGGTAGCATGTTGTGCTTCTTACAAATTTTCACACTTACTGTGGTAGCGTCTGTACCTGGAAAATAATGAGCGACTTGAGGCTCATCTGTTTAACTCTTCTCTCCTTCCCATGCAGTGACTCTCCAAGATAGAGTCCTCCCCCTGGACTTTGATTCCATCAGCATTTGATTCTCCCAGGTGTTGTCAATTCAGTTCAATTCAATTCATTTATATAGTACATTTTCACAACAGTACATTATTTCAAGGCGCTTTACATTATCCCCACCCAAAGATCTCCGATAGTAAGGCATATATAATAGTGGAAAAAACAAATTCCCTGGTAAGAAGAGTCCACTCCCTTGACCTTGATTTTGGTGGGCTTAGACTCTCCCACATACCGACTCCCCTGGGTAGCGTCCTTTCCTCGGACCTAGACTCTCGCAAGCAGTGACTCTCCCAGGCATAGTCCTGGACCTTTACTCCGTTAAGCTTCGACTCTCTGAAGCAGCGACTCCCCCAGATAGTGTCCTTTCTTCGGACCTAGACTCTCGCAAGCAGTGACTCTCCCAGGCATAGTCCTGGACCTTTACTCCGTTAAGCTTCAACTCTCTGAAGCAGCGACTCCCCCAGATAGCGTCCTATCCTCGGACCTAGACTCTCGCAAGCAGTGACTCTCTCAGGCATAGTCCTGGACCTTTACTCCGTTAAGCTTCGACTCTCTGAAGCAGCGACTCCCCCAGATAGCGTCCTCTCCTCGGACCTAGACTCTCGTGACTCTCTCTCAGCAGGCGGTCTCTCCCCAAGTACCCACGCCCCTCTGCTAACAGCGTCTAACACCCAATCCCGTTTGCACGTCCCTCCCACTCCCCAATCTCAGCTCCTCGTAAGCTGTGACACGCCAAAATGAGGCCCCAACCCCGGAGCCCGGGGGAGGAAGGAGGCAGAGATAAGGTTGAGCGAGCCAGAGGAAAGGCCTCATTCCCAGTCAGACCCTCCATTTCCTGCGGAGATTAACCTTTGGCGGCACCGATTCTGATGTCCACCTGGGAACTCATGAAGTTAAATAGGCCTTTTCTCCTGCCACTAATCTTCCATGCGAGTTCACGGAGACGAAACAAATTCCCACCCGGTGCACCGACTGCAAATAAGGGTCGGCGTTCGTTCCGGTGTTTTCCCCAAAGCCCTGAGCCGCTCGAACCCCAAGCCAGCTGCCCCCATCTCTGCCCCCAGTCCAGAAGGGGGAACACAGCGGGCCCAGCCATTAGCGGCCCAATTATCCACACCTGCCACAAGCCGCTGGCAAACCCACTGGCAATATGCTTCCTGAATGGAAACTCAGAGAAGGTTCCGTCTGGCTTCCGTTGCTGGTTTTCTGCCTTCACCACCATGGGGCGCTATGTGAAGTGGCGTTAACTTGTGTTGGTGCGTCCTGTTCATCAGCTCGTTTGTGTGTCAATGCGTTAAAAATCCAGCTGGGATAGAGGTCACCTGACCCCCCCCTCCCCCCACGAACGTAGCTGACATATCTCTCCTGACCAACACAATTTACCACCCACATGGGCCTCGTCCCAAAGAGAAAACCCTGGTGTATCTGAGCCACAATCAGCTGTCTGAGGCTGCTGCCCCCTCCCCCCACCAGCCCCCCCATTGCATTCATCTCCCGGCTCCTACAGCTCCGTTGATTTATCACCCTCCCAAAGTAACGGGAACAGGCCGAGGTACACAGCGGGGTGACGATATCGCCTCGCCTTTGCATGTGCCACATGCCGCGCCGCGGGGTGGGACACAGGTGCGGGGGGGTGGGCAGCACGGGGGTTCCTTGCGTTTACTTTGTTGTCGGCTTTGCCTGGATAGCTGTCTGCAGCGACCCTCGGTTAGCGGCACGTGGCACGCGGCCCTCTCCGTCGCACGTATATTTATCTCGCCTCGGTTCCTTAAGTGCCAGGCCACCTGCTGTCCGAGCCATGAAACATATAAACCAGCAGGCTCAGATACCAAACGCTACAAACGGACTCCAAGCAAAGGCCGGATCTGCAGGAAACCAGGCGAATGCTGCCTGGCGATATAAAGTACAGCAAAGGGGGCAGGATGGACCCACCTCAGGACTCCCCCCTCGGGGATGCCCTGAATGCCTAATCGGCCCTGCGGCTGATTTTCGAATCCACAGGCGGTTAGAGGCCGACCCTGAGGTGCCACTACGCAGGTCGGTCCCCTCCATCCCGGCTCTTAAGCTTCCGCTGGGGAATAATCAGCGGACTGACAGAGATGCAAACAGGGCTGCCTTGCCGTGTGGGTTTGCAGGCCTCCCAGACCATTAACAATGAGCTTCTTTGTTTTTGCGCACAATTAGGCCACTGCTCCAGCCCTACGAACACGTAAGACAAAGGCTCCTAACACCATCCTCAGACAAGGCAGCCTGGAAGGATAATCAGTTAACTGGAGATTAACGAGCACCATGGTTACGCCTGCTCATTGGCCGGCTCTTAGGCGCCGTGACGCATCCCCCGACTGACATTTCGAAACATTGTAAAGTCATGCAGTTATTTAGCCTAACAATCTGATTTCGCCATCTTCTTCCCCCTGAAGAACATCGCTCACATACCCGTTAAGCTCTGAGGGTTAACGCAGCAGGTTTACGGAGATTAACTGGGTACACAGATTGAGGTTAATGCCCTCAACAGGATACAGAAATGGAAAACAGGGTCACAAACGGGCCCCGTGATGCGCCACTCCACAAGAACCTCCTGACTCCTCCTTCTGTTGCTCCTGCTCTCCACAGCCCCTCCAGACCTAGCTAGCATGGGAGAAACCATCCCACTCCTTGAACCCACTGAAAGACAGGGGTGGGCAATCTCATCCGGAAAGGGCCGGTGCGTATGCAGGTTTTTGGGGTAACCTTTAGGTCAGCTGTTCAAACCCAGGTGTGAGGACTCTTCAGCCAATCAGTCCTCTAATCAGTAATCTAATTAGGGAGCTGCAGCGAAAACCTGCATACACAGCGGCCCCTTCTGGATAAGACTCCCCACCTCTGGTGTAAGGAGTCACGCTACGTCCAGAAGGCACAGCAACTCCTCGTCACACTACATTTGCACGAAAAGGACAGCAAGCTGTTTGTCAGCCGACCAGCAGGGGGTGCTAATATGCCAATACCACCAAGAGGCCCCTGGCCAGATGGCGCAGAGCCCACCCCGCTGTGTATATACCAGTCACCTTCAGACAACCACCCAGCCTGCCAATGGGAGAGCTGCCTGCCTGATCAAGCACTAGGCCAGAAAGTGTCTAAGCTTGTCCATCACGTCATTGATAGGAGTGGCATGTATTTCAACCAATCATGTTCAACCTTACATGAATCCAAGGGAGGAGCCTACCCAACAAGTAGCCAATCCCATTAATGAGCAGGCAAACTAGAAATGATCTGACTCTAAGACTCTGACTGCCATTTACGAAATCCCATTACAAAACGGAAAGGCAGCAGCAATTAGAATAAAATTACATGCTGCCGCTGTTATATTTTGTCATTATATTTCCGTATAAAACGACCGCATTAACATTTTAATTAAATATTCCTCTGGGGGTGTCCTGCTGCAGCCTACAGGAAACAGGTCACTGAAGCAGCAGCCCACTTCCTGTCGGTGTATTTTTACACCGTGGGGGGGGCAGAAAGGATCCTGAGTGAACTGCGCATCACCTGCACGAGGAACGTAAACAAGAGATGCCGAGTGGTAGTGCAGTGATGTGGAAATTGTGACAGATACTGATATGTTTCTGTCTAAGATTACCGATAAAGATACTGTTGAGGTTACTTTATAAAATCCCGTGAATGTGTACAGCAATCACATCATATATCGCAGGCAGTGAGACGTCAACAAAGCAGCTCCGACTTGGGAGACTGTAGACAGGTTCGAAGTGGTAAATGCGGCAACAAACCCGCAACGAAAGGAAACAGCTGATTGTCCAATCACCTCCATTATTTCAGTGGCTGTGCATTTAGCAATGGTGCTGTTAACTTTGACTATCGACTAAAGCCAAATAATTGGCCGGCAATACAACCAAAATTGGCTATATTCCAATCTACGCTTTGACAGACGCATTTCCAGCACAGGGCCGGATGACGTCAGATATACCAGCACGCCACTCACAATTTCACCAAACCTGACCCCCCCCCCCCGGGGGGCCTCCCGCTGAAATGCAACAAAGCAGCACGCATTTCCCAAAGAGAGACTCACACTAAGTGCAACGTCCTACAGAGCTTAGCTGCAGGCTCCTTGGTTCCTTTATACAGCCAAAGATGCCAACGGAACCGAAAGCAGGCTCTTTTCGTATTAGAATTCATCAGACATCTACGCGCAAGGATGTTCCGGAAAAATCTAAGAACCGTCCCGACACGAGTGGTAAATCCGCCGGAGCCTCGAGAGGGATGATTCCGTTTTTTAAGGCGCGCGTTAAAGACTGCGCATCCGTGAAGCTGATAGGCAGGCTCAGGGAGAAGCTCTGTGACGGCAAGCATTTGGAAAACAAAAAGAGATAACATTTCTAATGCCACAAACAAAAGAGGACGGACGTCCAGCAGATAGAGGCTCCGCACACAAACAATGATGCTTCCAGCCTCCCAATAACCGGCCTGTCGTTTTTAAGATCGGTCACGGGACGAATTCGCAAGCTGTTCATAACCCCAGCGGAGGAAGTTGTATGGAATCATTTCACGCTGCCATCTTCATGACAACATTTAAAAACAAAATCCCATTAAAGAAGGGTGTTTCAGGTAGTAAACACAACGCATAAAATTGCACACGACAGGCAATGTGCTGGGCATCACTTTTTTGGCAAATAAAAGCACGTTTGTCATCGTAGGAAAAAGCAAATATCGCAGTCCTATAATTACCAGCCGACGAAAGACCTTCTCTTGCGTCTTGTAAAAACGAAACACTCGGCAAGCCGTCCAGGAGGCTGGAACAGCAGAGCAATGCTCACCATTCCACTTCTATTAATGGGCGACCTTCACCGCAAACGCCTGTTTACCACGTCCAGGGAGCTAACTATTTCTGCGTGCCTTTGGTACCTTTTCTAGAAATATCTTTCGTCTTCTTCTTATTTTATGAAGTAAACATGGCGCTGTAAGCTCACCTCCAGCATCTCTCAGCTTAGATCACGCTGCTCGTGGCTTTAGCATTTACCGTCAGCAGCCAGCCAGCCCACATGGCACTGCAAGCGCCAATCAAGCGCTAATTGACGTGTTTTCTGAAATTCGCCCGTACTCGAGACCCAGGGCCCGGAGAGGAGCACGAATGGATCCACGTGCCGCAATCAGGGCAGTTTCAAACCAATATACTGACATTTTGGCGCCTTTCTGCATGTCTGCTGCCTCATTACAGATGTAACGCACTGATGTCGTGAATCCGGCAGTGAAATCCACCCGTCGCTATTTCGTCCCATTCCGTAAAAACGTCCCATTACATCGCAGCTCTGACAAGGCTGTCACCACAGCTACAGGAATGGGAAACTAATGGTGGTATTTTTCCCCAGACCTCCGCCGTTTCCCGCGACGCCCGTGTCTCCGATGGCGAAGGCGGCAGCCCGTCACTTCCCTTTCAGCTGACGGAGCCCGCCTGGCACACTTTAAGCACGTCCGCAGCCGCTCGGAGAAGCCCCGGGCAACCGGCCCGCGTGGCGGAACACTCCGGAGAGGCGCGCCGCGCGCAAGAGAGGGTAGAGAGAATGAGAGACGGGCACGGGGAGGCGGTGGGCCAACGCAGCACCCAGTGAAGGCGTCGGCGAGAACTCGCCTCAGACAACACTGGAGGAAAAATAACCATAACAAGCAGTAAATATAAAAGCGACAATAAATAGTGAAAAGAAGAAGTAGACATGCAAGGAAAACTGGCAATAATCAAAGCACAGCCACTGGGCAGGCGTGAACCGCATCGCAGACTCACTGCAAAAGATGCCGGCCATGTTTGGGCTCGTCTCTGATCACCGCCGGGGTTATGGGGGGAGGACCCGCCAGCGACATCGTGCTCTCAGATCTCCTCAGGGAGAAATCGCTAAACGGAAAAGTCAAGATGACCACATGGGGGCACCACTTAGCTCAGGGATCCAGTTGGAAGGGGTTCTCCCACCCTTTCGGGGGCAGAGCGGCCCCTTGCATGCCCCCTGGCCGCAGAAGAAAGCCGGCACCTTAATTGCGGTAATCCGCGCCAGGCTGAGCTCTGTCGCATGTGATCTGCCTGCGTCCCGACAGCGAGTGCAGCTCTCCGCAGTTTTACTTCACAGCGAGCCGCTAAACCGCGCCGCGTTCAATCACACGCGCCGGCACCATGGTCAGCAGCTCTCACACCTTCCGCCGGCCTTGGCAAGACCCCACACGGCCCTGCCAGCAGGGGGCCCCGCTGGTCAGCAACCCGTCAACATTGATATGCTATGCAAGCTAAGAACACACTTTCCGGTTTTCACTGCAATCCCAAAACTGCAGTCCTTGCTTAACATTTATTTATTTTATGTATTTTGCAGCACCTTCATCCACAATGACATAGAATTGAAAGAGGAGTCAGCCAATCAGGGTTAATGGCACAACAGTGACATCACTCGGCTGACCCCGGGATTTGAGCCAGCGACCTTCTGGTCACAGACACTAACCCACTGAGCCACGCCGTCCCCCACCTTAACTCCATACATGAGTTCCATGTGCAGCAACACTGCACTCCAAATTAAAAGACTCCAAACCCAGCTGTGTAGGAAAAGGATATTCGGTACAGTTCCCGTCTGTTCTGGCTCAAGCCCAGAACTCTGGAAGAAACAGTGCAGTTACAGGAACAGGAGTGACGTTTTGGTAACGCCGCACTTTCACACACGGTCCCACCTGACAGACTTGTGTTAATAAGAAGCCGTTAGTCAGCATCCCTGGGGAAAGGCCCTACACCTCCCTCGGAGAATTTAAACCCTCCATCCTCATTCTCTATTTTCATTTATTTTGCTTATGAAGTTAAAAAAATCCCTCCCCCTCATGTTCCTTACAAACATCAGAGCTAGGAATGAGGTCCAGAGCAAAAGCGTAGCATCCATGAACTTCGTTAAAGGTCCGTTGTTTCCCTGGGGGGGTCAGTGGGAGTCAGAACAGCTGCCCGTGCAGCTCTTGGGTCACATGACAGCACCCCCCCCACCCACCCGGTAGCAGCATGAGGTCCGCATGGGGTAGAGTGACAAAAGCCACTGTCGTCACATCTACCGAGGTGACGGTGTGACACAGAAGGTGAAAATAAAGTCCGGAGTTTGTTTTTTTCCCCCCTCCCAGTCTGGTTTCCTCAGCTCCTACCGAAGCCCCAAAAGCAATAGAAAACACCACCCACCAGTACTTACCACAAAAAAAAACATTTTCCAAAGAATCCCATTAACAATTCAACCTTCAGTCTAGATCAATAATCTCTTTAGAGCCTTGAAATAAGAATTATCACAGCTGTTTTACAGAATCTCACACAGATGTCCAGCAGCCGCGTTTCCAGGACGTCGTCTAGCTGAAAGCTATTTTAAAAAAGGTTTTAATCATTTTCCCTGTGGTGCTACCTCTGTAGCCTTGTTTAAACCTGAGACCTTAATCAATGAGCTTTCATGTTAATGATAACCTACATAAAGTGGTTATCTTTGACCCTCAGTGCGTTTATCTGGAATTAGACAGGCACCGGACACGGTTCAGTCTGAATTCATAACACAGCCGAAAACAACAGGACAGAAAAGCCAAGGTCGACTCATAATGACAGACATTGAGGGTGTTTGACAAAAGCTGTCTTCGCCCAGATGGGCCTTCCATCACCAGCCATTAACCAAACCCTAAAAGCCAACGTCCAAGAGGAGATATTTAACCCAGAAAAAACAAACATCCCCCACACCAGGACAGCTAAGGTTTTTCTGCATCTGGCAATAAAAGAAAGGCTGGTTTATTGATCAATATGGTCCAGTACCACAACATGAACCAGAAGATCCTGCTGTGCAGTAAGCAGATCTCAACCGGAAAGCCTGGGGTGTCTCTCATGTTCTGATCTTATCCACCACAAACTTCCTGACCCATCCTTACTGAAGTCTGGTACTATAAGCTCACTTTGAAATGAATTAATACAGGATTCTCAATTTAACTAGAGCTGAATTCTGGAAACACAGGTATGGATTAGGTTTAGCATCTTTTAAACAATTCCATTGACATTACATTTATTTAACAGACACTTTTATCCAAAACAATATACATTTTTTGAGACAGCAGCATCGAACCAAAGCTTGGTTTTGGAGTTAAGGGACTTATTCAGGGGCCAAAGGTTGAAACCCCTCTACCGACCTTGGAATCTGAACCAGCAACCTGCCTCCCATAGGATTTAAATCAACAACCTGCTGATGGTGGGATTTAAACCAACAACCTTCTGATCACCACTATGGTGTCCAGACCTGCTAAGCCACACAGACATTTTGGGGAAAAAAAAAAAAAAGTCTGACTGCATGATTCATATTATTCTGACTCTCACCACATCATTTAAAGGAAATATATCCTTGAGGGTATATGGTGTTATTTCGACATGAAGCAAACAGGCAAAGGGACACGCAGGCTATGGTCAAGCAGGCATCTGTGACAGCATTCCCCCTATAGTAAAGGGAAACAGAACTGTGGGATCGGCACCAAGTGCTCACCGGCGCCCTCCCATCTGCCGCGGAGCACATTTGGTCACTGCACCGTCAGCCGCTTCTCCTAAGACAGCACCTGGAGACTCCAAGGAGCCGTTTCTGTCGTCGGGAGCATTACACCCAACGAACGGCCCTTCATCTCGGCACTGCCGTCAGCGGGCCGGAGAAACAGCCTCAATTCTGAGAGTGCTGGCCTTGCAGGAGATAACTTAACGGCTAGGAGACACTCCAGAAGGTTGCAGGGTCACGCTTTTCAGGACGCCCGTCATTCCGGCCCAGAGCAAGGTGCCGACTCTGACCTGTATCGGGGAAATACCCAGCTCTGTAAATCAAACTCAGCGGCAGTAAGACGGCTTAAATAAAACAGGCCTCTAAGCATCAGAATAATTATTATTATTACTGCTATTTTTAAAACCACATTGCCCTGGTGCAGAAGAGTGAACACAGGGTTGTTTACTTCTTAAAGCAAGCGTGGGACAGGGGGGTTAGTAACCCTCTCGATGTGACATTTAGGAGAGGCAGGGGGGGGGTGGGGGGGGCAGAGCTGTGAGGAATCTCCATAGGAGCAACCAAGAGTCCGGGGAAGATACCCCACACACACACACACACACACACACACGCGCGCCAAATCCTAAATACGACTCCGCTGACCCCTGTGCCTCTACGGATTCCAGTTGCCCTCCAAAATAGATGTGTGACATCCCACATCAGTAAAGTCATTAGCTGCCCCATACTTTCCCAGTGAACTGACAAGCGCCCCCGCCTCTTTGCACGCTGGTGTGTGCCGGCACCGGACCTGCAGGACAGTATGGAGTCACGGAGCGAGAGACAGCTATTCAGGGCTACTCACACCCTGGGAGCACTACGCTCTGGAAAGAGTGCCTTTGCGTTATTAACGGAATTATAATTTCCCGTTAATCGTTTCACAAAACCATTACTGTCAAAAAAAAACGCGTTATAAACTGTGAGCGGTGAGCATTCAAACGCGAACACGTTTCTCTCTCCATTCGGATTTTAAGCGACTTTAAAATAACACTAATGCAGAGGACAGAGAAAGCTGAAACACCCGAAGCGCTGTACCGTATGCGATTCATATCGCACCTGCGTGATTTTAAACGTCTAAACGCAATTTCCTTTTGCTTATTGGAGGCAATCCGTAATCCGCAGGAGGATCCATTAGGCTCTGTGATAAAAGGAAACTATTCCAGTAGATTCACGCATGTGAATCAGTATATAATGCTTATATACCCGTGCATATATACACACACACACATTATATTATATTATATTATATTATATATAAAGGGAATACCGTTTTTGGTACCAAAAACTATATTAACTTTTACTGTAATGTAAATTGGTAAATATATATATATGTGTGTGTGTGTGTGTGTGTGTGTGTGTGTGTGTGTATGTGTGTGTGTGTGTGTGAAAACTGTTATATATGCATGAATGCAAAGGCCTACATAGTGTATTCTGGATGAACAGAATTGACAAGCCTGGATACAAGCGGACAATCTCCAAATGTACGATTTCACGATATCTCCGGATGTTCGCTGATCGACGTATATCCTCCCCAGTCGATCAGCCCGTCTGGGGGGTTTTGTTCAAACGCTTCGTCTTTGTTTTCCCCCCTATCTTGCCCCCCCCCAACCCTGTACCGCACCGAGGGGCCTGAGGGATCAAGCTGCAGTCCCAGAGGTAAAGCCCACGCTGACCCGGGCCCCTCCCCGGTACCGACGTGGTGCGGTCACTGTCACACCGAAAACTTTTAAGGCAGCCGCTCGTCCTCCTTGCCCAGTCTGTATCGGACGCACGTGCACCGGGACCTCCGCGCGCGCTAATAAGATGACTAAGTTCACTGATTGACGAACGCGTGGCCAACAAACTAGTCCCGGTGACTCGCACAGCGTGCACGGAGAAGTGACACAGAGAAGTGACACGGAGAGCTGCGCCGGGACACCATTAGCTACATTACAAATAGATGCAACCCGACACGCGTCCTGCAGAAATCATTCATACCGGGTACCGTGCACCGTGCAGCAACACTGGCATAACAAAAACACTCAGCTGAGCCTTAAACGATGTTAACACCTCCGGTGAATCCGAAACGAAACATAACGGAACAGCACCAGCCCCGCGGCAGCTACGGCCGCTAGACAAAGAATAACGGGACACCATGCCCGACGAGCCGGCCGGGAGAGGGGAAGCGTCCCGTTGTGGCAGGGTCTCTCCAAAAAGAAAAAAGCATCAAATGCACGCAAAAAAAGACAATGCATCCGTGCATGCAGCCATTGTTGTGAGGTTTTCCGATTAGGGACTGTGACCACTCCGGCGGTCCGCTTTACACCTGCTACCGCGGCCGCCTGGGTAGCACCGGCTCCCAGCAAATCACATCCACGGCGAGCCGAGCAGCTTTAAGATGGACCCAGCGACCCGCTCGTGTCAATGCAGCTCCCACGGTCCGACTCACCTCGGCCAGCAGCTCTCCCGCTAAACAAAAGGGCTTTTTTGGTGCTTGGCTTATCTGCCCCCCTCCTTGGACGCCGTCCTCTCTGCCGCTTTCTTCGGCGCTCAGCTCCGCCCGATCCGTCCGCGGCGCATCTGAATGAAGCCCCACACGCCTCCCGCTCGGTATCTAGGAAATGCTCTCCCCCCCCCCCCCCCCGGCCAAATAAAGC
>JAODJW010000050.1:4053871-4064083 GCA_026777045.1 Hyperopisus bebe
AAGACCCCTCCCACTAAAAGGCGACAGCGGCGGGGACAGGTGCTGAGCACGGAGCTGTCAAAAAGGGACGGGCGCCGCCGCAGGGCCGCGCATGCGCAGTGTGCCGCCATGCAGTCATCCCCAGATTATAAAAATGCCGCTTAATATTAACAAACTACTCTTTAACGTTGGAGAGCGAGCCAGGAAAGTTGTTTTTTTCTTCTTTTTGTATATCCACCTTAATCGTTTCATCTCAACGCGGCAACAGAAAATGCCTAGAATAATGAATATGTAAGAAATGACGGCTATCAATCCCTGATGATAAAAAATAAAAACAAAAGCGCCAAAACCATAACATTGATTTGACAATATTTTTCCTACAATTAATAGCTCGGTTATAGCGTGTGGGAAATTATTGTTACAGCGGCCACCGGTTTGCATCAGAAAAGCGCCAGACTCGTTATGCCAGTGACGAGTCGTGCGCGAAGGCGATGACGGGGACGCACTTAGTCAATTCAAAGCCACAAAAATATATTAAAAATCAGCAGCTGCCATTTTATGTACGAGCAGACTAAAAGTGCTGAACAGAGAGAAAAAAACTAGGCCTTATGGTGCAGATTCATATCACTTAAATAATGGGGAGAACTCGTAAAAATTGCTGTAAAAGACGCATAATGAACAGTGTGTCATTAATCTTAGCGCGCCACGATGGGAGCACTCTTTATGAAACTAACAACTTTTCTGCTGTCATTTATACTTTTAAGCAGTACATCTTCTAACCTACCCAGTACAATAAGTGTTTAATCCGAATATCGTTAAACCAGAAATTCACATGCACATGGATTTACTCAACCATATCTGGAAGCCTATATAATTTAGTTTCTTTAGTGCTAAAAAGAGTGTAACGTATCCTACTCTTGTGTAAAATATACGGTACAGTTACATCGTCACATTGATCTCTCCGGTAGTAAAATGTGACATTTCTGAATTTATGGCTTAGGGATTGTGGTTAGATGAATGTCCAATAGGCCTAAACCAGCCCGTAATTTCTCTGTCATTTCTCTAAATTCCTGTGTATGTCCAGATAAATGTGTAGAAGCAGCTATATCTCCATGTCAGACCTGTAAAATGTCACTTATTCGCGGTCATGGTGGGGGACGCACATGGTGGCCAGTCAGGCTCCCCCGATAAGGGCCAGTTCTCTTCAAAACGTTCATACCGCTCAAAGGCAAGAGGCAGACAGGTACTGTACTGGGGGCACCGAGGCAGCTTTTGAAATGCGCGTCAATCATTTCCTACTTTTTTTTCGGGGGGCACCTTCCCAAAGGGGATTATTTCAGTCTTCACTTCAGACGACCCTCCTCCGGACGAGCCCCGCAAAGCAACCTGACTGATCCGCACTGACGCTGGTTCACCCCTACATTTTCCGCTTTGAAACTTTTACCCGTTTTATTCTAATCGGATGTACGCTATATCCATATGCGGCATAGATGCATAACGCAACGTCTCTTAATGTTGCGGGACGGTTTTGCCTTGTTTTTGATGTTTGCTCTTTACTTTATAAATGCTCACATTTTCGCTGATACGACACATTTTGCTGCCTGATTTTAGTATGAGAATGGCAGGTAGCCTAATTACCCCTAGCATATTGAGAATAGTTGTAAATTAGTAGGAGTGAGCGATCAGTGTGCAGACGATTCGGGTTGGCTACCATTATGTGGCCAGCCGAGCAACACTTCGTGACACTTAAAATATAAATTAAGAAAGGAAAACTCACTCAGAGGCCGGGCGACCTGTCAGGCACAGCTGTCACATTATGCCATCGCTGTGACACTGCAACCCTGACATTATGCAGAAAATTCCCGGGGCTTTAAAGTTTTCCTAGCCAAAGAAAGTGTTGGAATAAGTCGTTGCATTGGCGCAATGTCGCGTTTGAAACAGACAGTGATATTTCAATTTCACAGCAGGGCTCTCAGCGGAACCTTCATCAGCAATCTAAGTGAAATCCGTTTATTTAAAACTCACCACTCTTCCTGAGTCATCACTGAAGGATCTAGCTTAATTTTTAGCTTGCCAAATTGGTCAGGGAGGCATGGTAGGTTCCAGACAATTTAAACACCGCGAGCCTAGGGCCAGCAAAGCATTAGCAGAAACTGATAACCTCGGGAGTTTTGTAAACAGTTCATGTACTGGTGTTTGTCCATTCAAATAAGACAGATTCCTTGAAGCGACAGTGTATTGTATTGACACTGACTTTCAGATACTTTGCCTCTGCAAAGAATTAATGACTGTTCAGCTTGGGGTTGCTCATCATTCTAGTGACACTCCGTAACATTAAAAAAAACTACCAACCTATCTGATCAGAGCTGGGGGCTCCGGCGAATCTTACTTACACAAAAATGTTCTGAGGGCAGAAGGAAACATGATTGGTTCAGAGAGATGACCAATCAGATTGCAGAGGAGGTGGGTCCAACCAGCTAGAGGAAGCAGGACTAACTAATCAGTTATCTTGGTCCCGCCTCTTCTAGTACCTTGAACCCACCTCATCTACAACCTGATCAGCTACTTCTTTGAACCAATTATTTTTCCTTCTGCCTTCAGGACATTTTTGTGTAAGTAAAATGCCCAAGAGTGAGATGCCTGGAGATTATCAATGAGACACCTTCTGATTCACTACCTGTATATCACAACATTTGTTTTGATTATAGGTGTATGCAGCTCTGAGTTGTTCACCACAGGTAAATTGTCTGCTGTTGCATTTAAGTGTTTTCCAGCTTTTGGGAAAATTTTTAATTGGGGCTCTGCCAACCTAATTTTTAGCGCAGGATATCCGATTTCATGACTCACTTACATTTCACGGACCTCTGAGAAGTTATGCTTCTTGCAAAAACTGGACTAATAGTTTGATTTGGCACCAAATGGCAGTTGTAAGTTATTCCAAGTTGTAGTTAGAATGTGTGTGACAAAGTAAATATTGCAAATAGCAAAAATCTCATCTGAAAGCAATGGACCAAGGTGGAATCTATCTCCCTCAAACTGAAGACCTGTGTGACTGAATAATAAAATTTCTACTTGGTGTAATTTCTATGCTCCATTAATTTTGAGAGGTGCTTGTATAAACTTTTTTCCCAAACACCCCGCCATTATACATTGCATTTGATCGAAAACACTTTCAAATATCTCGTTTGGGTGTTCATTTTTTGATGGAAAAAAAGGTTAATTCAATTTAAATTTTAGGTTCCCACATCTTTGGAGATGGGCCGGGAGGAGCTGAGCTGAGTACAACATATTTGAGAAAACAGATACGGGAAAAAATATATTTTAAATATAATATTCTCCTGATGAGTCCATCATGACACACAAGGGTATTTGAGACTGATCTCCTACAAGAGCCGCATGAATAGTTTGTTTATTGCATTGCCATCTCACAAACTGGGTCAAGGGATTATTGTATTTGTTTTTTTTTTGGGGGGGGGGGGCAGTTGGCTACCTATCAGTCAGGTGGGTTCATGTTTTTTATTAAAGTCATGCATACATAAACAGGAAGCTATTTGCAATTGTTTGTTTGTGGTGTATATTTCACCAGGGATATTTACAGCTACAGATTTAGTGGTAAAATTCAGTTAAAATATCATTTAACATTTTTTAAAATCCAAGCAGTCTGCTATTGACTTGGATGTAGTGTGATCTGCGCTGTGGTTCTCTCTGTCATTGGGTGTAAAGGGGTTAACAGCAGAACCCAAACACAGATTTAAACCTCAGAACAATCATGTTCTCTTATTACCAGCCACCCTGCTGCCATAATTAATTCTCCTATATTTATCCTCTGTTGTCATAGCATTACTAAGCACGAGAGTCCTTGTAAATGGTGTAGATCTGATTACACATCACCTATAACGGGCCGCTGCATCAGACACATCTGACAGAAGCCGACGGATCTCTCAGCCGCTGCACACCATCCAGCGTCTGCTGGTTCGAGGAAGTCAGCGGACACAGGTACAGCGCCCCCACCCTGGGGCCCCCGGGCACCAAACAAGGTCATCTTTTAGTGGACCGCTGGCGCAGTTAGTGACAGAAGTCCCCTGATGGACCGGCACAGTAAACGTCTCGAGAGGAACACAAACGTATCCTGCATTAACCCATCAAACTCAACCACCATTTGAAATTCCCTTGATCCATTAAAGACCTCTTGCGTTTATTCCTTTAGCATTTGCTTTAAAACTGAACAATCATCGTTAAAAAAAGGGGACACAAAACTGAGAAAGCAGACAGTCCCTAGAGCAATTGAGGGTTAAAGGGTCTATGGTTCAGGGGCCTAACAGTGACATCACCCATCCAACTCTAGGATTCAAACTGGCGGCCATCCAATCACGAGGTCCCAATCCAGAGTGCTACACAACATCACCCTTAGTTATGTAAGCATGCTACAAACAGTATCAGGTTTTTAAATGATCATCCTACATATTAGACGACTTGCGCACCTTGCTTTATGACATGCCGTGTTGTCACCAGGTCTGTGGGGACGTTCATTGGTTATGTACCAAAGAGCAGGCCCACCACAGGCAGAAGGGAATTCGCTAACTGGGAGCTGAAACATTACAAACAGAAAATTACACTCCTCATGAGCTCTGGGCCGCAGGGAGAGGAAGCCCCATTAGCAGCGCTAATTCAGTTTGGGCCCCGTCTCTCTCTGCCACTCTCCTGGGTAATATAATACTTGTCAAAGAAAAAGACAAACATGAAAAAGAGACTTAATTTGAAATATGAAAAAGCGCACTGTATTGGAGGTGTCCGCTCAGATTATGAATTCCATTCAATCGCTTTCCGGTGCGTCCCAGAGGACTCAAAATTAAAAACTCGTTTGCCCCGCACATTCTTTCAAATTCGGGAAAACACACGGCTTCCGTTATTACTTATAAAATGCCTCCTGGGGTTCCTTCAAAAGGGAAGCATCAGAAAACACGGTGATATTAATGCACACCTTGGACAATGGGCATATTCCTCTCCTTTCTCTTTCCTTTTCATCGAGCAGTCAGAACTTTGACCGCCGGTGGGTTGGTCACGCTCCACAAATTGGCCATATTCGCTGGAAAGTCACAAAAATCTCCAAAATTCCCGTGGTGATGAAAATTCCACCTAGCAGGCACATCAGGATGGGTTTTTTTGTGATGTTGTGATTTCCATGTCACAAAGTGACTTTTGTAAGCTCCATATTTTACCGTTTAAGCCAGAGTGAGGTGGCATTTGTGAGCTGGGGTCAATCAGGGTGACATAAATCAAACAATCTCAGGTGTGTAGCTGTGAGTTACTTAAACAATATAACACCATCACCGCTTAATGTCAGAAATGTACCAAGTAACTCTAGTAATATTCACTTTAATTGTTTGATTTTTTTGGGGGTCCCATTGAAAAAGGTCCTGCCCCTCACTAATGTAGTGACTGCTTGTGGCCATCAGAGGGCCCCCAAACAAGCAAGGGTAGTGTGGAGGTAAATTATCTATTGAGTTTTGTGTAATTCTTCTGGCATCCTGCCTCTAGCCATTGAGCTCAGCGCATCAAGATGCCACTAACTAGTGATGACGCCTCATGAACCATTTGCAGTATTTTTTGACCCCACTAGATGGTGCTCTTTGTTCAAAAACAAAACCTTAAACAAAAAGCATTGAATATGCAAGCGGGACACAGAAGACAGGCTAATCATTGGGAAAGGGAATGATGGTCAGCTGGTCTGAAGGCATTGCCACCCTCCCCAGATTAAATAATCCAGCAGGTCATGCAATAACAAATTCAGAATGGCAGCTGGAGACTGCTAATTGGATTATAAATCCTGGACAACTGCACAGAAGAGCCCCCCAATTAATCTCCCATTTGGCAGGGGATTTATCACACAATTTGGTCCTCCAGGGGGTGGATGGGAACTTACCACCGTTGCGTAATCAAGGACCAAAATGACCACTAGAATCTGATGATCGATAGTACGTAGCTGTAGTTCTGAATTCACTGGACGAGTATTGCTTTCATTTTAATTTTCAATTTTAGATGCACTGTAGCTACCAAAGTAAGCAGATATACGTTGCAGAGTCTCAGGGCCGACGAATTCCCTGAACCATGAGGCTGACTGCAAATGCCCCATGATGGAAAACGCCAGTCTTTGTTTAGCATTCAAGAATGGAAGTGTTACTGTTTTGCTGAGGACAGGATGGACATTTACCAGCAGACCTGCTTGAAGTCTGAGGGCTTCAGGAAGGAACGGCAAAGTGCATATTCAGCATCACGTTGCAGAATAACGCCTTTGAGGTGGTCGACTCCTCTCCTAGGAGCAGTCCAAGCACGCTCGCCGGCACGGCCAGCCATTGGGATTCATGTGCTGTCACAGTATAAAAGACCCTCGTAGGCAAAAATTGGTCACTCTGGGATTCTACTGAGCCTCAGAAGATGAATGATAAATTAAATAAGGCTCATGACTAAATGCAAAAAAGAGAATCATTTAGGTTGTATCAGCGTGAAGTTTTGGAGGGAAAGAGGGAGCTTTGCCTCTTGATCTTCGGGTCAGGCAGAGTGAGGGGCAGCCAGGGCTTGACCTCTGACCTTTCTCCTCCTGTGGATAAACTGTGATTCGACCACGGTGTTGCCAATTTTCTGTCGACAAATCATATTTGTGGATGGCAAAAGGGGGGCGGGGTTATGTCAAAACGTGATTGACATTTAGAACCGCAACCACGTGTTGTCAGTCACCTTTCCATGTGTGCCATCCGTTCATCTGCTCGGTAGGATGTCAATAAAAACTCAGCATAGACATGAGCAAGCAACGCACGTTTCAGAAAGTGAGAGAATGAGGCAGACTGCAGAGAAGTCAGTGTGACAAACTGAAGCCAGCATCGTCCCGCAGAGCCCTTCTTAACAATGGATTAGATTATATTATCCGCCACTGAGCTCACCGCTGTAGATTGTCTCACCATAACAATGTGCTGAGGCTAGATTCAGAGGCAGTCTGAGGTAACTGGGGGGGCCATCTCACTCCCCTGCAGCTCCATTTTCCCTGTCAGGAATGACTGTGAACCCCCCCTCCCCCAGCTGCCACCATTTTGCATTTTAAAGAGTAGAATCCTAGATGACTGCAGGGACTTTGGACACCTCAGTCTCATCTCCTTCTCTCAGGCCCGGGGTATCAATATTTCAGGAGCTCCCGTCTTTGCCTCAGCCTCAACAATCTGTCGGACTCAGAACATCTGTGTTTAATTAACATCTGTATTTCAGGAGATAAGAAACACGGTAAACCTGGTGATACCTGCCAGAGAACACGGAGAGGAGAATTTTACCTCGTCATTCCTGTTCTTTTTAAAGAAACACAGATTTAGGTCATTGACATTCACCAGCGTCAGTGAAATATTCGTACAGCAAGAGTCACGTCCATTTAACATACTATTATTATTATTCACATTGACGACTGAACTACATGCTGTCGTCCTTCAATGGTACAAGATTAGCAGCTGAATCAGAGACTGAACTTGCAACTCCTGCAGTCATAACTTTAGAATAATACCTATTTATCCCAATCTGTGTTTTTTTTTTTTTTTGGATTAGATTTTCCATTTCTGGTTTTTCACTAACTTTGTCTGTTCATACGGAGCCTCATATAACAGCACAGATGCACCACGTGGACATGCAGTCCCCAATCGCTATGCCACCTTGTGGCCATGTCATGCCTGTGCAGTCTGTCGCGTGCACAGTGGTGCCTAGAGTTAATGCCCCCCCCCACAGAATACCATCCCAGGCCACATACACCTCAGCCTATGCACACACACCTGCCTCTCTCCAGGAATCAGTCCCCATCACACGGTAAATGTTATGCACTCACTTGGGAGTGGCAAGCAGGGAGCATGAATAATGAAACGGCCACAGAGGCATAGGCGGCCAATCTGTATGCCCGCTTGCTTTTTCCCTTTTTATAGAAAGACATAGTCTTGGTACTAGCTCCGCCTCACATGCCTGTCAACGCCCCTTTTTTTCAGGGTGAAGCAAAGGCGAACCTGTCAGCATTCTTTGGAGTCAGGAAAACAAAAAAGGCTTTGGAAAAACCGTCCAGCTCTCCTGCAGATCGGCACATTTGCCAGGGTGTCTGTATGGCATCTGACAGTGAGTAGATCCTGGGATCCCTCGATCATGACACCACTCCTGCCTCTCCGTTCATGCGAAGGCCGACCGACGTCAGAATCCGGAAGGAAAACAGATAGCGTCTCCACAGAGAGGGGGCCGTGGATCATCCATGCGCAGTGGCCCCACTCCCGGGAAACTTTCAACTTCTGAAGAAAGCGAAGGCCTCCCATAGATCTCCCGTTATTCGACAGCGCCATCTTGCAGGCCCCTCCCGGCTCCGGTGACTCAAACACAGCAGTGAATGCTTCAGGAATCTTTGAATTTCTATTTTCCATCTCCTTAAAATGGCTCCTCTTCCTAAAGAAGGAACACTAGCCTTCACTCAGCTGGTGTCAGTCTTCAAAACTAAAAAAAAAAACAATTAAAAAAATTTAAATGAAGTTTGCCTCAGCAAAAAAAAAATAATAATAACAAACGGTCAATTAGCGGTAATGCCGGTATAACAGATTACCAGGAATGACTCTGCTTTTCCACCAGCGCCCTCTACCATAGTATCAGAATAAGTGATTCTTGTTTTTACTGTTATAAAGTGGCACATAAACACTTGATAGTTTTATAAATCTTCTAGATGCTTTATCATTCCTCGAACACAGCGGCAGACATTTATTACTGATTTAGTTCACCAAAACACTCCACCAGGGGGCACCTCGCCCCACGCCTCCAGGGTCAGGGGTTCGACTTCTGTCCCTGATAATCGCTGTCCGTTTCCTCCTAACTGTGACTGGTATATAATGACATCATTAACACAGCACAGAAACGCAAACTGCTGCTGAATTAATATTTTCCCTCCTAACACGGCCAGGGCGTTTGTCCATCTTTGCGTCTTCGTTGACACCGAGTTCTGCTCGCTTGTATCACGGACAGTGGATCATAACAAGGATTCTGCAGAAAGGAAAATGCCACCGTTTTGCACAGATGGCACAGAATTCCCAGAGCAAAGGTACCATCTCTGTGTTTCTCTGTTCTTTAATGTGTCAGCATGTGTGAGTGTATTTTTGGAGGGAGGCTAACCCCTGCCGATCTACCCCCCTGCTCCCAAAAGAGGCCGCCCTATCACTCCCGGCACTCTGACCCACATCTGGGAACCAGGTAGCAGGCGTTCGGGTCCAGCCGATCCGCGCCGCTCGTGTTTTTCCGTCATTCCCACTTCCCTCCTGTATCCTTACTCGCCGCTAACTCTGCTAACACTTTCCGGAAACCTTGTCATTCCCCTTAGCTCATCTGCTGACTCCCTGACCTCAGCACAACTCCGGACGGCTTTCAGAAGCGAGCTGAGCCCTTTAAATCCAATGTGTGGCGATTCACTGCTGGTCGTGAGGACCGCAGGAGAGGCGGGGTTCTGTGAGACGGCAGAGATCTCACACTCTCTCCAGACCACTTCACGTGTCATTTCCTGTTAGCGTCGCAGACACCAATGAGATTACAGGATGGATGCCTGATTATGCCCCATTTCAGGGCAATCTTCTTCCTGCCAACCCAGTGTGACCTCGGATTTCTGAATTCCACCTGTGCCGAGTTCCATTATGCTATTTTGCATTTAGAAAAAAAAAAAAACAAATATCTTCATCTTCTTATTATATTGCAAACTGTTATCACCTTTAATTCAAGGATGCAGTTTTCTCAGGGAAAATGTCTTCGTGAAGAGAAACAAATAACCACTCATTCTGTCACCCATTTCCCAGACTATATTAAGAGAAAAGAAACAAATTCTGAGGTAAATAGTGGGAAATAATGAAACAATCGGTTGGAAGCTACGAAAGTCCTTGGTGTCTGAAGGTTATGAAGACCTGCATGCATCTCCAGTGAAGCAGTGCTTTGGAAGCATCCATTCACTCACCTTCTCCACACTGCACCTTCAGAAGTACACCCTTCCTGGTGGTCTTTACATCTCCCGTGGTTCATCGCTGGCAAGTGGTCAAGTTCCATCCATTTGGACCCAGTATGTTGTTGGTTCAAGTGCATCAACGGGACTGAACTATCCCAGTCAACTGCACAAGTGGGTAGAATAGGATAATGGGTTTCCTGGACTTTTTAGGCTAGAGCAGCGGGACTGTTTTGAGCCCCACCCCCACCTTG
>JAODJW010000050.1:4071071-4088126 GCA_026777045.1 Hyperopisus bebe
CCCCCCCCCCCCAAACCCCCCTGCCCCCCAGAGACTTCTTTAAAAGAGAAGTCATGAGGGCAAATGCCCCCCACACAACTAGCACAGGTACATAATTAATGCATGTAATGTGCATTTAAAGGCTACAGCAGCGATTCTATCTGTGAAAGCAAAATGGCCGACCACAACACGATGGCCCCCGGACCTAAGGAAGTCTCCTGCCCCCAGAGCAGGAGCCAGTCGGCGTCAAAAGGCTCCTCCCCGTCAGAAGATCATCCAAAGACCTTCTTATTAGAACTTTCCCGCAATCACCGCGCCACCTGCTGGTGCCCTCAGCTCTGATGTCTGGCACTCATCATCCGCATTGCGGTCTGAAGGGTTTTCTAAAGACTCCCACTGACCTGTGAAGGTTTCTTCTCTTGTCCAGTACTTGTCGACTTTGATGTCATTGACCCGGGAGCTGGCTGGACTCGTCAGTCGGCATGTTAACTTTCCATATGTGGACTCGTCAGTCGTCATGTTAACTTTCCATATGTGTACTTGTCAGTCGTCATATTACCTTTCCATATGTGGACTCGTCAGTCGTCATGTGTTAACTTTCCATATGTGAATGATGACAATGTGCGTCCGCTGTACAGGTCCTGCCGTTCTGCAGGTATTTCATCCAAATATTAAACCATCCCTAAGCAAACAGCCACCTTGGCAAGCTTCAGGCATCTTAGTGTGGACCACAAAATTCCCAACAGATAACGGAGATCGATCCCCTTCTGTGCCTGCTTCCCGAATCAGAGGCACATTCGTATGCGACCCCGAGAACGCCATCACCCTGAAAATGCGCAATTAAGCCTCGCTTCGTTAATCGGCTGAACCGATGCACCCCCTGGTCTCATCAGTGGTGGTTACTCTGGTGGCAAGTAGGAAGCGTCGCTTATTACATTTCGGCGTGAACAAGAATTAGTTCAGAAGAATGTTTTTTAGTTCATCATATGTCCAAAAATACTGGACCACAGATGTCACGGGAAACCACAGCAAAGTGAGCTTAGATTTTTCCACTAGGGCATCCATACAAAAAGTTGTACTGGAGTGTTCTTCACCTTTTGCATTAACATCTTCAGTAGACTGTTTTACCCAAAGTGATATACAAGTGGAGATTAAAGAACAGGGTCAACCGATCCCAGGGATTATTTGGGGTTATGGGCTTTGTTCACGGTCCCAGCAGTCAAGTCCAGTTACCTTTGATTCAAGCCCATGAGACCAAAAGTGAAGTCACTCTGCCAACCACAGGATTTGAACCAGCAACTTTCTGATCACTGGCACGGCATCCCAACACACATAAAACTGGACAGTCTATTGCCAGTAAATTATATTTAATGAGAGCAATGAGTTTCTGCTTTCGAATTTGTCCCGATGGTCTTAATCAGTCCTTAAGTAATTAGTGTTACCTTTAATCATTCTTCTTCACCCACTTTTGATCCAGTCAGAAAAAGTCAAGCTCTTTGGAGCGACAGACAGGAGACATCAGTCATGACACCTGGGTGGCTTAGGGAACCAGCGCTGAGTAATTGGAGCTGTAGAAGAACGCGACAGTGCAGAAAGTTATTCGCCAAAAGCTCACTTTGGCATCTTTGTAATCTTACTCGAACACATGTGAAAAGGTTCCTCTCGGAATACCTTCAGCCCACAAGTAGGGTGGCTCCCAACTTCCAGGGTCCCTCCCAGGCTTGACGTCCAAATAGCTTCTTACCGACATTCGATGCTTTTTTTTCCCTGAAGCTGAGCGACTCTGTAAATTGAAAAGCAATTGAGGAATTAACTGTCAGGGCAGAAAGAAGCAAATCGCTAGAAGAAAAAAAAAAACGCGCAAGTTATTTCCTTGTCTGGGTCCGGAAAGAGTCTCCAATAAGGAAGTCGTTACGACTAGCAGCATATGATACCGGAGCCACAAGAGCATCCTGCGCTAATTGATTTTCTTTTTGTTCATTAATTAGACACTAAGCTGTGAATATTAGTACCTCATTACACTGTTGACAGCATGAAATTATGTGTAAGCTTCTGAATCTCACAAACCTGGAAATTACAGGTTTTTACTGCAATAGATTAAACGCATACTGCGTTAATGGATATGCAATCGTGCTTTAAAGGGCACTATAATGGAAAGGAGCAGGCAGATCATAATAAGCAATTTTCACACGTCCTGTTTGACCAGCAGGCGAAGGTGAGTTTTCACTAGCAAATTTACTTGTCCTTCTCCCTGATGCTACATTTACAAGCCTGTGTCGGAGCTCCTCGAGGACGTGGGGGTGATGCTGTCCCTGCAAAGAAGGCGATTCCATTAGTAATAAAAGTAAAAAACCCAAATGACTCCTTCAAATTAGTTTTATGGGCCTTACTGTTTAACTGAAGTCGAACAATAAAGACTGATCTCCTCTCGCATCGTCCTGAAAACTGACAGCGCGGTTTATCCATGACAGTGCGGCACTGCGAACAATGGTTTGGACCTTGCAGATATTTTATTATTATTTTTTTATTATTATGATAGACTTGTGTTTGTGGTACCAGTTGATGGGGCTCTCGAGTCGACAGACCTACATTGCCGTATCTAAGTGAAAATCACATCATCCTGGCAGCTCCAATAAAGTCTTATCTGCCCCAATATTTAGCTGGTTTAGGCCTATATACTTACAATTTACGTTTTCCGAACCGAAGACGTCAAAACAGCTGAAAAAAATACTTTGGCTCGGGAGGTCTGCATTTTAATGCCCTGGCATGCGTTTTATTTCTACGAAAGCATAGACCCATTTTGCATGTTAAATCGCGATTTAAATGCGTTCGCTCCTGCGTCACATTAGCATGCCTGCTGCGGTCGAGCACTTAACGATTGAACACCAGATGACTCTCGCTGCCTTTCCCCTTCAACGCCCCCGCCCCCAATCGTCCAGTATTCGCTCATTCATTCACAGACGCAATTATGTATCCGGTAATATCCTAGACTCTATGCGAAGAGGCTAAGTGCGTGATTGCTAATGACCGCCCCCTTGCGGGAGGAACTCGTTTTAATACGGCATTTGCTGCGGGCTACGGGTTGGCTTTGGGTATCAAGGTGCGGCAGTTCTGTTCGAAGTAGTCTGGTGCCGGCTATCAGGGGGGCGGAGGGGGGAACACAACCTGAGGATGTGCAAAGAAAGGCATTCCCTTTCACACCGACAGCACCTAGAATTATGTAAAGCAAAATACCTTAATAGCTCCATCAGGACGCGTTATTTTATGCGTAAAATCTGCAGAACATGAAAAGCTGATTGTGGTATATGTATAATTTGCATATTCATTCGAGAATATTGGACCGGCTCCCTTACTGAGAAAAGACCTGCTGGGAGTTAAAGTTTATGTTATTTGTGCGCAATTACATTGATGTGCCAGTAGATGGAAGAAGAGCACCACAAAAGCTGGGAATCACGGGCGCGCATCTCCTAAAATGAGGAGAATGAGGATGAAACTGAAAAATTACAATCAATTAAGTGGGCGGTTGAGATGAAAAGGCAGCATAACGCCAAAATCGTATCAGTCATATCACTACATCATTGATAGGAAGCTCTTGTTTATTAAATATGGTCCTTTTCAGTAATTACAACATTGGACCTTAATATGTAACACTGAAAATTGCTCAAATTTAATCAGACTGGTCCACAGAGAGAAAGCATTTTTTTCAATGGTTACAGGAAATTTAAAAGTGTAATTTTACGATATATAATGGACGTGCAAACCTTACCAGGTACCTTTGGTGTGGACATTGTAAGAAATATGATTACAGAGTGAGATGTGGGTGTGAAATCGCCTTGGCGATTGCCCTCATGTTTAAGTGGTGATTACTGAATCTGTGGGCCCTTGCCTGTTACTGTGGACCTGTCCTTGTGTGCAGAGACATCCTGCTGTTACAGACACCAAAGCCTCATGAAATGCTTGCTGAGAGACACGGATAATAGCCTTCGCAAGGGAAAAAACGGGCTGTTAAGTATTAATGTGGTTTAATGGCATCGATGTAGAAGAAGGAGCCATTTCACTGGCCCGCTTTACTGTAAGTGCCGTCTCCAGGGGCAACCAGAATAGCAAGAGACACCCAGCCACCTTCGGCCAATCACAGGCTAGGGAGAGAGTTATGACCCGCGGTGGGCCAGAATTGGCTACTGCTTCACAGATTCGGGCTCTGCTGCTCTTGGTTTTTGTTACAGTTATGCAATGTGGTGTAAAGAAAGGCAGCTCTTTTACGATTACACTTGCAGGAAAATTGATGACTATTTGGGGTGCAAATGGAACGTCAAATTGGCTTCTGTAGCCCAGTGGTACAAACCTTCAATATTAATTTCTATATTTAATCCATGCCTTTTGATGGATGCACTGCTAAAGAAATTTATTTACTAACCTTTGATTTTATGTTATTTTATGTTGATTGACAATTAAAGGGGTCTATGAGAGTTGGACATCCTTGACTCAGCAAACTCGTTAGCGACTGGCTAACTCAGCAAGCTGCGATTAGCAGCAGAAGTTTCCTCATTGGGACCAGTGGGTGCCTTACAGTCATTAATAAACCCTGAAGCGCACCCCCACCCCTGCACACAGCTAGTACAAACATACCCAGGGCGGTTGGGGCTGCGGGGGCGGTGAGAGGTAGAATCGCTGGATCATGTTTAGTCAGCACTGAGACCTGACCGACCCGTTGACTTGAGCCCCGAGAATGTGGGGAGAGGGGGCCAGAGAACAGGAAGGAGTCCCTTGACCCTCAGCTGAACCTCAAGAGCTTCTGGTGGGGGCGGGAAGTCACATCCCATGATGCACCAGTAGCAGAGCCTGTGGACCCCCCCTCCAGATAGCTCCACTCCACCAGAGTAACAGCTCTGCAGGTTCTCATTACTGCCAGATTTATACCAAATACCAGGGGAGGTAACTTATCATCCAGATAATTACCCCAAGCATGTGAAATATAATCAGAGTAGGTCAGGACCCAACAGGGCCTGGGGTGTAGCTCTTACAGACCAGGATTGCTGACTTCTGAACCCCGAAAGCCAGCTTCTCTGATGATGTCACCTCCCTAGAGTCAGGGTGAGATTTGACCAGTTCCCTGAAGACATGGGCTCGATGGAGTGAGCCAACCACACCATGCTGTCAACTCGCCAAAGACACGGTCGACCGTGTTTGATACATGGGCTCTGTGCTCAAAGGCAACATTGTAGCCTGTGGATTAAGGAACTGTTGACAACTGATACTTTCTGTAAAATTCTCTACTTTCATCCAGCATTGATTAAAACTAATACGGTGTTGTCAGTAGTCCTCCCCAAAATGACACAAAACACCATGGGGCTTACCTTTCAATTATATAATAATAGTCAGCCAGTTATGGCTGTTTCTGTACACTGACAGGACATAATTATGGCTGTTGTTTTTGCACTGGTCAAGTGCTACGCTATTCTATGCTATGCTACGTTATGTTACGCTATTTGACGCTATCCTATGCCATTCTATGCTACGCTACGCTAAGCTATTCTGTGCTATGCTATGCTAAGGTGCTGTACAATTTCTCACCAGTCAAACAGCCCTCATGCTGAATATTAAACATAGTGGGGAAGGCGCGATTGCCGTGTGAGTCACTGATTACCCCCAAGCATCCTCATCTTCACCCTTCCCAGGTGAGCTCCTGTTCACCCATGCGGTTAAAGTATTTGTAGCGTATGCTAGCTGAATCTGCATCGCTTTGGAACCATACCACAGGGCCCCCGTCAGTTTAGCCTCGTGGTTTATCCTGTCATTTGTGAGGAAATGCATTCTGGATACCGAGACAGAAGCCATGAGAGGCAGTCGAGGTAAAAACACACTCTATTTAGCAGATAAGAACAGACACGGCCCAGTGGGAGTCGGCTGTGGCGCTAATGTGTGATAGCAGCTTTGAGCGGCGACTCCCACTAGTGGCATCACAGGCCCATAAATGAATCATTGTCTGGCATGTGCTGATCGATCAGCGTCGTCCAAAAAGTTCTCATCCTTCCTTTGAGGGAAAATAAAAGGTTGTCGATCCCTTCCAGCTACAGTCAAACTGAGGACAGGTCACCTTTACGGTCTGAACTACTTGTGCTGTTTAGTGTTTTACTGAAACAGCTGTGGTTTCTTACTTTGTGGGAAGACACGCTCTTAGATTTAAATAACATATTTTATTTATTAGGGTCTTATTGCCTTTTAACAGTATGTGTGAGAGACAGAGGTCAATAAAAGCTTCACACAAAAGTAAGTCTTGCGTGTTATGTTATTGCCACTAGGGGGCAGCAGAGAGCCCATCAGCTTCAGGCTCACTGCTGATAACAGGCAAATTCAATGCATATCTCTCTGTTAGAATTAGTACAGCATTTCTGCAAGCTGGCCTCAGGAGGCAGCCTTCCATTCTGTAAACATCAGGCACCCTGTGTACTACGGGAAAAAAATAAAGCGTCATCTAAATCTTGGATTAAATTGAAATTCCTACTTTCTTGAACATCTGCCCTTTGTCCCTGTTGTATGTACGCGTCACCTGCCTGACAGAAGCAAGCCAACCACAGGGAATAAATCTGAGGCAGATCATATGCTTGAGAGGCATGCTCCTCACTGAAAGCGTGCTCTTTCACCCTTTTTGGTCGACGTGTTTTTTGCCCCCCCCCCCAAACTGTGGATGCACACCCTGGCTGCGGTGATGTGGAACAAAAACTCTTTAGACTCTAGACCTGCAGGTCCAGACTGGACTGAAATCTCCACAAGAACAAGCTGTGATCAGAGGCCTTCTAAACCTTAGAAGAAGGTTCCCCCACAGTTACATAAACACACCGCAGGGACTGTGGGAACAAGCCAGCTCCCGCCTTCCTCGCAACTGGTTTATTAATGATGGAACATTGTTTCTTGATCTCCTCTGGCGCCCCCCACAGGAGACAGATTGAAATGCAGCATGAATTCAGTTGTAGGAGCACCGCGCTCAAAGAAATGAAGACACGTACTTTGTAGCCTGGAAAAAAAATGACAGCTCTTGACTGATCTGGCTGTTCTGATATATAAAAAAGACTCTACATCAAAGTGGATATTGGCATGTGCTAAATCTCTGTCATGCAGAGGCAGTCAAACCAGATGTCGGAGATATGTGTCTGCCAATGAAAAAAGTCTTCAAGAAAAAATGAATGAATAGATAAACACAAACATGAAATTCTAAGCTGTATTGCTAAGCCAATCTGAAGTATCTCTTTGGTCTCTCTAAAGGACAGACTGAAAAAATGCAAGCCAGACCCATGTATCAAAGGTCACTGGACACTTGTGTGATGGAATAGAAATGAACATGTCTGGTTTGCTTTAGAAACAAATCAGCATACCACTGAAGGATAATTTATGACAAACAGCCGGTGATATAGTGTGGATTTAAAGATCAGGGAGCTCTGCTGTTGAAGAGGGCAGCCGTGGTCCTGCCTTCCTGCCTCACCAGTTCTTGAAGATGGTCTCTAGGGTTGCGGTCATGGCCCAGAGTTCTCATCTGAGTCACAAAAAAATGCACAATGAAGATTTAACACAGACACAGTTACACAGCAATACAAAGTTGAGTTGGGATAAAATCCAGAAGAAAACCTCTGAGGTCCCAAGCATCTAAAGGGTGAGGATGCTCCCCATTTTGTGCTGGAACACAGCAATAATGCAGTAATTGTTGCAGCACACGAGGAATGTCTTCTAGATATGGAATCATGTGACACTGCATGATGCTATTTCCCCATGTTGTACAAAGGACTGCCAAACAATGCAGGACGTCTCATACCCCGAGTTTCCTGGAGCAGGCCCCAGACTAACCCTGACCCTGTCCTGCGTAAGTATTTATGGAATATGGATGGATGGATGTTTTGCCCGAAGACGTCTCTTCATTAAGCCGACGGGCACTCCTCACTTGGGTACGGGGTGTCCCCCGGATACCGAATCAGGCACAATCAGCTGGTATTAATTGCCCGAGTTGTGACTGCCTGCCCTCTAAGTTGGTACAGCTCCGCTTTTGGAACGAACAGGACCATATCTTCTGTTCGCCGTTGTTTTGCTTTCGGCGAACTAAGACCTCAGCTTGTTGAGTGCCGGTAGATTAATTGAACGTTATTTATAGATTTGGAAGCTTGACTTTAGAGAAACACACAAAATAAGAAGTGATACAATCTCTCATTTCAAAGATATTTGGATACGTTCCCTTCTGGAAGACAGCATGTTCTTGCTCCGCTCATATCTTTGCCTATGACCTTCGTGTATAGTCTTATAACTTAATAAACTAAATGCTCTCTAACAGAACAGAGAGGCACATTCAGAATACAGTCGAGAGAATATAATATGTGTTCTATTCCATATGCAACACACACTCTTGTCTTCAGAGATGCACTGAGCGAGACTCTATTGGTTCGTGGCAGAGGACAGCCAACGAAAGCATTTAGCTCTCTGGCGCCATCTTCTGCCTATGAAGAAAAGCATCACACCGGGCAGAGTGCCACGATTGATTCTTTCAGTTGTTAATTCATGCTTTCCATTGGCTGAATCTGTGAGTGATCCTTTTCCATCGTTGTTCAAGAAACAGTCCATCTCTTCCCAGGAACACCACGATAAATGTCAACCCTCCCGGGTCACTGATGACTGTCCCACTGAAACGGTGTCACTTTTCCGATACTAGGTGCCCTGTGTTTGCATTTTGAACATAGATTTAGTTCATACTAGATACTAGCACAGCTATGAGGGCTCTATGTATCATACTAGGCAGGTTCTAATAGTGTTTTCTATAGCTGTTGCTACAATGCTGATGGACTCTTGTTATTGGGCACTCACTGGTGGCCCTGCTTGTCTACACTGACGCCTTGACAGCTGTTTGCTTGTGATGCATTATCGCCCTCACTTGTACATCACTTTGGACAAAAGGTACCTGCCGAATAAACAAATGTAAATGTTCGGGGGTAATTTAGGAACAAAGCAGATCAAAGACACGACTCTGGCCTCATGGAATTGCCAAACAGACAAAGGCTCCGGCGTAGATGAAGGAGCTTGCCAGATTATAAGTAGCTGAACAAAACCCTGGAGGAACATCTTTGGATCCTTCAGCTGATACCACCTTCTTGTTAGCGACTAAGTAGAACCTTGCGGGCATCATCTTCCCATTTCCATGGATTTTTTGAGTAATTGTCCTGGGAGTCGCTCATAATCCCACCTCACTGAATACCGACACAATGCTCAACAATCTCTTCAGTATCACCTCTGATGGGCAGTCAAGAGCACTGCATGTCTCATTAAGATGCCGAATTCTGATTGGATGTCAGATTACAGCGGGCGTGGTCCTTCTGCATCCCTGTGGCTTTCGTAACACAAGACAAGTAAATGGTATAATTTATAACTGCATAAGAGAACAAATTATGCACTGCCAAAGTATAGGTTAAAAATATATATCTGCCCAACAGAATAATGTATAAACCTGAACACTCTGGAATGCAAATGAGGAATTTATCATCCCTAATTAAGTGCATAAAGTTATGCCTGCACAGCCCAAACGCTGTCAATGGAGATTGAAGTCTTCCCGGGTCATTTGCATGACAGCAATTATGCGTGGGCACAATTTATTACGCAGGTCCCTTTAGCGAGCTGTTTGCTATGACAAGAGGCCGCCTGGCTATCGCCAGAGTTGGAGCAGCCCACGCTGGGCGGGGGCGGGGGGAGTTCACCTTTCCAGGAGCCCAGTCCATCATGGTCTCTAATGAGCACTGGTTAGGACAGCAGACTGCCTCCCCCCGCCCACGCCCAGCATTCTCCGACTGATTCGGGGAATCAGCTAAACTGGTTTCCACTAAGCAGCTTGGCAGCTTCCCTCAAATTTACCAGCAAAACATTGTTGCCTTGGAATTAAGAATTCCAAATATAATCATACAATGCATGAGGGATCGAGTAAACCTGTCTAGGTAGACTGAATAAAACTGATGCTGGCTGTATTACCGCTCAGCCGTCCAATCGCGGTGCCCCCTTGTGTCATGTGATGTCATGGACGAATCATATCTTCACAGCCACAGCTACTAACACACACAGCCTTGACCTGAGAGCGTTACCCTTCAGAGCTGGCACACTCTTTGTCAAACACAAGGCCACACCATACTGGTCATGAATAAATGCGCATCTCTACTGAGTATCAGGGATCCGTGTGGCTATTTTTCTAGGGTCAAAATAAAAAGTTATGTTTTAGCCAAGAAATTCTTCCACCGAATCTCTGAAAGGGGATTCAGTGGCGTCAAACTCTGTGTATTTGTTGCAGGTGTTGTGAACGTGTCCTGGAACAACTGGGCTGAATCGCCAGTGTCCCGCTTTGCCAAAATCAACCCCCCCCCCCCCCCATCTTGTTAAAAATGGACTCTCTCCCCTCAGCCTCCAGGGTAGCTCTGCTATGTCTTCACCATGGATGCCGAGACAGAGACCACAATCCATCATCGGTCCCGGGTCCGGCCCAGGGGGGGCAAGGTGAGAACAACAATATGCTCATTAAAGCGTTCTGGGGACGTATCTGTCTGCTGGACGCCTGATTTACTCATGTGCCCTGGCTGACCCCCTTCCCAAGTGCCGTTTCCCCGTTCTCGTTAATGGAATCCTTCTAGAATTCCGATTTACCTTGAGGAAGGCTGCTGCCCCCCAGAGGAGCTAAACACCTCCAGGTGCAGCACAGTAGCCTCCTCCGCCGTCAGAACTGAGCAGTAATTGTTCCCTCGCTCAAACCTTGGACACTGGAGATATGAGAGGCACTTAATCTGAAAACCTTTGCTGAGCGATCAGCTCCACAAGCACGCTGAAAATTACCTTGAATCACAAGTGGAAATAAAGAGCCTGTTGAATAAAAAAAAGATCAATACTTATGTTTATTCATATAAACTTCAGCTATACCACCAGCTACTGAAAGGACCAGCGATGAAATGAGCTCAGTGTTTGCGGCTAATGTTTACGGCTGCTACTGTTTTCAGTTTCACGCTAAATTAGCTATGTTTTACGAGTCGATATGTCTGCTTCGGATTTTCATTCCATAGAAAGAAAGTATCCCGGGGAAGAAGGCCGCGGTAGAACATGCCTTCGTAAACACACATCTTTTGCTGGTAAATTATAAGAGGCATCTTGTAGTTTTTAAGACATAAATCACAGCTAAACCTGTGATTTATTACATAGAATACATTGTGGCAGTATTTAATCACTTCATTGATAGAATTCAACAAAAACCACACACACACAAACTATGCCACCTAACTCACACTGCAAATAAATTATCTTGAAATAATGCACTAATTGAAACGAATGAATTCACGTTGTTATGATGGATGGTGTTTGGTTTGGGGCAGGCGTTCGGAACGCAGCGACCCGTGATACGCACCCTCGTATGATGGTCTGCTGAAAGTTGCTATGTACTTAGGTTTGAAGTGAAATCACTCAGAGCTCCTGGCAATCTGGCCGGAGACGTGGAGGATCGCAGGCAGCACGAATCCATATCAGAGCGCCTCAGTAAGGAGCACGCTCAGGAGGAGAGCTGAATCAAGTACCAGGGAATTGAAAAATGGGCTCTGCGTTGCTTCATAAAGTGGAGTGATACCGTGACAGGAAGTCTTTGGAGTCAGAATTACACGGGACCGTAATTTGTTCTCTTTTATAGACCTCCAATCTATAAAAGTAAAAGGTCAATCTGACGGGCGGATTATTTATATTAAAGTTCCTGCATGGAGGACTGAAAAAGCAAGGAAGCGATACAATGATCATTTTGGCTAAAGGAATAACCTGGGTGCAAGGTAGCGAGAACCCTTCCCAGCCGCAGTGTTCCGGCGTGTTTCTGCAGGTTCTCCATTTCAGCCCGAAGTAGGAACAGGCCCAAAAGGGCTGTGTAGAGGTTCTGTCATTAGGAGGGGCGCCTTGAGATTGGTCTAGCAGCAGAAATGGAGATGTAATGGAAGGACACCCCCATGCAGGATATGTCAGGTGCAGGAGGAGCTAAGAAGCTGAGCTTTAGACCCAAAACATCTGGAGATCTTTATAGCAGAATTGAATTTTCCCGTTTCAGACTTGTGACACTGTCCAGCAGTGACTGCAGGTTTCCCGACACAATCATCCTCCGCAGTGCATTTAGAGACCCCCTTCCTCCAGAATCTGGACCATCCGACTCTGCTGACAGCTGTGGTGAAAGGACCCTGGTCCCATTAATAATTACACTTGCAATCAGTGATCCACTCTATTTTCCAGGAGTCCTTCTCAGTGCCTGAAGGGATGAGGTTATAATATTCTGTATTGTAAGGTGTAACATTACGTTCTCTCCCTTCTGACTAACTGTGTTTTTATTATCAAGATATCCTGCCTACCCTGCTGCCCGCGACGTCTCCGCTACCTGTGGCGTCTCTCCGGCCTGGTCGCCCTTCCGCCTGTGACGTCTCTCCTGCCTGCCCAGTTGCCGTACCACTGTTCATCCTGCTATCAGAAGCAGTACCAGCACTTAGCTGCCATCACCTCCCTGCCCCCCGCAATTGAGACTCAAATCTCAAAATTTGGACAGTGTGAATTGGGACTTTGCCACCTTGTTCATTTCACTTCCTCTGCCAGCCCCTGCAGGATGGGCTCCCCCTTTGAATCTGGTTCCTCCCAAGGTTCCTTCCTTCTAGGGAGTTTTTCCTTCCCAGTGTCGCCTCTGGCTTGCTCACTGGGGACTTTGGGCAGGGATAATGTAAAGCGCTTTGAGACGATGTAATGTCAAAATGCGCTATACAAATAAAGTTTGACTTGAATCATTTTTTAGTTTTTTAATTACACGTCTACTTTTGCTAGAACTTTCTTATAAAATGTACTATGCATTACGTCTGCATTATGTGGGATTACGGCCTAAGCACCCATAACACTTACGACACTCACTTTCTTTGAATTTTCTCACAATTAAGATTCACAAGTTTGAAACATGGGTGGTGGCTTCTCAGGTCAATACTTCAATACTTCAAGTGATAGGTGTGCTGTATCGAATAGGCTTAGCATCGATAGGCTGTATCGAATGCTTGAGGTGCTCTCAGTGAACGACCCGGGCAGCGAAATGATGAAGCACAGTGGACGGGCAGCCTGCCTTCAGCAGATACTCAGGGGGTGCTTTGGAAGCATACTGTGAGTGTTCTGTACGAGGGGGGGGGGGGGAATGGTTCCTTCCCTCCACAGCAGGGTTTTCAAAATGTGTGTTTTGTTCCAGTTGCAATCCGCTGAAGGCGTTCTGTGCGCTCGAGTGACTCAAGACGTAAATATCTGAATCATTAAAAAACTGACTTCATGGTAACAATTGGCTAATGGCTCCTTATGGGAAATCTAAATATAAAAAACAGGATTCCAACAAAAACCTCATTCACAGGAGCCCAAAAGGAGCCATCTCTGCTAGCCAACATCACACTGGTCGTTACAGTACATCCTGATCTGTGGGGGTTGTCCGTGAGACTTGGAGAATCTGTAAAGTTGCACCTATTTCCAGGTATCCTGTTCCAAGCCATGCTTCCTCCCCAGTTACATCTATTTCCAGGTATCCTGTTCCACATATGTGCTTGTTCCCCATTTTCATCACTTTCAGGGTATCCTGTTCTACATCTCTTATTGTTCCCCATTTACTTCTGCATCTGGGAATCCTGTTCCACAGTTGTGTTTGTTTGCCAGGTGGGGGCAGCTCTCAGCGTCATCACAAGGATCTGATCTCAGTTGATGCTGATTAGAAATCTCAATATAAAACCCAAAATGAAACTCAATAGATATGGATCAGGACAAATCCCTGCTCCAATCACCACCCACCAGATTAATGTGTAACTAAACTGTTCATGCACATACACCTACATTTACTCACACTAACTAGCCACAGTGTAACAGTTTATTTATTCATGACATGCTCAGGTGAATGGGTCTGTCCTGTTGAGTTTTATCATGGGAGAGTAACTGGTGAATTTACAGCATCTCTCATCAACGCTTAACATTCTATTGTTGTTTACTGACAGACAAACAGAATTACACATTTCACTGCTCAAATGCATAATTAAATGGCAACCATTCAGGTCACAGAAAAGAGTCTTTGTTTCCCGTTTCCTCATTTGAAGGGATTTTGATGCACAACAACTGCACGGGTACGACGTGACCTTTCATGGAACAAAATGGGAGGTGGCTTAACCTCTTGGCCTCATCTAGATGGCCCCCTGATTGGTAGAGATGTTGAGTCACCATGAGAACAACAGTGATGTCAGTGACAACTCTACAGGGAGAGTCTGCAGGTATCCATTTGGTTCCTGGGTCACTGCTGGTAACGAACTCTAAATATGGAGTCAACAGACAAGGAGTCAAATTGCAGGAGAGGCTTTTGTGAGGAGTCCAGCGCTGGGACTCTTTTCACGAGTCTGAGCCTCGCTACCATCACTAGCTTTCTGCTGAGAAGCTGTCAGGAGTGATATAAGATTCGGAATATATTACACTCTCATTCACGCTTTTTCCCATCGTACAGCACAGTGACGTGTCTGCGAGATGATTTATAACGAATATTTGAGTCCATCCATCAGTTTCCAGCACTTTCTTTTTAAGATTAAACACAACCTCAATGATCTGTTGGCCGTTGTGTAAGACACAGGACATGTGACAGGACATGTGACAGGATATGCCCAGGACTGGACCCCCAGGACACCAAAGAGCCACTAAAATATCTCCCTATTCATCAGCAGCTGATGACACTATAATTAGCTAGTCCTCATATAGGTGTAACTCGGCGGTAGGTAAAATATGAAGCCCCTTGTCCCAATCATCATAAAAAAGAGCCGGTTCTGTGGTGGAATTACTCCCACTTAATGTCACGCGAAGCCTTATAAATGCTTCGCATGTCCTCCGACCGTGTTTAAGAGACCATATAGCGAAAGGAAATGGACGCCAGCGGTAGATTGTGTACGTGACAAGCTTTCCCCATTAAAAATGTCAACTGAAGGTGCTTCAGAAAAACGATCGATTCGCAGAAGCGGTAATGTCATGACGTTTCCTACCACATACCGGGCTTCAAAAGAAATGAAGAGCCTCGTTTGCATAAATAAGGTCCTCAGGTTTTCATCCGTCAGCAGTCAGGCTCCGATGTTCTCAACGGGCAGGCTAAGGACAGCCTCAAATGACAGTAATAGGAGCCCAAACGCTGCACCCCCCCGAATGGCCAGGCAGGTTATACTTGTCACTGTCTCAGTGGCAGCACCCCTGGATGTCGGGAGAGCCGTGACTCACCTTCAGAGGAGTGGTTGTTTGTCTACAGGCAGCAGGGAGGACGGACACAGCCAGAGACCGGGGTCCTGACAAGCCCTCAAAGAGGACTGCCCTTCCAAAATGTGGCAGGTACGTAATATTACCGACGGGAGGCGACCAGGTCAGCCTGTGGGTTCATATCCTCACAGAGATTCTACTTCTTTGAACTTGGAGCCACTTAAAAAAAAAGAATAAAAATGTAAATTTGAGCTAAAGTCACCCTTAATAACAGCAAACACCGAACTACTGAGGAGAATAATGGAAAAATTGTTGGAAAGAGCAGAATGTTGTCATTCGGAAACTTTCTTCAACATGGAAACATGTCTGATAAGGGTGGCGTAATTCTCTCCGGCCATTTCTGAAAGCTACAACGAAATTGGGATGCTAATTACGAAAGGGAGACATATCCCAGGATGAGGAAATAAAATACCGCGGTTGCGAGAACAAATTAGCGTTTGGGAAAAGAGGCCGAGGGATGAACCGACCCATGGTCTCGCAGCCATGCTGAGCAGGCAGGGCGAGAAAGGAGAGGAAGACATGGCAGCTACCCCAGGAGATGGTGCAGGTCACCTGGTGACCTGGCGATGGAGGTTAGGAGACATCAGGTTTCTTCTATAGGGGGGTTGGGGGGGGGGGCACCTCTGTGTAAGATTGTCAGGTGATCAGATCTGATGTCATGCTGCATTACACCTGTCCCAGGATCCCAGTGGTTGGGCAAGAATAGGTTGTTTTTCTTCCCCAGTAGAGCAGAAGAAGCCTTAGCGATCACAGCTTATGCTTGAAACGAAAACATCACACCTTTCTCACAGCATCTGTCCATGCAGCCGCAAATTCAGAAAGACTGTCAGTCATTTTATTTTTGTTTACTAGACATTTTGTTTTGCTTCTAGACTTTTTGACTAGAAATGACACATCAACCAGTCATGAACGCTGGATGATAATAGGATTATCCCTTTAATCGTCACATGAAAGGCGACTGCCGTTTCCATCAAACGTGGGGTGTTCGTTATTCCCGGGGCCTGCGGGAGCGATTTGTATCACATAAAGGCAAATTAAATGAGTAGGATGATCTGGGACAACCTTTAATTAGTGTAATTACAGAGGCAAAGGAGTTAATCAGCACAATCAGAGGGAGATGTCCCGTTTGATGGTGCGCTAATCAACGCGGGTCCATCGTTATGTCACAATGAACGGCACTCCTCAGTGGAAAAATGTCAGCTCAGGAAATACTGACGGCAGAAATGCAGGGAGTTCAGATCTCTTGATGAGCGATGTAGGCGTACGAGGTCGATGTCGCCTCGCTCAGAGCGGCAGGACAATGATGTGGAAAGTGACACACACTCAACAAAGTTTATCATCCATAGAAGAGGAAACCTTGCAGAAATGTTTTTGGGTGGAAGAGGATACTTACAGCTTGAGGCAGATTCTCTATAATCATTTTTACCCGTGTAAACTTCTTCAGATATCCTGCAGTGGGGATTTTTTGCAACAGACCAGAAACCTAAAGGCACTATCTCTTCAAAGGCGTCAAGTAGCCACTGGACACACACACACACACACACACACACACACACACACACACACACACCCTTCCCTGTCCTAACCCTAACCATAAGCAACTAAATACCAGACTTTTGGCATTTTTACTTTTTTGATTGCAATCACAGATTTTTATAAAAATTGAATTTCCCCTTGTGGGGACTGAAAAATTGGTCCCACATAGTCAAACTAACAGGTTTTTATCTCACTGTGGAGAAATCTGGTCCCCACAATGTA
>JAODJW010000050.1:4110607-4127440 GCA_026777045.1 Hyperopisus bebe
CCCCCCCTCAAGTGTGACGTGCCTATAAATACCCGGGTCTCCCTCTGACCTGTGGAGCCCAGCTTACCCTGAACCGCAAGCTCCGAAAGTTCAACAAAAAAGCAGAGAAAAAAAAGAAAGTGGTTAAACACAGGATGGCTGCAGTATCGATCTCTGAATACGCTGACGGACGCCTTCCTGGCTGGTCTGGTGAACCGCGACACTTGCCTTCCCGCTCTGCCGCTTCCCCCCGCCTGCGTTTTTCCTCCTGAACCTCCAGCGTGGCGTCCCACAACGTGGGGATGTTTATTGTCTTGGGGTCGCTTTCTTCCGGAAGTCAGGCAGGCGGGGGCCAAAGGCCACGTGCCCCCCCGCGACATACGAAGTACTTTCCCACAGCTGGGGGATCCTTTGTGACCGAGATTGCACCCCCCCCCCCCCCCAACGTCCTGTCACTTGGTACATTCTCTCGCCATTTTTTTTTTTTAAAGAAGCTTTCGCTGTGGAATGTAGGGAATTTCTGTTAGCTGACGTTTGTCGATTTGGGGGGGGGGGGGGTTTGAAATTGTTCACCATCAGCAGTAAATATATGTGTGCGCTGTAGGATGTTCTCTAGGGGACTCGGACTGCAAAGCCTCACTCCCAGTGCAGCCCAAACGCGCATCGCCTGCAATTTGCTAACATGCGGCAGGACAGCATATTCCCCGAACTTTCACCATCATCATCATCACACACCTCCGATTTACGTCAAGCTTATTTTCAGGCCTTGCCGAACCTTCACATCGTTTGTTATGTATTTTTGACAGCAGGGCAAATAAAAATTACCATAGAAATAGTGTTTTTTCTTTTTTTACTTTCAGCTCAGAGTGAATAATGATATGGGGTGAGATCCACTGTGAAAATACTTTTCATTAAATGAAAACATGAAAACATAAAAATAGCACTTGACAATAATAAAAAAAATAACATTTCTATATAAGAAGAGATGCAAAACTCCCATTCACACACAATTACAGACGATTCACTGAATCACATGCCACCCCCCCTCCCCCACTAACTCTACCCCTCCCTATCAGATCAGCCTTTGAAAAATATCTCTCTGCTTGCACAGTTTACCTTTAATCTATAAAATAATTCTTGATTTCATGATGAACATGTATATAAACAAAGAAACTATACCAGTCACTGTTAAAGAATGCAAGGAAATAAAACATGTCTCTCTCAGTCCTGTGTTGTATTCTTGCTATAATTTAGTAGCCAAGTTGAGACGACTTCATCCAGATTAATATGCGTGAGTTAATCGGGCGAACAGCCTGTTCTATCGTCTTTGGCGCCTGGATGTAAGCGATTGATGTCCTCACCGCTGCTGCAGGGCTGATGAAAGGAGGTTCCTGTCTGTTTGTCGGTTTACCTCAAAGAAAAATTTTGCAGCCCCCCCCATCACAATGCTGGACAAGAACAAGATATGTCTGCGTTCGTTAAACGCAATCAGGTTCCTCAGATGACCTTTGAGATGGTGAGTATTATGAAAGGATTATCTCACAAGGACAGTGTTTCCCAGCCGTGTCCTCTGAGACCTGCAGACTGTCCATGTTTTCGCTCCCTCCAAGCTCCCTGCCAGACAGTCCGCATTTTTGCTCCCTCTCACCTCCTGGTAGGAGCAAAAACATGGACCGTCTGCAAGTCCCCGAGGATTGGGTTGGGAAACACTGCCCAAAAAGACCACTGATCTCCCGTGAAGGACAGAACATCTCCAGCCAACATGTGTCCTATTCGCTAGCATGTACCTTAAACCATTCTTCAGGTCGGCCTGTTCATACAAGGCTCTACCACATAAGGATCCTTAAACAGGACAGCTGCTGCTCCAGGTTAACCCCAGTCAACCTTAACCATGTGTGCCTTTGCTCCAGCAGCACGGGATTTACTGCCTCATGGGGAATGAGATCTATCCTGCTTCATCATGATTCCATTCCAGAACCATCTTGTTCATTTCCAACCACGACAGATGAATAATTATCCTGTGCATTTAAAAATCGCAACCCCACCAGCTTCCCTGTTTTTTTTTTTTAACATCCTTCGATAAATGTGGAGCTCTCTGTCCACATTCGTCTAACGGCTATGTCTCTCTCGCATTTGTGTGTCGGCCCAAATTGAGATTTAAGCCTTTCTTGCCGGAGTAATAAAAGGAGAATGTTGGACGGGCCGCAGAACAGTGTAAAGCATAAGGTGGGAGTTCAACCTTGTTCATGTCTCCAGCGTGAGTCCCAGCTGATTAACAGGCGGGGGGGGGAACGGCAAGAACCGGTAGGGAGTAGCTAAGGGTCCACAGAGCTGAGACCCCCAAAAGATGGTAAGCAGAGAGACAAGAAAAACCACATGAGCTTGTGTGTTCCTGAAATCAGAAACCTTCTGAAGAGGGTGGGTTTCCATTTGGAAATAAACATTGTTATGTAGCTGTACGAAGACCCAACCTGGTGCCTTTTTCATTTCAGAGAGGTCTCTCCAGGAGCACCAGCGTTAACGAGGGCGAGAGGCGTGCCATCTGAAAGCAGCCCCCATTGGCATGTGATTCTGAGCCGCAAGCATCCCACCTTTTGATGTGAGCCCCCCCCCCCCTGCAAAGTAGGCACCCCCCACGCAACTCGCAACAAAATCCAAAGCCATAAAACACAGCTTCTGCATAGCCATCAGATTGCTTTGTGCATGATAATCTTTATGCAAACACATCTTCTCTAGAAAAACAATACATTAAGGCCAATCGTAGCCTCTGTAGGGAGAAACTCTGGATTTATTTAAAAAGGTGTCAGACAGGCAGTAGGGGGATTAATTATTTCAGACCTCCTTCGAGGTTCTTTCATCTGGACTTAAAGTTGGAAAGCGATTTAAAAAAATATAACATGAAACTGTTGTTTCCGAATGGAAAAGTTACACAAAACCATGTTTTCCCCAAACATTAAAACTTGGTTCTTAAGCGTCTTTTGAGGTTTGCCGATGGGATTATTTATGACCATAGAAAGCGCGATTACATTTTCTCTTTGTACGCGGATCTTCCAAAGCACTTCCAAGGAGCACGCTGCGGTGGACTGTTAATTTAAAACTAAAAAAACAGACGCAGAGATGTTGTTCTGTTGCATGCAAGGCAAATTTTAGCCTGCTCTGTAATCTACCCCCGGGGAGCCCCTTAAAGATTTGACAAGCGAGATTAATAGCAGCTGTAAACACTCCAATTCTTATCCAGTCTTCCATCCTCATTAATGAAACGGGGGGGGGGGGTTGACGCAGAGAGGTTTCACAAACAGGAAGTACAGTCCTGCGTGGAAGCAAATCAGAGGGCATCGATGCTGGAGAGCTAATGTTCACTTCTGCTAGAGAACGGCATCCCTAGCGCTGAACTTGTGAAGGCAAATCGGGACCACAGGTGGATCCTCAAAACAATCGCTTTTCAGTTGAAAAAAGTAGCTCACACTGTAAAAATGGCAGTAAAGCATTGTAATGGTGTACAATGGTACACACTGTGGTGGTGTTTATTGTCCCTGGGGATGCACTGAAAAAGTCACTTTGGGCCCTCCCCTAGTGTAGTGACTGTTTGTGACCAACAGGGGGCTCCCAAACTTCAGGGACCCTGTCCATTCACCCTCCTCCGTTTCATGATCTTAGCTGGAGGTGGTTGTATGATGGAGGGTAATAATAGATTTTATTACGATTGATGAAAGGTGAGAAAGCTAATCTGAACTTTATGAAAAGGCTAAGCAGCCAACAACTTGCAGTTTAGCTGAATTTGCATCGACTCCAGACTCCCCACGACGAGCAATTGTTTCCCTTCCATCCACCTATTCAACTTAGATAAACATGCTATTGGTCTTACCTCCTAGTTGGAAATGAGCTTGATGCAGAAGATTCTGCATGAAGACCTGTGTCCACAGAATCTATGGAGATGCAGGTCTGACCTGGTGGCCATCACCAAAAAAAAAGATCTGTCTAAAAATGAGAATGTCTGGTTTACGGCCCAGAAGAACAAGAGGTCAGATGTCTGAAATGGCTTTTTTGCTGCATCACTGCTGCTGCACACATCCTGGGGGAGAGGTACTTCACACCGATAGGAGGAAGAGGAAGGTGATTTAGCAGAGTGCGAGACACTGATCATCGGATCTCAGATGCCCAGCACCATTTAGAGAGAATGCTGCAGTCGGAAGTCGGCGTTGATTAAAAGAATCATACATATGGATTTGACAGAGCCTGCTTTCAGGCTATTACAAGCCCCACACGTCTGCCCCGCTGACGGATCCGTCTCTTTCCGAGCAGAGAGCGGTGATTTAGGGGGTCGGGCTCAAGGCTTGAGAGCATAATCTCACTCAGGAATGCGATTGTAGGCTGTAGCACCGAAGTCTGATTCATCATGGTGCTGAATGGGGTAATACCACTGTAAAAACATGGTCTCAATAGTATATATGTCAGCGCCAGGGTTCTGGTCTTAGAATAGCATCCATTTATGTCAACTCACCTATAGCAGTGTGGCATCTAAATTAAAGGGGAAGATTTTAATGCTAAACCTTCATGTTTTCCCCATATAAATTCTGCCCATTAATACTAATAACAGTGTACGTAGTAAAGACCCCTGACATTACTAGAAAACGTGAATATGTAAACTGAAAATCCTCCAAGAACTGCCTACTGTGTGTTTCGAACATTTTAATGAAACATCTGGTTGCAAACTGTCGAAACAAAACTTGAAACGTTGACACGCTATGGTCTAATTTTTGCAAGAGGCAAATCAAATAGTCCGTGTTTTGATTATATCATAACTGAATATTAATTACATGTTTGCGAAGCAATTAATGTGGGACACTTAGCTGTAGGGATGAAACAGAAGCCGCCAGTCACGTGTTTCACATGCAATCCGTCATATTTTCGTTTCCTTTCAAGATTCGGGGGCAAAGCCAAGAAAAACAGGGTGAAACTGTCTTTGAACGGAGTCGCATTTCTTTCGTTTGAGGCTGCACCACAATGCCTCAGACAGCTTAGTGATAACGTTTCATAATTTAATGGTTAATCACTTAAAGTTCTGTAAATGTAACTAGAAACACGTAGTAAGCTATATTGCATTACTAAACTTACGACCCTGAATAGCAGCTCCCTCCCCATGTAAATGTGTCCGTTGCCGTCTGACACCTTTCTGGACGCGTGTCCGTCACAATCCAGCGTTCCCTAATAACTGGAGCCAAGGACAACACAAGCAGATCTTGGGTGTCACTGACAGCTTCCGCTGAAAGTGAACGGTGCCGGACTGTCAGCCAGCGATTACTCCAGTGTTATCGCGGATATAATGTCAGCCAGGGGAATGACTCTGATAACAATAATCATTATATTACGATTAAGACAAATTACACACATGCAAGTGTGGCGCAGGTCCAGAAGCGTGAAAACATAGAGTTTAAAAGGTGCCATTTTCTTCAAAATCAGCGTAAGGAAAGTATTAAACTTCGTGCGCATTCCTTCGGAATCATAATTCATTAGACAGTTGTGGACTTTAACACGTCCCTTTATGTTTTAATCTGCCAGTGAGATCCAAATACATAGACTGATGTGCTTATTTCCAGGGCACGCAACTGTGCGAGACAATGCGAGTAATACTGCCAATGGGAGAAACATTGTGGGGAATTTTCAACATACGACACTTGCGTATATTTGCTAAGAAGATATACATACTGAACTGCAAATGCCTCAAAAATGCTTAAAACAAGATGTACAAACGAGGTGGGACAGTACGTTATGTATGTTTGTAGTAGCCTAAAGATATATATATATATATATTAAAATGAAAAGAGCTCTTGTATCGGAATGTGTATCAGAATCAGATTGGAACTGAGAAAATGTGGATTGGCCCATCCCTAATTTAAAGCACGCCCTAAAAATCAGGTCAAGGTCATCACCAAGATGGACCAATGAGTAATGGAGGACTGCAGAACACAGTACCATTACACCAGATGATGGGGAGATGAGCTGTGTCTGAATTCAGGGGCTGCATCCTTCGAAGGATGTGGTCTAGTAATACATAGCCTTTGACCGTTGCGTTCTCTGAAGGTCGAACAGAAGGCGTTGCCAAATGGGATGGTCTGGTCATCACCAGCTGCTCCCACCATTACCCTTGAGTAGCCAGTACATTCTCACTTTATCTCTACGCAATGAATCTCGGGATCCAGATATCCATCGAGTAGGATCCAGTAGAACACATTTCTAGACCACATGTGAAAGAGTCTTTGAAATGGGGCAGACTTGTCGCGCTACTGTGACGTATTTGGTCTTCGAATGCAGCCTTTGACGGATGCAGCCCCCACATTCAGACACGTCCATTGAGTAGGGGTCAGAGAGGAAGGCTTGCTCCCGCTCTGAACTGCATGCTTTACCATGGCTGCCGTCCTTCTACCGGATGTCACGTGAATTGTACGTGAAAGGCTGCCCCATTTCCAGGGGATCACAACTCACTGTGACAGTGTTCTCTGGTGATGCTGGATCACAAGGGTCAGCGGGGTACCGAGCAATGCCGGCCCGAATTACTGTATACCGCAAGCCACGGATGGATACACAAGTCAAACAAATAATCCCTTCCTGTCAGCTGTGTCAGCCCTCTCACAGAAGTGTCAAGCTCTCTCCTGCTTATCCTCAGCCGGCAACATTTGCAGCTGAGCCCTGGAAATAAGTGACGATGGATGTGGCAGGTCCATTTGACACAGCTAGGTGGGAGCACCGTTAACACAGCGAATAGCCTTAGGTTGGTCTTCAGTGCTCACTTGAGTTGACACCCTACCTCCTAGACCTAGTCTCGCAGGAGCGCTGAGCTTGCACAAAGTCAAAATGAAAATGGGGAATAACAGCAATCGCACAGCACACTTGTCTGCTCCGAAAAGGGGGGGGGGGAATCTTTGCCAAACCTATATGGCATGTCTCCAAAGGATATCCAAAGCTCTTACAGCCAATGGAAGTGAAAATGAGACGGACAGAATGCTTACATCCTGTCTGACAGAGAGAAATTGCACGGATGACGCCTGGCATGCTCTCACTAAAACTAGCAAACATTATGTGACGATTATCCAGTAGTGTACACTCTTAACATTTTACTCTGGTTTTACATTAATGAAATGCCAGCTGTGTATCTGTTTAGAATAAAATAAATTTACTGACCAATGAAATAATTTATGTAGCCCAAAGGCATAGAACATGAAGAATACCAAACACGCAGCTACGTTTTCCCAATATCTTTTACTTCCAGGTAAAGAGATTGTTTTGAATACTCTGTGTCCTTGTCTCACGGTAGCCGGCATGTGGTCAGTTTTGCAGGCCTTGAAGACCTTGGAAAGATGGTCAGCAGAGAAGGGGGGGAGCTACCTGCAGGAAGGGATTCGAAGCTGCCCCAACTGGTGCACAGAGAGTTGTAGTTATGAAGTAGTCACAATAGGCTATACGCAATATGTTATGTGGTAAGACAAATGTATAAGTAGGTGTCACATTAATCATACATTAACCATGTATTTACAGTAAATCAGTATCTATATCCATATCTCAAGTAGAAGAAATAATAAGTTGTAAAAATACTATATGTGCGCTAACCACGAAAAAGAGAGAAAGAACAAAAAGACACACATTAAAAATATGAAATAAAAAACAGTAGTATGGGTACTCACCAATGATGAATATTGATTTAAGATAATGATGATTATGAATTAGCTGTGGAGTACAGTGAAAATATGAAAATTCTCCCTCTTCAGCTGTGCGCTGAATTTACTTACGTTAATGTGTACTTACTATTGCAAAATAGTAAATTAACTATTAGTTAATTAATAGTTATGTAACCATTAGCGTTCCAAAGGGAATAAACTTTGCGAATGGGATGCGCATCTTGTAAAAGTATGAACATAAAAAGGAATGTTTCCATAAGAAAGCCACGTTTTAAGGGATTTTTATTTTTAACTGATATTGTATGTTATATTGTCTATTATATTGTATGTCTTGAACTTTCCCCAAAAACACAATAGAATCTTCAGTAACTACATTTTTCTTATCAATTTTACACTTAAAAGCATGAAAACTTATAAATTACTACGAAAATTAAACATCAACACTTCTGTAGGGTTTTGAGGATTTTGCAGATGTGAGAATGAGTTCAAATAAGTTTGGTTCCAATGAAATTTTCACGGATCTATGAATTCGCAAATCACAAAGCGTGAATGCACGAGGGCTGACTGTAGATGTAACTTACATTTAAAGTTATCGAAAATGAACATACTCCAACAGATAAATAAATAATCAACCAAAGGTGATGACTGTACATCTGTAGAATTTGGAGCAGTTTTTAATCTTGGAATGTCAAAATTATCCATCCATCCATCCTCTAACCAGTACATCCCAGACAGGGGAAGTTTTTTTTTTTTTTACATTTCCGTAATTTTCTATGTGGCTGTGTGCTTTTGTATTTATATTTGTATTTGTATTGTGTATATAAGTTTAATAAAGGTTTAAGAACTAAAGAACAATTCACAGTCTAAATGAATTATCTGAATTCAGCGGGTTCAGAAACAGAAATGAACCAAACCCCTGTGTGATAATGGCAAAATGATCAAAATTACCTGAGTCAGTACACTGCATTTGCAGCCCTCAACAAAGATCAGGCCATTACCTGGATAAAGGACAACGAACGCTGCTGGAGATGCGCTCAATCTCACCTAGCAAAGGACTGTGACCTTAAGAAACCCTGCCATCTTTGCCAGGGTAAGCCCTTCATGACATTAATCAACGAAGGAGTGAGGCCAGCAAGGAAAGCAGTAGTCTCTTACACTTTACCTGGATCAGCCTCACTATGACAAAAAAAATCTAACCATGATGCGTTGCTTCAGGGGGGGTTTTTCACGAAGCGGGGTTAGCAAAGTCTGAGTTTAAACTTGAACTCTGAGTGGATTAACTCTGAGCTGTCAAACTCTGAGTTTTTGGTTTCAGAACAGTAGATAACTATTAGTTTACACAACTCTGGGTTCAATTAACCCTGATTGTTGCACGAGCACGAGCACGAGCACGAGCACATAAAAAGGCCCTATCAATGGCATCCAGAGAAAATGATTCACCATGGCAACACAGGGAAACAAATCTCGCGCTTCCAATTTCACCCCAGTGGAGCTTGAATTATTAATGATGGCGTATACTGAATATGAGCATGCCATATCAAAAAAAGGAAACACCATTGTTGCTGCGAAAGAACGGGAACAAGCCTGGCAGAAAATAGCTGACCGAGTGAATGTGTAAATATTGATAAGAACGATGTTGATTGATGTATATTTAAGAAATGTTACTAGTTTTTGTATATTCTAATTTAATTTCGTTTTTACAGTTGTAACCCAGCAGGCATAAAGCGCACTTGGCAGCAAATAAAGATGAAGTATAATAATATAGTACAAACAGGTAAGCACTGGAGCATTGGGAGGTTTTGCTTGTCTATAAGACACAAAAGCTACAGTTTCATCTTAAACCTGGCAGCATGTAATATTGTTTAAATCTTTTTACAAGGTTCTAAATGTGGGCTTGGGTGCATATGTCCACATTTTACCTACATATTAGCCAATAGGAAAAAGGCACACCCATGGCTGAGGGCATACCTGGAGAAAGCTCCTCCAATACAGCCATGCTCCAGGACGGAAGTCCTTACATAAGAAGTAAGCAATTCATATGAATGATGTATGTGCATTTGTCCAGTGTTGGCTCAGTGATGGCCATCCATTAAACTCCTCATCAAACCCATCATAATCGAACCGATCATAATTTATTTAAAGTTACAGATGAGTATAATTTGATAGATGAATTTGAAAGACTGCCCACTGTTGTAAAAGTTAAATTCAAAATGTGCAGGTCACATTTCTGTTTATGAATTGCCTGCGATCCTCATTGTCTTGCAGTTACTGACGGAGTAATCTCTGTTGTGGAGCCGCCAGACACCCATGAAATGGTACATACTCTTCTCGAGATTTTTCATACTATGTCTTTCATTATTGGTGTATGCAAGTAAGAGATAATATTCGCTACAGGATGAAGACACCTTGTCAGCTGTCACAGGGAGGGAAGATGTAGAGCAGCCTATGGTATGCACTTTCTAACAAATACGTCATGTAAGTGATGCACCCTTTTAAAACATTTATCCTTACTTCACAGAGCAATGCAGAAAATCACCAGGGTGAACCGACTGCATCCACAGCCACAGCGCAGTTTACCTCTGTAAGGTACTTCAGTATTTGCCTACCAGTTATTGAAAAATTGGAATAAGAATCATTCTTTTCATTAAATGAAAATGTCTTTAGCTACAAGTGTCTATTTTCAAAGTTACATTTATAGTGGTACAATTTTCACAGTGCAACACTGCCAAGATGTAACATTTTTGTGTATTCTAATAGCTCCCTGTAACGCAGTTGTACAAAATGTACCTTGAGAAACAAATTGAAAAATTGGATCTGGAAATGGAACACATTAAACAAAAAATGCAGAAAACACAAACAGAAATATTGGAACATCAGTTAAAGGTGGGTAGTAGCACAAGTTGATGGATCGTTAACTGTCTTTCAAAACAAAATATTAAAATGCTGTTTTGCATATTCAATTACAGGAAATAAAGAAGCGTTCATAAAATGATTGTCATTTGTATTTATTTGAAACTTTTTTACTGGAAATGATTAGAACATATTGCGTTACAAACAGCTTGTCCATCTGTTGCATCAACAGGAATGTCAGGGTTGTTATCAGGGTCGACCTCTGGTGTAGCAACCCAGGTTTCTCTTCTCATCATTGCAATATTGTGCAGGACTACGCATGCAACAATGATATCACAGGCCCTTTCTGGGGTGGCACGGAGCCCACGAAGGCACTGGAAACGGGCCTTCAGTATGCCCAGGGTCATCTCTATTCTGGCCTGTATACAGTACACTCACTCACAAGTCTAGCACTCAGTGTGCATTCACGGAACATTCTGGCATCATGCACAGACTCAGGCCACTTTGCCTCCACATTGCTGATGACATAGGCTGCATCACATATAATATTCACAATGCAGAACAGTGATTAGTTACTGTAGATGTACTGTAAAGTAGGCCAATAATTCAATGCAGTAAACTACTAAAAGCTAGAAACTCACCTACCTGCACATTAATACTGTGGAATGACTTTCTATTCACATAGTCTCCATCATTTACTGAAGGAGCCTTAATGGGAATGTGTGCTATCTCTGTAGCCAATCACACCTGGAAATCCTAACAAAGAGGGCATAAGCCTACTTAATTTGAATAGGTACTACAGTCAGTTTCTAGTTTTGTATGGTGTAACAATGCAAAAAGCGCAACTGTATTTAATCTAGTCTTAACCTACAATTGTTTATTGCTTCAAATCTTAAAGCATAATACTAAATATATGAGGCTATTACTTCATACCTGCAATTCTGTGGAATTCTTTCTTGATTATTCTACTACATCTGTGACCAGGAAACGCCACAAACGTGTAGAGAAAACGTTTAAGTGCAAGAGTAACCTGTCTTATATACCGACAGACGGTTGCCTTAGAAACGTGTTGAGCGTTACCAATATTGTACAGAAAGCTGCCATTAGCAAAGAAGTGAAGTGCTGTACAAAGCATTTGCTCGGAACTGAGAGGATGTCCACGGTGTGTTTGACGAGCAAAATGAGGGCTAAGAATATTGTTGAGATAAATGAGTGTCTGTGATGAAAAACGGTAACGCTCTAACATAAATCATCTGTAAATGATAAAATATCTAAACGGGGTCTGATCACCCTCTCCCGACGGAGATTCCTGCGGATATTTTGTGCTTCGATGTCGACCGGTCTTTCGAGAAAAGGACACGCCATGTCTGAGAAAGTGCCTGCTTCAATCTGAAGGTTCATTTGAAGAGGAGAAACTCCGAGTTACAGGGACTAAACCTGCCAGTGAGCAGGTTAGCTTCACGGGGTATGTTACCGCGGTAACTGACTCAGAGTTGGGCTCAACTGGCTTTTTGAAACCGAAAACTCCAACTTTCCCTTAACTCACACAGAACTAACTCCGAGTTTTCACTAAACCCGCTTTGTGAAATACCCCCCAGGACCAGAATGCATTGTGGAACGCACCCAATAGGCTAACCGCGAAAAGATCGTTGCTTCTTTTCGCCCTAGAATTAATTTTATGCCACTCCTTTTAAAATTATAGACTTTTCAATACTTTTACAAGGCCTTAAAAACATACTTTTAAAAGACTTTTAAATACGTTTCAAGGATCCGTGGGGACCCTGTAAAACCTTTCTAAGTATCTTGAGTTGATTTTTTCAGGCGATAAAATGATAATATAAATCATCTATAAAACATAGAAAAGACGACTTAGTGTTCCTCCATTTCGCGACGTAAACTACGCATTCAAGCATGAGCAGCAGCACCGATTGCGTAGCGAAAGCGTAAAAGCACGCGTAGAATATAAACTGCCCCCTTGAATGCTACAGCTTCTGAAATAGGTCACAACCACACTTTGTTCAACCTTAGAAGAAAACAACCTACATACAACGCTCCTTTATATACTGCGTCCTTCGAAGGACACAGTTCCCGAATACGGCCACAGCCACAGAGCACCATGCATCCTGCACGTCACTTATTGGCGTAGCTGTCTGTCAATCCACCCAACCCGGCTAATACGACATCCGATGGGACTGTATTTCAGCAAAAACAACCAATAGGTTACAAGTAAATGCCCTTGACTTCCCAGTGTACCTGCTTTTTTTGGAGTTTCAAACCAGGCGGGTGCTTCACGAAACTGGATTAACTCATGACTGTCCAATAGGAATGCTCCTTGTCTAAACTCTTAGGCAAGACTTTTTTTGGACTATCATGACTTCTAGTTTAAATTAACCCAGCTCAGTGTTGCCAGACGTACGATAATTTTACCCTCTGTACGATGTACGATCAATAATTCCAAAAATCCTATAATGTACGATAATTTTACCCCTTCATTTTATTTCATTAGCACGACAAGGTACAGATCTCCAAGAGAACCCTCCCATTTACTAAATACACACAACTCTTTTCAACTAGAAAATACTTTTTAATTTAACTGTGACTCTTATATATTGGTCATTTTTGGTACACATTCTTTTTATGATGGGTGTATGGTGTAAATTTTAATTTTTAGAAACAAGTCCCTACAACATTAAATATAATACACAGTAATGTTTTAAACTCAAACTAAGCTGTTCCTTTTGTATTTAATGGTTTTCAGTTTGATGAATTTGCAAAAAAACTGCAGTGCGTGATGGGTAGGATCTAAAGGCTTCCTAACGTCCTCGTCCGTCTGTGCTGCGTCGCCTACCGCACGCTATACCAGCCCTTTGAAGCAGGACACCGGGGGTCCTAATCAGCCCCCAGAGCCGCGCCTTTTGTTTGCTTTTATATTCGCTTATTTGACGCCAGTCACCGGTTTGTAAACAAAAAGAGGCGGAGGTGGGACGGATTCCGAATTTGGTGTACTAGGCCGTACGTCTTATCAGAGAGGAGAATGTGATCAAGGCTTTCCATTGATTTCCAAGTATCGCGGACATTTGTAAGCTAGATAAAAAAAATTGGTATATATATGTACACTTTTACAGAATCGTAGATTTTCAGTGGTGATGATATACAGTATAACCAAGCAACCTCCTGCTATAATTCCTCGGGGTGGTGCTGAAGATTTTTTATGAGAAAACCCATGATCCGTTTGAGGTGATGTACCGAACTGTGCCGAGACCTAAATAATGTACCCTATTAATTAACTTTGCAAACCATTGTGTAGTCAGAATCAGGTTTATTGGTCAAGTGTGTGTATGGCACACCAGGAATTTCTTTCATTAATGTATCATATATGTTTAGCAACATGTATCCTTCTCTTAACCTAGCTCAGGATAATAGTGCTTGTGTAAACTGTCCCGCACATTAAGGTAATAACGTTTTGCATGCAAATTCGTGCAAAACTGAGCAGGATGAACTTTCACGTGGGCACTTATTTGTAGAGGTGAAACGGTATGAAAATGTTGATCACTAGAATTGTGTTATTGAATTGTAACGGTTATCAGTATTATCGCGGTATAGTTAAAATGTGCTGCAAATGTTCGCTATAAGTACTGATACACAACCTGGATACAAACTGAAACGGCAATATAACTGGCCGGCATGATTTTTTCCGTAGTTTACCACGACATCGGTAACTGTTTTCATCAACTTTTTTGTCTGTTACCCAAATACATGTACTTTGTGGGAGGTATCATTTTTTTTACAATGAGCAAAATGACTTGGCTTTCACAACACAGCCTGCCCCCCCCCCGGAAATGAAAGCGCCGTTCTAGAACTCTACTTGAGCTGTTGCACTGATCCGTTGAGAATGTATAAATACGACAACCGAGAAGAAGATGCTCATTTCGCAATAGAGAGGAGTTGGAGAATGGCGTTTCTGAAGTTCTTCCAAAATCCCTACGTAGTCGATTTTCTCGTTGTAGGCGGTACTCTGTGTGCAGCTGCCACTACGATATACTACGCCTGCAAGCTCTACGAATCGGCAATGCGGGAAGACGGTACCTCGATATTTGCAGTCTCTCTAATGTGTATTAAATATGAAACGCCTTTAATGGCTGTATTTGAATATGTATGCAATATACTTATTACGCCCCGTCACAATATGTATATATTTGTTGCTCTCACCTACATACGTGTCCGTGTATTATGGAAGGCAACATGGGGTTGGTTAAAAGAGTATTTTCTACCCCGGTGATCAATAAAGTATCATCACTTTAATTTCATATTAAATTTGTGGAACATTTTTAAGTCTCAGAGAACCATTTGCATACAGATTTGCACACCATTATCCATCCAGGTCAATTAAATTTGATATTTCATGTGGGTTCCAACAACTTGGACCAAAGCTGTTTCACAAAGAATTAGGGACAACATCAGCTGACATGACAATTAATGTCACTGAGCAATCCTAAAAGCTGGTAAGAGAAGCCAGGACTCAGTCAATAGAGTCCTTAAATTAAATGTTCTATTTCAGACCAACTGGACCCTGAGTTCCTAGAGGACCCTGATGCTCCTGAAACTTGGGTGGAAGTTACTTATGAATCCCCCAGTACGAGCATGGGAATTAGGGTCCGTTGCTCTGATGACCTGCTGTTACCATGAAGGTAAGATCTGTAAGACATTCAACTCTTCTCCTGTGTGTTAGGGCTGCGCGATATATCGTTTCGGCATCGTTCAATAGTCACATTGCAGGACATGCGATGTCAAGTAATGCAAATTAAATTAAGTGGTGTAGACGACGCTTTTGGTGTTTTTGCTAAACTAACAAATGTCTCATTGTTCTTATTCTTAATCCACAAAAGTCTGTCTAATATAGGATATAGGTCAATTTGAAGGTTTTTGGATACGGAGCCGACATGCAGTTTTGCATGCGCACCGTACAAATATACGTTTCATGATTATCAATAAATGCTAATGTGAAGATGATGTACAAGCACACAGTTTATTGTCGTTCTATGTTTATATTTCATTTGAATTTCAGTATTTTGTTGGTTAATATCAGATGGATTTGTGCTTCTTTTAAGTGAATGTAATAACCCGATTAAATGCTCGGTGGTAATTTCGATTGATCCGTATAGCTTGGTATAGTCTAAACGGCAAATGTTAGGTGGCAAGTTTAAGCAAGGAACAAAACAGATGTTTTATGTTTTATCTGTATTTAGTTCTCACGTGTGCCATTGATGGTGACAATGACGAAGGTGGTCCAGCTTTTAAACCATCAATCAGTTAAGCCCAAAGAACTCTTGTGCTAGTGTCTTACTGGAGAGAGCTACACAAGGTAAGATTTGTTACATATGTGTGCAGACATCTTGAATTGAAAATCTCTCTTAAGCCAGCTGGCTGAAGTTCTCTGTCACGTGAAAAAAATTGTCAAAAAGTTTTTGAATTGTACTGAATTAATTTGATTTGACAGTCAGGAATTGTAATGCAATGTTGATACAACTAATAGGCTACTTAAATATACGTCACACTAAATAGTTAGACATTATGATCTTCTGGACCTTTGCTTCAAGAAATTCTCTCTAGCTGGACCTCTTTAGTTGAATACCCCTGCAATAGAGCTATGGAATTAGATTTTTTTAAATCCTAATATCGCAGAAACAATAAATATTCATAGTCATAGTATTGTCTCATCGCCAAAACTTACATCTAAGTTATTTGTAATTCAGTCCTCATATCATATAAGGTTGTAACACTTTTTGTGTCCCATCCTTATAGGAGCAGCTATTGTACTTCTTGACTGGTGTCTCCTTGAAAGACATGAGCATCTACCAGAACCCGAACTGTACCATAGAAGATTATGTGGATGTCTTCCAATCATGGCTCAGTTTCCTACAGAAGCATTACCATTGAGCCCTTAAAAAATAAAGTGATTTAGAAATAGAATATGGTTTGTCAGTTACTGTGGTTTTTTGACACTTTGACCTGAGGAGAGCTGGTGCAGCAGAGACATTTGACTGTTCGGTTGGACAAAAAGTCATCCACTGGACTTCGGGAGATCAGTGAAATCCTTTTGGTTTCCCTGTTTTTGTCAGTTTCTTAGGTTCCCTGTTTGATCCCCCAGTTCCTTGATTTAAATATTAGTTTCACCTGTTGCCTGTTTTATTGTGCCCTTCCTGATTGGTTAATTGCTTCACTGTCATTACCTGGTTCAGTTGTGTATTTAGGTTCCTTCCTTAGTTCATTTCCTGGGTGGGTCATTGCAAAAAAAAAAAAAAAGGTTAGGTGGCAGTTTGGAACAGTAGAC
>JAODJW010000050.1:4128677-4143434 GCA_026777045.1 Hyperopisus bebe
CGTGTATGCACTAGCTTACGTTCATCCTGCTATACGCTTTATTATTCCTTAAAACGTAATTAATAAATGTAACCATTATTTTAATACAAGCTTTAAATGACTAATTTAAACTTTAGCTAGGTTGTGGGGGGAACGGGGAGCAGCTGGCCGTGTCAATCATCGTTGGGGGGGGGTATGCAGCTGGACCTGTTAATCATTGGTGATGATGTCATAGATGGGGGGGGGGGGGCTTTAAGCTCCGCCCAAACTGCCACCTAACCTTTTTTATTGTATGTCAGTTGTTTTATTTGTACTTTCCCTGCTTACCTGCTCCCTGTTGCTCTAATCCATTTATAGTTAGTCATTGTTACCCCCTTTTTAGTTTTGACCCTTAGTGGTCTGTTTTTGTCTTGTAAGTGTTTCTAGTGTTTCCTGCTCTGTAAATAAACCCCCATGTTCACTGAGCCGCTAGTGGTTTGTCCACTGTCTTCCCCGCCTGCACCATGCCACGCCCTCGCGCCAGAACCACCCGAATCCATGACAAAAATGTATATCACTGTGTACCTTTTTTGATTAACTCAGTTACAGCATGCTGTTATCTAATGGCATACTATACCATCACAAAATGTATGTATTTTTAATGCAATGACACACCATTAATAATCCAGTGTAGTTTATAAAACATTTGAAGCTGTCACTCTATAATGCATATTATGGTTGGTGTATGGTCTATTGGCAGTCACAAGACATTATTACAATAAGTACAATTCCAATGTTCCTCTCATCTTTACTGCATTATAGATACCTTCATAATGCATTATTAATGGCTGGTTTAAGAATTAATGATGCTTTGTACTGCAGTGTAAAAGTATCTATAGATGAAGGTTTCATAAAGCAGTCATAATAGTAAACATGGCTGTAATGTGTTATGCCTTTATATAAATATTTATAGCCATGTTTATAATGTTATGAATGTTATCATAGATTCTTATTGACATGGCATTCAGAGAAATTACCAACCTTTAATTCAATTACTCTATAAATCATATAGTTTATGTAATTTATACATTTTTTTATTTATCCTCTATGCATCCTGTTTTGTACTTTAAGATTCTGCATCTATTTGTATCCTTTGTTTTGTTCTGGGTATTTTAGTAGTAATAAATACATGATTTGTCAGATAGAAAGGATTGTGGGCAGTGAACCTCCTAGGAACGTAAATTATATGCTTACAGAAATAATAAATCACTTTTCTGGAAAGAAATGTTCCCTTTCAGTTAATAATATTTGACATTTAGCTAATTGCACTTCAAAATAAGTCAAAATATGGATACCTCAAGGTCACTTACATGGTCTTGCTGTTTGGACTGGAGGAGCAGAGATACAAAAAAACAGTACAAAAACTCTTTTCCATATCTCTACCCAGAACACACAATTTGTGCACAAAATACATTACACTGGAAACATGATATCAATCATACGACTCCAGCCTCTTTCTGAAAGTACCATATATTACCCTTAGGACAAGACTGTGATATTACTATGAATGCATTTACAAGGTCTGTGTGTGCTCAAGACCAAATAAATACTGCATGTGTTGTTTTGTTCCAGAAAGCCACATCTGTACTTTAGGCGGAAATGAAAATACTCATTTCTGGCATTCTTGGGTAAAACAAGTGTTTACAACATGTTGCGCAGAAATAAAGACATTAGAAGATTTTTTTGAGATTCTGGCATGATAGCAGTATGAAAAAGTAGAGGCCAGGCATGCATTATTAATATTATTTTTGAATCATTAAAATTTGAGGACACTCTGTACAGTACTTTGGTTTTAATATGTGTCTTGAACATAATGTTAGTTTCACTATCCTTCTACAAATAAGGGACATACGCCGGCGACAAGTAACAGACGCAGCGGAAATCACAATCTCTCTACTTGACACAAGTTATGTAATTGTTTTCTCACTTTGATGCGGTTTAGAAATTCGGTGACAAACTGCATTTTTACTGCCTTAATCCACCCCAGCCATCATCTCAACAGGCAGGCAACAGGCAAGTTGTTTCTTCCCCGATGTTTCCAAGACATGTAGCTGGTGAGTAGAGTCTGAAGAACGTAGCTAGCTAGCTGGTTAGCACTCATGCTGCTTCAGCATCTAATAAAAAAGAATGAGTTTACGTAATAGTATAGTGACTATCTGTGACCAGCAGAGGGTCCCCAGATGTTGGGGCCCCCATGCAAATTCATGGCTTGAGTGGAGGTAAACACCACCACAGGCAACAGGAGATGTGTTTGAGCTGCTCACTTGGGGTACTGACTTTGGGTTTGGGCGCATTTTTCATCCCTCATCCATAACCGACGCTTCTCTGAGGCCACACTACAGGTCAGGGGTGCTAACTGAAAGTACTTTGATCTGACTCAAACGTTTTAACCTCTGTAAAATGTGCTTGAGCTGTCAGCATTTAACCAGCTATAATCCCAGGAAACGTTTAACTGCATTGAGAATACTTCCTTCGTTCTTCATTCCAAAAACCAAATGATGAGCATTACCTGTTAAGTTTCACTTTGCTTGGTTGTCATTTGAGCCACACAATTTGATGCAGGAAGCCAGATTTCCTAACCTTAATTACTTTGCCAATTCGATGACCGAAATTAACCTGAAGGCGCGCCACTTTTCACTTTTGACCGTGGCAAAATTGTTGCAGCAAAAGTAAGTTTTATAGAACTAAACATCTGATGGGATGCTATCCATAATGATTCTGTGCGATAACGCTAATCATGTCGTCAACATGTAACAGCTTTAACAGAGAGTGCTTGTAATGAAATCTTGAATCTCTATTGCCTTAGTGAGTGACTATGCCATTACTGCTATTATCATTTTATGCTCTAGACTTTTGTGCTATTGAACAGGAAATCTGCTATTTTCACATCATGGAGGACATGATATCCAATGCTCCAAAGCTCCCACTAGCTATTGCTTACATCAGTATGTGTTTATAAAACAATTAGTATCACGTATTAGTGTATATGCCACACACCGAAGATTGAATGCTTTATTGTAAAAAATGGAAAAAAACACTTAAAAAATATAGATATGTAATTCAACAAAACTTATTTTTGTAAACTCACGAATGAGGCAGGTTACATGTTGTTCAAATTATATTAAACTATAGACTATCTACATCTAAATCTTAATTTTTTTCAATTTTGTTTTCAGCAAATAATGTGTGTTGTAATCTTGGCAAGTCCATGGTCACAGTTTCGACACACTGACAGACCATAATGAAACCCTTTTAAATGAGGACAAAAAAAATACATTTTTTGCAAGACTTGGCAGTACAAGAAATGAATAATGAGTGCATTTATGAGCTGGATTCGAGGGTCTGATTATGCTCGCTTTAAGCTGACATCCTGTTGGTTACGTCATGTGCCTTTTCAAACATGTTTGCCGGTAAAGCGGTGAAAAATCCTCAGGTAACAATCATGAGTCAAAGTAAATATGCTGAGTACTCATGGAAAATAATGCACCTTTTTAGAAAAGCTTTCAGTAACTAACAAAGGGTAGATTCCCCGAAATGACATAAAGTACTTTTTATATTTGCAATGATACAGAAATGGGTTTAATGGAATTCTGAATCCTTCAGCTTTTTGCTGATTTTGCCCTCCTTCTCTGTGAGACCATAGGACTGCCCACACTCAGACAGATGTGAGGTTTTCCCACTGCAGGTCCAAGATCGCTGAGTATCGTGAAAAGAAAAAACACAAATCTGAAAGACGGTCATGTTTAATATTTACCCTCCCCCCTGCGCTGTCAACCATAAACTCCACTAAACGGTCGGAAATGCTCCGCTCTTTATGCGTGTCGGCTAGGTTAACTTATTCCGGCTTTGTGCTTCATTACCGGAGAGGACAGCATTCAGAATCAGTGAGCTTGGGGGACTGTCCTGTATTTTTGGGGATTAACCCAACCTCTAATGTCTCTCATTAGTTCTCATTAACCAATGAGTAAGAGACCCTGTTACTGGTGACTACAGAGCACGGGACGTGGTGCAACTTGGACTAGACTTCGGTCTAACCCCGGACACACTCTCTCTCTCTCGCTCACTCACACACACTTGTATTCATGCCTTTGCGAGGACTGTCCATTCATTTCTATGGGAAAAATCCTAATCCCAACAATGACAGCCTTAACCCGTACCCAGCCCTAACCTTAACCAGAAGTAACCGAACAAAATACAAGTCTTTAGGCATTCTTAATTTTTTGATTGACAGTCACAGATTTTTTTAAAATCGAGTTTCCCCTTATGAGTACCCAAAAAACCACAATGTCAAAATAACAGGTTTTTATCACATTGAGGGGACATCTGGTCCACGCAATGTAATACATACATATCCCACACACACGCACATACAAAACCATACCAGCTTCCATCCACACTAATACTGACCAGATAATTTTTGTGATGCGACTGATGGATTTATTTCCTTTAGTAATAAAAATGGCTGCACCCCCCCCCCCGCTTAATAGTAAGACTTACTGCAAAGTAAGTCTTACTGCATGTTAGCATATCTGCACAACGTGGCTTCGAATTTATTACTCGTGCTTGGTGTCGGAGTGAATTTCATTGCCATAAAGTCAAGCCTACTGGTTATTTATTACATGAAATCAGCAAGATCGTTTGTTATGGTCAAAGTGTTGACAGCACAGTGTTTTCCCCTCTGCTCTGTTTCACCCACTAGATCCAGCTTTCATCATCACCGCGGGACAGCCAGACCGTAGCACACCTCCACATGTAGGCCATAAACTGACAACGTAAAAATAGCCCCGTCCACATTTGAAATCAATAAAGTTTCTGCGCCGTGATGAAAACCATCAGCCCGAAAACATTCAGCCGCCAAGAAAGGATGGCGGCCGAGATGAAATGAAGCCATCGATCACCTAGCAGTTGCTGAGAACAGGTATGGGTCTTTCTGATTGTGAGAAGAGGAACCATAAAACTCAAGGGCTCTGCAGACTCCCCCGCCAGTCGATGGAAAGTCCCTAAGTCTTAGAAAAGGCTTACCCAGCTTGTGTGCTTGTCGCTGGGGATTCCAAAAAGGACTGCACATTAGCCTGGGTGGTAGCTATAGAAACACACAGACTCGCAGATGTCAGTTACAATCAAAAAAGGAAACTGAACCAACCTTGCCACCCCTGTAAGCCAACAGCCCCTGGACTCTTAGCGTTCGATCGCTCCAGCATTGACGTCACCGGCGGAGTGAAACACAATGCCGCGGCCTCGGAGAGCCGGGTCAAAACCACCCCACAGCGGTCCAAACGAGGTTCCGCGGGGAGATCTTCCGCATATGGCTTATTCCACCCCGGGGGGATGCAGGCTCATTGGCCATTCCTGCGATTTGCGGTGGAAGGCATTCTGGATGGGAAAACGAGTGGAAAGATTAAGAAAATTGCTCTGAGGATGCCCATTTTCACTCTTTTGAATTTTGAATTCTGTTGAAATTAAAAAGAAAAAGATACTGGATCCCAGATCAGTCTTCATACATCTGCAGCCATTGGGGGTGGGAGAAAATGGCTCCATTGGGACATCTGATTTGCAGTGGCCACACACACACACACACACACCTTTTCCTATTACGCATTTGCCACTCTCTCAATGACCCACATTAATGCAATGTGCTGGATGTAATTATCAGCAAAACGCAGGTTTTCACTTAGCGCGGTAATTAATCACTGGTCTGCCCATGCTGAGCGCCCCCCCCCCCATCCCACAAACAAGGCGGGTGTCCATCAGCCTGTCATAACTCACGTCAGGGTGCACTGGCCCAAAGACGCAAGAGAAGCTTCAGAGAAAAGGACAGCACCCCTATACAAGATTTGACAAGGTGGTGGCACAGAATTAATTGTCCACTGTTAGAGCACAATGAATTTGGGCCGATTCTATCCGGCAGAAATATATTCATCAGCAAAGCTCCTGAAAAGGGGCATATTTTAACCGCTTGTCTTGATGCGTGTGACAGGAAGTGAATCACGCCGAGGGCCTAGACGTTCAATAAAAAACCGGTAAAGTGGAGCACAGTGACAGCAGGGGGGCTTGGGGGGCACAACACAGAAATGTCAGGTGACCGACGACAGGGGCACAGTAACAAACTACCCAAAGGAGAAAAAAATGGTAAAGTTGCATGCATGTTTTTTGTAATTACAGGTATTCAAAGCCTCATACAAAAGACAGGAGATTAACACAAGATCCCTGATCTGCTTCAGAATTGCATCAAGACTGCTGAGAACACATTTGCAAAACACATCCATCTCCCCATTTGTTTGGGGGTTGGCACTGAAGCCCTCAAACTGGGTTGCTGCCATGCTAAAGTTAGCATGTCCGGTTTCAGCCATGGTTAAGACATATCCCAAATGAATGAGTGAATTATGAGATAAAGGTGCTGAGGAACTCTCCTGACAAGTGGGTGTGCGTGAAGGGGAATTACACCCGCCTGCACACTCTGAAGGAATGCTGGAGAAGATAAATGTTAAACAACTTCTGCTGATAAGTTTGACATATTATGACCTCACCCCCTGCCTTTCTCTTCCTTGCATACTGGGTCTTTCGACCAGGTTGAAGTGTGAGCTCCCCCCCACCCCCCCATCAGACAATCACTGCAAGTCCTCGCTAACCCACGTGCCGTAAAGGTCACGAAATGGTCTAGAAGGCTCCGGCACTGTGTTTTCCTTCGACGTGACTCTCGGCAGTCGCCCTGGCCTGCACGTACACCCCAAAATACGTCACCTGGATGATCATGTACGGGAACAACAAAGAGAAGAGGGACCAGGAGAGGGATCGAAGAGAGAGACCGCCAGGCGGAGATAATCCACTTATAATGCCTTCCATTCCCCTGTATGGCCCTGGGCATGTCCTCCCATGAGGTGTCCCGATACGCTGACCTCCTAATCCATATTTATCCCTTTCTTCTCTCTCCCTTCTCCATCTGTCTGTACCGTCCTCCATCCTCTCCACTACAGCTACAGCACTTTACCTCGAGATATTTCATCCCACAGAATGCAGAGATCGTCACCTGATCCGATTCTGCATTACCACCCGTTCCTCTCATCTACACCTCAAACACTCTTTATTTTACTGCTGTACATGCAATCCCAGAATGCCCTGGCCAGCCTGCCATCTGAGCAAAATCCAAATAAGGCTATTCAGACTTAAGTTTTCTCCTCAAGCCTTGTTCCAGGAAAGTGAACCTCTGATTGTCCTCACTAGTCCAGGTCCTACACCATAATTCTGCCTCCTTGGACAAAACCCTCCCACGATTTCCCGCCGTGGTGTCTGCTGGCTGGCTATCATCATCATCTCGCCCCTTCTGCTCCACGGCTTGAAGGACCAGAACCCCCTCCAGCAATATCAGGTCCTTATAGCTCCCAATTACACATCAACATGTCAACACAAAACAACATTACCACCTCTTCCCAGCTCATCCACTTACCTCCTGCATATTTATTCTCTCCCCAGCCCTTATGGTTCTTAGTCTGACACAGCGGACTGCAGCCCTGGCTGGAAATAGTTTGCAATGTTACGTTTAATTATACTTATTCAAGCAGCAGGTGGCGCTGTGGATGGCGCTGTGGCCTCAAACGTCCTATGATTGTGTGTTCGACTCCCACCCCCAGCTCTGGGCATTTTCTGATGTCTCGCTGCCGACCACAAAAACTCTGTTTCTGAGTTGCCTAGGTATACCCTGCAATAGATTTGCATCTAGTCTAGTGACCCTGCACTGTATAAGTAGTTATGCAAAATAAAAAATTATTTTGGACAGTATTTGGGTTATAAATTCTCCCAGCACTTTAAGAGCTACCCATAAAATGACCCAACACAGGTTAAAAACCCCACTGATGCAATAACTGCTGTGTGTGGCTTCATTCGTTTGCTCTCCAATGTTAGAGTTTCTCTTGGTTTGAACAAAACAAAGAGGCAATTCAGCCTCTGGGCCCTGAAATCCGAATTTCCTGCAGCATAGGTAGTTGACGCTCAGTCTCCGTAACGCGGGGTTGCTGTGTTACACCCATCTGGTGGCTGTGACCCTCTTCCTCCATGAGACCTCCACAGAAGTTCTTGAGCAAGATCTGCATTTCAGGGGGTCTGTCCGTTGCGTTACAATTCAAAAGCTGTGCTGTCCCATCAACCCGACTCCAACCGTGCACTCACCCTCGCCCTGCTCCCCCCCTCCGCACTCCCCCCCCCCCCGGAATGTTCTACATGCTAAACAAGGACAAGCACCCATCACAACTCCTCTGTGGCCCTCTCGTCACACAGCTGCTCTGCGCCGCGTTCGGTAGAGCTGGTCTACTGAAGTGTGTTACATAATCAGATCGCATAGCGGAACGATTGACCTGCTCTTAGCGAATAACGCCTGTTTGGGTGGGTGGGGGGGGGGGGGGGGGCCAAAGGCAGCATTGTTTACCAGTAGTTAGCCTGTTAGCATGTGAATATGACGCCAGTGTGTTAACAGCGTCCCCAGTCCACAGACCCGTCACTGCACATCTATGAAAGGCGCCATTATGCCTTAAAGTGCTAATGGACATCATGAGAGTCATAATTAACCACAACAAACCCCAATTTTCGCATCTACTTTTAACTCTTTTCTCCCTTCTCATTTCCCAAAAGAACCTGGTGATTACAGAACCAGCCGTAGCTCAAATAATGTTAATAATGATTATAACATAAACATGCATTTGAGTGATTTATTTCCCCTAGGAGCCACATGATTCCTGAGGAGCAGAATGGCACTTTATTCCACGGTTAAGTCCCCAGTACCCTGGGCTGAGAGTAGCTGTGTATAACCCAAGTCTCTGGGTAGAGAATGACCCCATAGTTCTGTCATTTATGTTCTCACATGAATGCGTTCATTTTTTTCTGATTTACATTGGTCAAAAGCTGTTTTTACCTACATTTTTGTCTCTTCCAGAGCCCTCAAAGCCAAACCTCCAGAGACAGGAACAGCTTCTCGCCCACAGTCACCTCCCTCAGCAGTAACTGGTCTGCTAACGACCGACACTTTGCACTTTAGTCAGCCGTGATCCTATATCTCTTCCTAGCATCACCTCTGTTTACTTAAGTTGGCTGTTGACTTTGTTGACTTCACCATTTATTCCCTCCCAGTCTTGTATTAAAAGTATGTGCAAAATTTCATATGCAAACTGCCGTGACATCGTCTTGTGTGTTGTATGCTACCAGGACACACTCACCAAGGCAAAATCCTTGCATGTTCATATTTGGCCAATAAGGATATTTCTGATTCTAATTCCAATTCTGAAAACTGTTATTCCCGAGAACAGAGGCCTCCAGGACAGCTGAGAAGCAGACCGGACCGCTCCGCTGGACCAGCCGCAGGCTTCCGGTTCTACAGCACTGCGAGCACGACCCGGGAATGAACCGCTGTACTCAGAGCATTTCCGCTGTTCTGCAGCGGATGACCCCTCTTTGGCGGAAATGATTAAAAATCCATCTGGGTTAATCCCCGGGGGGGCTGGGACAAGCACCCCCTTACAAAACTCCCGCAGAGACCCCCAGGCTCTCAACTCCATACACGTCCAGCGTGAGAACAGAAGAGTGAGACGGAGTGCAAACACTGGGTCTATCCAACACACACCCCGCCTCCAGGAGGAGTCCACATGCCCACATGCATAGCATTCACACAAATCAAGAGGAACTCATAGAAAAACCAAGTGGCAATGAAGGTTGGATAGTTTGCTTGCATGAATAATTAAAATGCCAAATTATTCATTATATAGCTTAGGCATGTCAGCAGGGAGGTGGGTGGGGAACTGTTAGGTCACATGATCAGGGCTCCCACTGAGGATGCCCCTGTCACATTGCTGTACAATACAAAGTACCTGGTGTCGTGTCACATGATGCATCACATGATGCGTCACATGACCCCGACACTCCCCGATACTTTGGCATCAACCGGACATTCATTAGTGTGCATCAGCATATGTCAGAATATCCAAATTATCAAATGAATATTTAACAACATGCCTAGTAAATCTGCAGCCCTAATTTAACAAAAAGCAAATCCCTTTAAGTATACAGGAATGAAAAACACTCAACTTTTACATTTATGGGGTCAAAAGCTCCAAACTTTCCTGTTGATCTCATAGTAAAATTTATGATGCAATATCAACAGACCATTTTTGCCACAGTTTTGATTTTCAGGATTTCCCCTGGGCTGCCCCCAGGGGTGAACTGGCCGTCACTCAAACACACATCATCTGCGTTACAGATGATATTATTCAGGAGCTTGGCCCTCTTCCTAAGGTACCCCTCCCACCCCGAGTGCGATGTGCCGCTTAGTGACCTGCCTAAATATCCCAGTTCGCTACCTGTGATTTGTTGCAGTACTTTAAGCTCTGGTGTTACTCTGTGGTGCATAAATAACAGGAGATTGACCACTGCACCCCAAAGGGATATGAGGCTCCTATTATTTTGAACAGAAATCAACTGCTCTTATTTGATGTTGATGATAACGCAACATTAGTCTTCCTGCAGGATCCTTCAGGGTTCCCCTGTTTCCTTCCACACAGATAGACTCATTGGTGTCTCTAAATTGCCCCGTACTGTAACATGTGGTTGCGTGTGCGTGCGGGGGTCTGCATGTATGTTCCCTGCCGTGGACTGGCATCCTGTCCAGGCTGGATCCCAGCCTCACGTTCTGCACACCCTGGGATAGATTCCAGGCCCCTCGGTGACACTGTCCAGTACAGGACATTGGGTGATGGATGGATGGATAATGATCCAACGTTCCGTGAGAAAGTAACAGATCATTTATTTTTCTGTTGGGTTCGGAAGACAAAAATCAGATGAGCACTGGACTGGGGGAGATAAAGACTGTGGCATTCTGGGACTAAAATAAATTGCTGCGAGACGCACTCTTTTCACAATGGGGACCAAAGTCATGTGACCTGGGGACGGGAGTTTTCCTTTTCAGGAATAGGGCAGGGAGGGGAGGGGTCGACGTGGAACAGACTATGGCAGTCAAAACAAGGAGGATGAAAACAACAATAGCTGGGACAAAAATAAAACCAGTAGCACTCTTAGCTGGTTTCTGGGGGATCCGGGCTACTGGGAGTGAACAAAATACAACATACCGATTTATACAGGTAAAGAGGGGAGGGTGAAGTCAATTAAACAAGACCTGATCCCTCCCCCACAAAGGGCTCTCCCTGACTTTAAGGTTGATCTAACACTAAAAATGGCCAACTACCCCCCCCCCCCCACCCCCCGATCTTCTGAGGGAAAGAAGTGTTGGTCCGGCTTAGTAAAGAAATCTGCTGGCCTTTAAATAGGGCGCCCCCCCTCCCCTAGTATTCTGCTGAGCCGCAGGACATTGGGGGGCTTGCAGAGGCTTTGGTTAATTTCCAACCCCTCATGTTTGCGCGTTCTACTCACCTCTCAAAAAAATGGAAACGATTAAACTTAGGAAACCACCGACTGATATTCCAGCACACTCACCCCCCCCCCCATGTTTCACCAGTCCGTGACATTTTTTGTACGACGTAAACTGGCCCACAAACATCAAACGTTTGGGAATCCCTACCTTAAGGGGTCAACTCAAGCAAAGGTTCTGACATATGTATTTAATTTCCCGCTAATACTAAACATTTTTCCCATAAATGCAACAATGTTTGTAAAATGTTACAAATGTTTGTATAACAACTGGCAGTGAGCACCTGTATGAGCAGCGGGAAACCAGCACGGCATAATCAGATCCCGGCTTTCGATATGGCACCGAGCGCAAGGCTTTTTCGGTTTTTTTCAGCATCGCCTGTAGGGCCACCTGGCCTCAGCACGCGCTGAATCACGTCGGCGTGGCAACCCCATGCTCAATTACCGAACTGCGTGCCAGTAATTGCCGGTGATTTACCAGCACGGCTGTGAGTCATTTCCACCGGTGTGGCATCCACGCTGCACCGTCACGCTGCCAGGTCCGCACGATTATATTTTGCCTCTAAAAAGCACGTTTTCACGTGCAGCTCTGATTAATGCGGGAAATGGGGTGCTGTGCCTTACCGTATGAACCTAACATTAGAACAGCACTCTGCTTGGAAAGTCAAAACTGTTTGGGTCAGTGATATTTTTTTTGGGGGGGGGGGGGGGTTAGTACCAAGACTGAGCTATTCCCTCCTAGCAAGTTATCGCTAAATATCTGACGGAAACAGCAAAATCAATTCCAAGGAGGACCTTGTCTCGTCCCCGTGGCACCGGAAGGCTTTGTTCCCCTCAGTATACCGGAAGCACGAAAGGTTTTAAACCTCCTTCTTCTCAAGAACAATGTACATTCACAATTTATATATTTACCTTAACAGAAGCTTTTGTCCACAGCGATGCACAATTGAGGCAGCATAAGGCTGCCAAGGGGGCAATTAGGTAGCTAGACTGAGCTTCCGATGAATGGCCTGGTAAAAGGTTAAGCAGACAGAGCTGTACTACACCTACACAATGATTTATAACAGGGCAAGAACCTAATAAGACTATTCATGGACCAGAAGTACAATGTGGAAACGTAACAGGGAACGTAGAGAGGTATCAATGCTTCACCTCTCACTAATCGGAGTCTGAACGGCAGGGAGCGACTTGTGTTTGCCCCCGAATAGCTTATAAATCCGACCGTGGTGATGAACACAACTCAGTCATACCATCCATCCATCCATTCAGTACTATTATGAATGGGCATGATGAGGGATAGACAGTCCACCTCAGAAACAACCGGTTAGTCAAAAACAAAAGTAAGCAAAGACAAAAACTAAGGTAAGGGGCAACACAGGATCAGCCATAATAAACCAGCAACAAACACAGGACAACAATAGCTGCACCACAATGGCCGACTGATGAACAAGGGCAAGGGCAGGCACACATCTACACAGATAACCAGGGACAAGTGTGGGTCAATTACAATCAATAGGACAAAAATGTTAGGAAAGGGGTGACCAGCGACACCTGCTGGCCAGGCAGGGACTGACCCTGACAAGTACAGGGTCAGGGAGGATGTCCAACCTATTATAGAAAAATTTAGAAGCAGCAGTTTACCTTACTACAGTCTTTGAACTGTATGATAAACCCAGAGTACTTACAGTAAACAATTTAAATTAGCAGACACTTTCATCCTAAGTGATTTACATTCTAGAGAAAGCAGGTCAATCAGTCCCTGGAGCAATTTGGGGATAAGGGCCTCGCTCAGGGCCCAGCGGTGACATCATGCCCCCAACCCTGGCATTAGAACCGGCGACCTTCTGCAGACAGGCACTGCGTCCTAACCCACCAAGTCGCACACTGCCCCCCTAACTCCACTCACACAGAAGACGTACAAATAATAACTATGAAGAGAAGAAAACACAGTGTGTTTGTGACGTGGCACCATTAGCTTCAAAAGAAACGGAAAATGAGTTACTGCTGCTTCTCCCATCGCAGCAGGCAAGCACGCCGAATTTAACCCTGTGCAAAGAACTAAAGAGGTTTTCATAGCAGGATACAGGGACCTTTCTCAGGGAGCAGGACACCTGGAAGCCCCGCAGCTCGCAGGCAGTGGTCCTGTGTGACCTCACAGACTAATCCCCTAGGGCTTCCCCGGTTTCTTTATCTCCTGGCAGGCCATAGGGCCAGAAGCAGTTTGGCAGAATACCTGGGGGAAGTAAATGTTCTGCCTGACCTCAGGAACAAGAAGAAATGCTGATAATATGATAATGCCCTCCATAAATATTATCAATTTGGGGGGAGGGGGGATTCATACAAATCAAAAGTCGACGGTCATTGGTCAGTGAAAAGAGGCATTCAGGACTCCTACAGTAAATGCTGACCTGTGTTTTCGTGCTGCCTCGTCCGTCCCCTTCATTTTTGTCTACTTTAATAACGGGCACCAGTCGCGACTCTCTACACGCCGCATTATATTTCGCTGTCATTCTTTCACTGCTTTCGGAATTCGTTCCCAGCTCCGAACCAGCAGAATCACCTGGAGGGACTCCCAGTTATGAGGTGGGGCTCGACTCGCCCCACTCAGAGGGAAAATCTCCCGCTCCTTCTTCGTCTGTGTTCCGCCAGACTTGGGGATCCGTCCGAGTACGGGGCCGTGTTTTGGCTAAGTCTGGTGGCAAGAGCTCCTTACGGTTCCGAGGTGCCAGAATGGGACACTAGCCGCTGCGATGTCCGCGTGCGTATGTGTAATTTTGGGGAAAACTGATTTTGTTGGTGTCTACGTCTGTGATCTGTGACATGCCAGCCTGTGCTCGTAAGCAAATGGCCCAGCCAGGACCCTGCTTCCATCTGACTGATTGCTGTTTCCACACAGCATGCCCACTGATACAGTTCCCCATTTCTGTCCAAGAAACCCCCTGCAAGCCCCCCCCACCCCATCACAGCAAAATGGCTATAACTGACAGGCCCACCATGTCCCAATCAAAGGTATGAGATGTCCCTGTGAAGATCAAAGGACTCAAAGCACTGATTGGAGGATCAGGTGACCCACAACACTGATTGGAGGATCAGAGCACCCAAAGTACTGATTGGAAGATCAGATGCACCCACAGCGTGATTGGAGAATCAAATGCACCAAAAGCACTGATCAGACTTTGGAACAAACAGCAGAGATTTTTAAGCATCCATCCATCATTTTTAAGCATCCATCCATCCCAGGTCAGGCCCCATTTAGAAACTCCCTGAGGCTACGTGAAAAGTTAGACTAACAGTGCGTCGTCGTCGTCCCCCCCCCCCCCCCCCCCCCCCCCCCCC
>JAODJW010000050.1:4143584-4159151 GCA_026777045.1 Hyperopisus bebe
CCCCCCCCCCCCCCCCCCCCGCCCCGCCCCCTGAACAGATTAAGAGATTAGCACCTGCCATATTTCATAACGTGCCCGTCTGCTTTATCCACAGATCCTTCGAGCTGGGGCGGGGAGCTCGAAATGTCAGAGAGCGGATGAAGGATTCTGCGTGAATATTACTGAGCAACACGTACCATTTTACAGAAGAATATTTACTAAACAAAGGTTGTATATCTGACTGTCTTAAGGTACACCAGAAGCCCCCATCTCCCGCACATGACTCCTCCTTTCTAAATCATCCGCTAAAGGTCCATAGTTACCGTCAGCATGACAGCTGCAGCCCCAGCTAATTATTTCTATGCGCAGTAATTATTGTGTCTGACTGAAGGTAATTAATTGATCCTGTGCTAGCAGAGAGGATATTATGTTGTTGCGCCCTTGTCGCTAACGAGCCATCTGGGAAAGAAGGTGGCCGTTAGATATTTCAGAAAGGCCTTCCTGTTCTGGGGGCGCCATATATTCAAATGTGGATTTCACTATAAATATATAATGTAAAAAAAAGACACTAACCGTGACTGTGACCGGCTGCTGGGCCAGATCTATAATTTACCATCTTCTGCACCCCCATCCCTGCCCCCCCCACCGAACCTGACGTTTCAGTGTGAAATAACGATACGGCTGGTTTTCGAGATAGGCCCCAGCTCTTTGGTATTTATGAAGCGGTGAAATGTTCAAGAAAGAGACGCCTCGCATAAGAAACGCTTTTAGCGCCGGTGGCTTTGCATCCCCTAAATCCGTATCGCCTCGGTAACGATGCGGGGTTATCGCGCGGCCGCCGCTTTGAAGGGGGATGATGCCCGCGAACGCGGACACAGGTCATTATCGTCACTGGGCTGCAAGCTTATAGGTGTGTGATTGTGTTTTATTAACATTACGGCCTTATTTGATCCTCCTCTGGATGTTTCTCCCAACAAAAATGCTATTATTCAAACTAAAAGAGACAAATTTTGTGCTTGATTTTATCTTTCATGTGTTTCCATGTTGCTGTGGAGTTAGAGATCAAATACCTCTTTCAAGTGGAAGTCAGTGTGAAGTCCCCGGTGACAGGTAAAGAAACCTAAGTGTGTGTGTGTGTGTGTGTGTGTGTGTGTGTGTGTTTATATAAGCATGTTGCTTGCTGCCGGATGTATAGTACGTGTCACACTGGTTATTTCTGCACCAAAGAAAGATCATTTGTATTTCTGACTGTTGTGTTGAACTATGCATGCATTCCAGCTCGTACTTTGGAACATCAGCCTGTTGTGTGTGTGCATATTTATGTGTGTGTCTGTGTGTGTAGGGATGTCTGTGCTATTGTGTGTGTGTGGATGTTTGTGTTACTGTATCTGTGTGTGTCTGGATGTCTGTGGTACTGTGTGTGTGTGTGTGTGTGTGTGTGCATGTGTGGATGTCCGTGTTATCACGCGTGTGCGTGTGTGTGGATGTCCGTGTTATCATGCGTGTGTGCGTGAGAGGCGTAAAGCCGCGCTGCTGCCCTCTCTGACCCGGCTGCTCCCAGCGGACGCCGCTCTCCGTGGCTGATCTGTGAACAGCATGACCCCCTGGCTCCCCTAAGCCCGGGTCACGCCGCCAGGACGCAGCTGCACAGGCGAGGACATTGACTCGCAGGGTGTCAGCACCCGACACACAACAACGTTCAGAGCCTACAGAACCCATGAGACAAGGGGTGGGGGTACAGGCCTGGGGGTGGGGGTAGTCTCTGAACTCATTTTGTAACCTCACTTGCCACTGTCTTAACCTTGTTATCTTTTTTCCTTTGCGTGGCAACAAAACATCCGTTTCAGACAAATTATGCATAAACAATGCAAAACACAAACTGCCCCAAATTGGACAGAATGCTTGATTTATACCATGTGATTTATAACACTGACATTTACTTGTGAAAATTCATTGGTCACAATTTTTTTTCATAAAAAAGCCATAGCATAGAGTTAAAGATGAATGGTTTTTCCTTCTCACATTTTCTATTCCAAAGACAAGCGAGGAAAGTGACCTACAAAATGAGTGACTCAAGTGAATCTTATCACAGGAAATGCGATCTGTCAAATACCCCTAAACTACCAGAATGGGCCATATTGGCAATATCACAGTTTCCCTCTCCAAGCAAATCACATGGAAACTTCTAGAAGAAAAAAATAGCTTATAGTTCTACAATTCTGCCCATAAAACTGTTTTGATACAATTGCTTTGCACTCCGAATCTAGTACTTTCTGTGACTTCCTGGATGTGAAAGCTAGACAACAGAGGTAGTGCAGGAAGAGTATCGATGCCTTCAAACTGTGGTGCTGGCGAAGACTTAAGAATGCCACATACAAGGAAAACAGACCCAATCCTGAACTTCCATTTGAACACAAATGACCACAGCTAAGCAGTCCTAGAAGAGCAGACAATGGACCAGCTGAAGAGGAGAATCAGGACCAGCAAAAAAAAATGGATGGGCATCATCGCGATGAACAAGTCTACATTGATGTGAATATTGTGTATTATTTGCATTTCAGATATTTTTCTTCACTTCTTTCTTAACTTCATTGGCACAGCTCAGGCAGTAGGATGTTTTCCTCACTTTCCTCATTTAGGTTCCTCACTGGATCCAGCCCCACCCCTTCATGACCATCCACGGCCGAGATCTGCCTGTTCGTCCAGCCTTACAATCTAGAGATCTGACAGTCCAATGGATGACTTTTCCTTTCAATATATGCCCTAATGAAGCAGAACTTTCGGTTTCATAACGGGCACCAGGAACAGCGAGGGTACCCGGTACCGGCATGCATGTGTGCCACACAACTGAGCACCTGTGGATTCATGCGCACCTGCAATACTAATTACAAGGTCGCAGCTGCGCGCCATAATTAAACTGATTACAGAAAATATATGCAACTCTATTCTGATCTCTCAGAAGAAAATTAAGTAAGGTAGATGAACAGCACAAGTGAGAACGAAATGCACGCTAGGAGCGTGACACGTTGTGTTCAGTCGCATTTATAAATCGGCATTTTGTGCTGATACCACCACTGAACAGGACTCCATAACTGCAGCAAATAGTTTGGATTCCTACCTACTGGACCAAAGCCATGAAAACAGATCTTCCCATTTATCACAGGAAACTGTGAGGGGGACTCTTTGAGAGCTTTTGAGATGATCACAACCACTATGATAGGACACAGATGCCAGGCAGGAACTTGCTTACATGCAAACGGTTAAAGGAGTTATAAACCTCTTAAGAGAGCAAGAACAACTTGTATTCAAATTCCACAAAAGCTGCAATCGCAAACCAGAATGTGAAACTCAAAATTTCTCCTTTTTTTTGAGACTCAGGCTGAAAGGCCTTGGCAGTCGATACGGTGCCTCCCAGTCAGTCCGAATCACCAGCGGCGGTTAAGGGCTTTATGCAGCGTAATTCATGATTTCTCACAGACTCGTTTTATTAACATATGCATAAATCTATTACATATTTCACTTGGCAAGTAAGCGCTCCGCAAATGAAGAGAGGAATACATGAAAAAATTCAGGGGGCGGAGGGAAAGGATGAATTAGGTGTAAGAAGCGACGGAGGTGCGTATATATTTAGGAACGGAGCGTGGGGCAAAGGCACCGTCCACAATTATGCTTCATTAACTTCTGCATGAATAAAAGCAGAGCAGGTATAGGACAGCAAGGAAGACAGTAGACTGAGTGAAGGGGAGTGTGCAGGGAGGATTTTAACGTTTATGGAACGGCTAAAGCGTCCCTGGGGGGCAGCGAGACAAGAGTACTACATGTTTTTATTACGATCAGACCTACTGCCCAAGAGGTGTTACAAAACCGTATTTTTCATGAATAACCGTGACTCAAGTGATAATGGAAAGGTAATGAACGAGGATCCAGAAATGACAGTTTGGCTGTAGGAACGGCGATGTGGAAGTCACTGACAGCGGGGCAGGCAAACTGATAGGGAGATAAACAAGTTTCCATTCCCTTTGAAAAAGAAATGAATTAATCATATAAATTATATTTGTTACTGTTAACTCAGTTGTTTATATAAAGAATGCACCTTAGTCGGTGAATCATTCAGTTATTATTCACTCTTATTCATAAAAGTTGTGTGTTCAACTGGGTTTCTGAACACGGACATCAGTCGAGGGACCCAAAGTAAATTTCAGTTTCCGAGACCAGATGGGTCTGCAAATCTTCATCCCTGCAGTATGCATAAGATTTTCACCCAGCATCAGTAAAGTTTATCTTATCTTTAATGAACATATGCAGGTCAGATGGTGTGTAGGCCTATTTGCAGCTGAATTCTGCCACAGCCAGTAATCAGCCCTGGCACCCCCGATACGACCTGGAAGTGCACGTTTCATTATGTACGTGTGTGTTTGGGATACGGGCATATATCTTGTGGAGGTCTGCACAACCTCCCTTGAAGTTCATGTCAAAGGTTCTACAATAGCATCTTATTCCACCTGTCAAATAGCCCTAGCTGAAGAGCATATAGTTACATTCTCTATAGGCCTTATTTTGAAGCTGTTGAAGTAATTTACTAATAAAGCCAAAAGGCAGCTTACGTTGGATCCAGATATGGGAGAGCGGTGGGTCTGCACAGATTTTTGTTCCAATTAAGCATTTCATGGTTCTTTCCAGCGAACTGCAGCACATTTCAAGGTGAACGGCGTGTCCTGGTCCTGTTTTCTCAGCCCTCATATGTGCCGCTTTGGTAAACACATGCTCCCACTCTGGTTAAAGAAAAAAATCCACAGCACACACCATGACACACCGTATCCTAGCGACTTACATTTTCTTATATTTTCCCAGACCTCCCGCCCACAAGTCACCACTGATTACCCTCTTAGCCTCTCGACCCGCGGCCCCAGTGGCTCGTAAAGACAGGTCCCTGTAGTCGGACTTAGTGTGCGGCAGCTGCATGCCGTCAGCTACATATTTATGCCTCAAGATCTCGTCTAAATACGGGCCGCTTGGATACATCTGCCCGCTGCTTTGTTCCTTCCCATTCTCTGTTGCTTGTTGTTGCAATTGCATAGTGCTTCAATAATTCTCTGTTTATCACTCTCTTAAGAATAAACCAACACGATTAAATTAACCAGTAAAAGGGTGGTTTTAAATACCTCTTAATTCATCAAGGGTTATTCGTCAGAAGACCTTATCCAGATCTGAACATTACTCATTATCAAAATAAACTGTGTAATCCTATAAGCAGGAGAAATTCGTCTGTCTAATAATGCGATTTTCTATGCAGTTCCAGGGTGTTAGAAAATTGAAACCATAAAACATTTTCTGTAGCCTGATATTAGTAGTTCTAATCCTAGGACCTAGTGTCCCTGTTTCTGTGATCCGATGGACCTGTTTCGATGCTTCCCTATAGGGAGCACGAAATGGAAACAGTAAGTCTTCAAAAAGTTACTCTTAAATTCATTATATAGCCCCATAAGATTTATGGTCAGTATCACGTCACAGAACTATGGAAATCTCTGGAGCATCATGTTCATTCAAAGCAGAAGCAGAACATGAGAATTAAGCATGTAATATTTTGAAACCACTGAATGCAATTTTTACATACCTACTATATAATGTTGTACTTTTATATACTGGATGACTGTTTTCTGACAGAAAATGTCTGTATTATTACGTGAGGTACAGTGATATACATAAACTAGCTGCTACGTAACATTTTCAATATGAAAATGAATATTTCTGGACAGACAAATTTCTTGTAATGATGGATGAAGGATGCTTTTATTTTATTCCAAGGGGATCAATGACACTTGCCACATATCCGCAGTGAATTTAAAGATATTTTATCAGCGACTTTATCAAATTGTGTCTTTGATTTGATAAATGTGGCCCTGAATGCTCCATTAAGAACACTTGAACCTTCTCTTTATCAAAAGGTCCATAAAATAACCCCTTTGATCTTAAAAAGCTGCTTACAGCATGGAGAGGTTCCAACAAGAACAAAACCCCTGAAAGCATATATAAAAACCGTTAATTTCCAGAGCGCACTATATTTATTGTTTATTTAAGATGGTTGATACCTAATGGTCAAATAAAGCTGAGGGACACACGACAGGTAAACCAAAGACACACTGTTCTGATGTAAGGCGGGGGAACGGGGGAATAAACCGGAGAGGTAGCGACCCCTTGTGGCAATCTGGGGAGCTGCGATTAAGAAGTCGACGCGTCACCGGTTCCCTCGTTGCTTGGTAGGAGGAGACCTGGAGCAGCCAGAGCGCAATCGGTGGCTCAGCAAATTGGTTGGGACTTTTCTTGCTAGGCATGATTCTTTCAGACCATCGGCACACCTGACAATGTCGCACACGGGAACTTTGAATAAAGCAACACACCTATAGAATTAGAAGCCAGGGTGCTACCTTACAATAATTCCGTAAAATTTTAAAATGAATTTGGAAAAACACGTCCATATGTTTAAGTACTTTATTTATTTTTGAGATTCAGATTTATGTACGCTTGGCATAACGGAGTAAAACTACTGTGATTTTTTTTTCCCATTTTTAACATTAGAAATGGGCGGTTTTGGTGACGTTGGGTCCAGCGGTATGGTGCAGCGCAACATCTTGCACCACGAAATACGGTGCGTACATATCCGTTTCATGCACACATGCTAGACAGCATGTCTGTGGCATGTTGTGAATGGCTACACGTCTTTGGTCGCAGAGTAGCTCATTTAAAAGTTCTCTACATGGAGTTTTAAAATGACCCGTCCTAATCCGATGAACGAGAGCTATGGTGGGATCTACACAAGCAACGCCATTAATCTCTCTTTCTTGGACCAACTTTTCGCGAACATCAGCAACACGACCTGCAAAAACCTCGCACTTCATACTGAGTTCATCGCCGTCGGAGTCTTCCTCTCCGTCTTTATTTTGATTGCCATCGTGGGGAACATTTTGGTCATATTGTCCGTGGTCTGCAACAGGCATTTGCAGACCGTGACCAACTTCTTTATTGTGAACCTGGCCATAGCCGATCTGCTCCTGAGCATAATTGTGCTGCCGTTTTCGGCGACTTTAGAGGTGCTTGGGTGTTGGGTCTTCGGCAGGGTGTTCTGCAACATCTGGGCAGCTGTGGACGTGCTTTGCTGCACCGCCTCAATCATGAGCCTTTGCATCATCTCCATAGACAGGTATATCGGAGTGAAGTACTGCTTAAAGTATCCCACCATCATGACGGAAAAAAAAGCCGGGGTCATTCTAGTGGTGGTCTGGCTGTCTTCCATGGTGATCTCAATCGGGCCACTTCTGGGGTGGAAAGAACCGCCGCCTCTGGACGACAGCATCTGCAGCATCACCGAGGAGCCTGGCTATGCTCTCTTCTCCTCGCTGTTTTCTTTCTACCTCCCGCTCATGGTCATCCTGGTGATGTATTTCAGGGTGTACGTGGTGGCCAGGAGGACTACCAAGAGTCTCGAAGCAGGAGTCAAGCGGGAGAGAAACAAGTCAATGGAGGTGGTGCTGCGCATCCACTGCCGGAGCGTCCTGGAGGAGTCGGCGGCGAGCGCGAAGAGCAAAAACCACCCGTTTCGGAGCTCTGTCTCGGTGCGCCTGATGAAATTCTCCCGAGAAAAAAAGGCTGCCAAGACGCTGGCCATCGTGGTCGGAGTGTTCATCCTCTGCTGGTTACCCTTCTTCTTCGTTTTGCCTCTGGGTATGTGACGCTTGGTTTTGAGAGTATGTTCGCGCTGAAGTATGTGCGTAATTTGGATAGGAACCCCGCTAAGAGAAAGGTCCCGCAATGCCTCCAAGGTATATTTGTTTAAATTGTAGTATTTCTGTGAAAATATTTATTAAACCATCGTCTATCTACTAAAGTAATTACCCCGGTGATAATTAAATTACACCTTGAACTCATATACATTGAAACACACTCGCGTTTTTCATCCGTATTTACGCACAAAATAGAGTCCATATCCTATTAGAAATCAGGTAAGAATCTCACCTTCTTTTTACTCCGCTGGTGCGCATTACAAAAATTTAATTTTGTTCCACGGTGTGTAGTCGGAAAAAATAATCAACTTTCTTGAAATTGAAAATGTTGAAATTAATGGCATTAATATTACACGGAATTCTGTTGAAAATTATTTTACATTGGTCAGAATAATTGAAACTGAATAACTTAAAACATCCGCTGTTGTCATTTGTCATTATTATTATTATTATCGTCATCATCAATGTTACTGTTGTCGTCGTCGTCTTTAGCGCTGCTGAGAATAAAAGTAGCAGCACTAGTAATAAAAGCAGGCCATATTAACAAAAAAAGGAACTTTGTGAGTAATGTATGACTTAATATTTAACATTCTAAAACTTGTTTCACCCCCAATTTCAGAGAAAAAAAAAAGATATAGATCTTCGGCTGGTGTAAGCTACGTATAAATGTATGAATGCATTCAAATGTATTAGTCTATAATACATTTTAGAGATAGAGGCGTTTTGTTTGTTATAGGTAAATAATAAATTTTATAGTTGGTAAAAAGTAAGCCTCTTTTCCGTGTGCTTCTGATACACATCACGGAAACCATCATGAAAGCAGTTTAATAGTTAATAGAATGGTGTCTTTCCACCAATAAACCTAGTTAATTAAGGGAAAACGCACATTACTGAACGATGCACGACGAAAACGTGCAGTGGTAAATAAATCAGGCAGTACTGATTTACTGTCAAAGCAATTCGCGCTGGTCTTCAATAATTAAATTCCGATTTCTGTTTTTAGTTAAACTGACTCTCACGGGAAAAATTCGTTTACTTTCGGGCACTAAATTTCCTGAATGCAGCATAAAGACGGGTTTTATTGTCGGTCCCTTGAAGCGCCCTGGTTAACTGTGCTCTTATTTCCGAGGCTGAGCGGAGATTGACTGCTTTGCCCGATTCCCCGCTTGGGAATGTCTGTTGCACCGAAATAGTATCGCGTTGGAAAGAGGAATGCAACCATAAAACGTTAAATAGGGTACACACATATTTGGTGAAGTGTGTCCAATTAATCAGCCAGATTGATAACAGCCTTATCGTACATAGCAGTGTATATAACACGCTTATCTTTTAGCATGAGAAACACGGGGTGGAATGGCCGTGTGTAACCTCGTTTAAAGTACAGTCGTGTCTGTTGTTGAGTTTAACAGGCACGTACGTTGCACGTAAAGAGATGGTACTGGTGAGGCCCTTAGCCTAATGCTAATTACATGTATTTGGAGCTGCGATGTGTTTATCTGTTCCAATTACAGCACTAATTACCTCACAGGCATGCCAGCGCAGGTTCTCTCACCAGCTGCAGGATGCAATTTCACACTAGAAGTTCTCATTTTCCCCCCTGAGGTCCTCTGGGACTTCGGCTTGTGGTGCGGCCAGCGATTCAGTCGGCAACGTTGGGGATTTAACGGGTTAAACCGCAGACGCGGGAACCCAGAGGAGAGCAAAACTCTCCACGTCCATCATTTTTCCGCACCATGCGTCAAAGTTCTCATGGGCTACTGCGGGTAGCTGTTCCCATTACAGACCTCTCTGTCCCGCTTCCCAGTCAGGGGTTATTCACATCAAGAGGGACTGACAGGGCCGACTCAGCGATGACGGAGAAGGACAGGCACTTAAAACCCTGCGATTTTAGATTTCTGCCTCTTGGCATCTACGGGAGTCCAAAGCAAACTTCTATTGGTTCTGTTGTGAGACAGATTCATTAAATAGATGGTCGGGCTCCAAGGTTGGGGTGGATGCAATACAATCTATATTTGATTAATTTCTATGTAGGATTTCAGTGCAGCACATGAGTCTCTATCACGAAGCATAGAACCCTAACTGAGCTCAAAAAGCTAATTATCTAATGTGATCCTAACTGACTGGGTTTGCAGCTAAATGCCCTGCCAGCCCCTCTGCATAGCGTTTGGCCCCCAGATGTAGAGGAAAGTTCCCCAAAATGGCGTTTCCTGGCACACTGGAAGTCGTCCACCGTCTACCCTCATCAGGAAGCAGCATTAACATTCAGGAAAACCTGCAGGAAATATCATTTGAAGGTATTTATGATTTGTGGAAGCCGCTTTAACTCTAACCTACTTAATTTCAGAATAAATATATAATGTTATATTATTATGCAAGAAAAACAGTGTTTTTGCATAATGAAGAAATGAAGATGTAGACTCCAGAACTTAGACGTGACATTTAGACGTTTTCATGAGCATTACAACTAATCATAGTGGCAAACCTGCCCATTATTAATCCCAAACAGAAAGAGACACATATTTAATTTCCTGAGGCAGGAGTTCAATACGACATCCTCTTTGCAATTGGCTTTTATCGTGTCAGAATTAATCTATGTATAAGGGGCTCATTAATGTGAGTAAGAGCTAGTGTGATTATGACGACCTCATCGACTGATGAAGGTCACTCCAACCAGGACGTTGTTATTCAACAAGGCAGGCTGTAACGCATTATATTATACCGTGTTTGAAAAGATCTCTCACCATCCTCTCCCTCACGTCTACTTACGTAATGTATGTCTGGGGTAGAGAAAGAAAACATTAGCATTGCTAAAAGGTACATTATGCGTTTTCATATTGGGCCTGACCCATTCAAGTAACAAATTGAAATGTGAAATAGTGTGAATAAGGAGTTCTTTTTGAGAGGTTTATTGGGGCCTTGTATGCGAAGGGAGGTAGGTCAGGGTGTTTGCAGGTCAGACCTTCCGACCAGTAAATCAGATTTAAAAAATTAATGGAGGGTCTGGGTAAATAAACTCGCTTTCAGTCTCTTCCACCAGACCCTGGCTTGATGTGTGTGTTTTAATGTGTGTTTGTTGGGGCTGTGTGGGGGTAGAGATAACATCTTCTGGCAGGACTTGGTTATCTCGGCTAAGAGTGCTTCTGACCCCATAACACGGTCCGCTTGCCTAATGAGGACTTTGGGCATTGCGGATAGTGATGCCATTTTCCCGCTCCGATGCTCTTCGACCAACGCGCGATAAAGATGGCCCCATTCCACACGCACCATATGCTGGGAGACGGGGTTGGGGTGGGAGGGCATTATAATGCTGAGCTGGACAGCCCCGTTATATCTTATCAGGCTAATATTTCCCTCATTCTCTTAAATTGAACCGGTAGGTTGCAGGTTCAAGTCCCTTGGGAGGACTAAAGCAAGGCACATGGTTAAGGCTTCACTGAGTTCCAAGGCAGACAGCAGTGATCACAGGGGATTCAGACAGGTGACTAACACTGCTGCCACAAGTACTTAACCACTCAGGTTTTACCATTTGGGACAGCGCTGTTTTTGTTACGGTGTCCCATATCATGCACAGACTCACCCCAGTGCATGCTGGGACATTCACTAACCCTGCAATAACCAACCCACTGACTCATATATGAAACATAATCCTGGCAGCTGTCAAATATGTTTCAGTGAGTTTTTTTTTATATTATTACTATTATTTGGACTTTTGCGGCCGAATAATTCAGTTTAAATGAAATTAAGAGAAAACTGTCAGTGGGCTGAATGACATGCAGTTTGAAAGCATCACCATGTAGTGCCTGAGAGTGAAAATGTGCGAAATCACGCTGTACTCTGCATGACAATTAGTCTGGGAATCTGTTCTTCCGCAGCACAGTAATGGAGGTTCCTGGGGTTAAAATTAACAGTGAAGTTAGCAGAAATGGTGTTTCCATAACGGGGGTGGTTAAGGGTCTGCCGTCAGGTTTGGCTTCACCGAGTCGGGAAAGAGTGACACTCTGGAAATGACAAAAAGAAAAACGAGACCAAGCTGAAGAGTGCAGTGGGTAGGGATCTCGACCAGTTTCCCAGGGGTCTCCGCGGCGACAGATAAATCGTTTCATAAACAGTCGGCATGTGCGGTACACACTTTCGCTCATCAGAAGTTCAACTGCATCTGTTACAGTTTTCACCTCTTTTTCCCCGATTCCAAATCCACGGTGTCACTCCCTCCATCTCTCATACCAATCTGTAGACGTGGCCCGAAATCAAAAATAAGCAAATAAAGTGGATTTTAGCGCGCCATGGTGGCACAGTGCCCTTCGCTGCCTGGGACAGACTCCAGGCCACCGTGACCCTGATCAGGGTACGAGCAGGACGGTGGATGGATGGACGCATGGGTGCAAGCTAAATAAAATGTTTGGTCAAGCTCTCGTTCATGGCAGACTAAGTTTATCCATTAGCCAGAGGAAGTTCTTATTTTAATAAAGAGAAATAGGCGGCCCTGGAGACTAAATATTTAAAATAGCAGCTGAAATGTGTATTTTGTTTTGAAATTAGCTCGTAAGGTTTATCCCATGCCTGTTCTTTTCTACACAAATCTACACATCAAATAACAGCACTATAATGTATGCTTGTGACATATGAATTGATTTTATGGTAAACAGAGCTCAGTTCAGATTACGAAGAAAATTATCAGTATAAAGTATACTAAATTTATCTTAATATTAATACCATTTTATCGAGCCATTTTTTTTTACTCTAGTAACAGAACGATTCATCTAGTTGAAGGTGAATGTGTTGAAGGTGATAGGATCTGTTCATCTGTAGTTAGTCAGGAAACCGTGGATCACAGAACACAGACGATCATGCGCTCTTTTTGTTAGCTGAAATGAAAACCTTAATGGCCATGTACGACTCATTCTGAATTCATTTTCCCAAGTCACTGAGAATGTCCGTGATTTCTGGAACGCGATTGGAATGGAGTGCTTGCCAAGGCAAATAATTAGGGAAGGAAAATCGAGTTTGATGTTATCTTTTATTTTTAATTAGCCAAACATCTTGGCTATTGCAAATATTTAAGCTTTGTATTTACTGGGAATTCTTTGGCACAGTGAGCTGAATAAATCTGTCCCTTTCTCAGATAAAAAAAACACAAATCACAGGCTTTTTATAGTCTTAAAAATATTAGCCTTAACTTCAGGTTAGTTTGGCCAGAGAAAATTATGAAGTCACAGAACCCCTTGTGCTGAAGTGACACGGGGTTTTAGAGTAGGGGGGTGATGTAAGGGTTCAGGGTCCAAACTTACGATAGAAGCTGCAGGTTCGAGTCTCACATAATTTAAATACAAATTACATTGAAATATATATCTTGCTGTTTGTAAGATAAATGTATCTACTGAGATTTTATTATTCTATAGCTTAATTTATACATTTGTACCCATCTGCCTTCCATAACAGCTACTCCAGTACAGGTTAGCGGAGCCTGTCCCATATAGTAGGGGTACGGGGGGGGGGGGGGGGGGTGCCAATCAATGTCCACGGGGAACTTTAGGCAAGTCTCATTGCTGGCGCCCCCTGTCTGAGACAAAGTGAAATTGGCTTGTTAAGATGATAGCATCCTAGGTGTCCACAGTAGGGAGGACACTTTGAGCTGCTTCAGGTTTTACCAACTGCTTTAAAGCTGTATTTTGTAGTCGATGAGGTCGTCATAATCACACTAGCTCTTACTCACATTAAATAGTTCAGCTCTTCTTGTGTTTTGACTGGTTTGTTTCCTTGATTGAAAGACTCATTCGGCTGTTTCACATTAACATTAGTGAGACCTGCATGATTATAGAGGACTGACCAATCAGCACGCAGCAAGAACTCGTGAAATGCAGATGCTTTTAATTGACATGATAGTTTACAAATTCTGTCCTGGCTCAACCTATCCTCCCTGACATGGATCTGGTCTCCCTACGCCTTTGTCGTCTAATGGTTTGACCAGCACCAGAGAAGAGTTTTCCAGTATGAAAACTGTAGTGTGCCATAGAAAGCTGTAGAAAGCTGGGCCAAACAGGGAGAGGATGTCAGCTCAGCTGCACATGTATGCGATTTTAATCCTCTGTACACGTACATCCCTTTGGACTTCGTATAGAAATATAAATCATTCAGGGTTTGCCAATGCCAGTCCAGTAGGGCCTTCATATCAGCACTATTTTGTTCCAGCCAGATGCCTAATTAGCCCAATCAGGCCTCTGCTTCCCTAATGGGCATAATTAAGTCCATCTCCCTCCAGTAACGAGCTTGTTAAACAAGCCATGGGAGCTGTTGTGGGCCGCGTTGGGGCCAGGGGTCGCCCGTACGGCTGACAGGGGGCGCCCAAGACACGATGGCGCGGAGAGGAGCTTATCGGTCACATGTCTGCTCTGGTGCCGGCCTGCATTGATTTAGCGGGACTGGCTAATTCAGCAGTTTGTTGCGTTAAATGAGTATGCTATCAATGCTATCTGTACAAGGTGCACTGTTTCGGTATAGCGCAGTGTATTCAGAAATGGCTCACAATGCCAGTGGGAGAAGGGACGGCAGTGCGCAGTATATAAGTTCCTGGCCTTATCCCCTGATCTCCTCTAGCGGGCAGCTAACACACTCGTGGGGTGGGGCTCTGCTATGGGTGCAGTGTTCAGTCTAGCCCACAGGCAGGAAGCTCCAACTCATGAGTTGGGAGCAAGGGAATCAGGGGAGCATGGATACCCAGGCAGTTTCAGGGGGGCCTAGATTCGTGGTGGCCCCTGAGTACAAAAAATAATAATTAATACACTTGGGGAAAATTAAAATCCCCCCCCCAGCACATTCAATACACTGCAGGGGACCTGTATTTTTTCAGTAGCAATCCAAGTGGGGGGATCCAAGGCGACATTTTGTCAGGGGGTCCCGAATTTCTGGCTATGCCCACTGGCCGCGAATCATGACTTTTGTTCGTTCGGTTGACGTGTGAAAGCGGGACCGGCTTGGAGAGACTCTGGCTTTCACGCCCGACGTGTCTTCTTCCTCACAAGTACGCGGTGCAGGGCCGAACCTGCAAAAGCTCCACACTCACTTTGCACTTACGGACCATATTCTCAGGCTTCGTTTCTGTGTACATGTTTGAATATGCCGGCTGGTCTAACAAGCGATACAGAATCGCCGTTGGTTTTCAGTTCCAAAGGTTCATTATTCAAATCACAGTTAAAGGAAGCTCTCGAGAGTCACACCTGTCACACCTGGTCTTCGGCCAGTATTGTTCCCAGCTACAGGGGTCACGCACAAGTGTACCATTTTACAACATAACAATTCTGGCTGTCGGCAGCGGTCTGCATGACCGAAATAACAAAAGAATGATGAGGCATTCATCCTGGCTATGCTTGCATCACACAGCGGGGCTAAAAGAGCTGGCACCAGCCAATCGATCTCAGGCTGAAGCTGTAAAATACGGGAAAATCTCAGCCTTTCAATAATAAAGGCCCCCCCCCCCCCGCTGTTGCCAAACCTTCGCGGAGAAAAGTTCAGTTCACAAGTGAGCCTTTATTCTGCTCGAAGGTGAGCGCAGGAGATGGGCAAGTCACCATGGCAACCATGGCGCATGACCCAGTCGCCGAATCGCCGGTGCTGATGTCACGAAGGCGATGGCTATTTATGAAGTATTACCTGGGCTGTGAGTCCCCATAACTGCTCGCCCATTTGCCGCTGGATTTGCCAGCATTGATAGCCACAGCCTACAGGTGCCTTGACCTAGAAACTTGCCCCCACGCTGTGCCCCCAGCTACTTCCTGTCATCGAGAGGCAAAGGGGGGGGGGGGGGGGAGGGGGG
>JAODJW010000050.1:4171917-4189498 GCA_026777045.1 Hyperopisus bebe
CTCTCATAATGGACTAACGATGGCTTTTCCAGAGTCTTTTAACAGACTCTGATGGTAACGACAATGGGCACAATTACCGGGTAGAGTTTGTAAGTTAAAACGCCTTCAATGACCATCTTGAACTGAAAAACAATTTAACGGTAACGCGGCTGGTCATCTTACAGTAAACGTCAGTGAGCACTGCACATATTAAACACGAACCCCACTGCCATATTCTGCAGAGCTACATTAAATATTCAATTGCCTGTGTCTTTCTAAAGAACGCTTCATCCATTTCGAGTTTGAAATAAAGTCTATTAAACTGTCCATTTCGTTTTTTTTTTCCAACTAAAAAACAAGAAAAAAGGACTGCTCAAATTACCATCCTTTTAGTAGCTAGAAAATTACCCAGTTAAAAGTACGGAGAACCAATTTAAATGGAATGAATTTTTCAGACTTGGGGCACCTCTTTGTCCCAAGAACATAAATATTCCTCTACTGCCGAAGGCGACGAACACCGAATGCCTAAACCGCGAAGCCAAAAGACTCTGATTGCACAATGGAGATCCAACTCATTCTGGCAGACATCAGTGAATAATATAAGGCTCCAGCAACACCCATGACTCTGACTAGAATAAACGGTTAGATGGATGGATGATGGATGGATGGATGGATGGACGGATGGATGGATGTGGAATGTTAACTCATTGGTGGGATAGCAGCCCAAGCTACCACAGGAGATAGGAACATCAGCTAGACAGGGTTCTCGAATCAGATATCTTGATCAAGGGTTAAGTCTCTCCTGTTCTGGACTTCTCCATTGTGAAACACCTTAGGCTCATGTGGGGACCCCTGTTGGAGTTTTCCAAGTGTGCAATAGGGCTGCCTTTGTGTTTCTGCATAAATGTCGATTAGCAGAATGTGGGTCAGGTACTCGAAAGGATATTTCCTAAGGATTCAGTAGTCCTATGCGGAGGTTTCAACACAATGAAGATACCTGGAAGGACATGATTAGGAAGAATGGTCTCCCAAATCTAAATTTGAGTCAACTGATATTGAAATTCTGGGTTCTGGATTGTCCATAAAAAACACCAGGTACTGGAGAGGAGAGTCCCCCTGACAGCTGAATCTGGAATTCAGGAGGAACAATGCAGATTCTGGAATACTGGAACAGTGGATCAAATCTTTTCCCTTGCAGACCCACTTCAAGGGTTATGAGAATATACTAGCAGTCTCTATGTTCTTTGTGGATTGCATGCCCCAGCATATTTTGTGGAAAGTGTTGCAGGAATATGGGGTACCTAAGGATCCCCCAGAATGACTGATACCTAAGGATCCCCCAGAATGACTGACACCTAAGGATCCCCCAAAATGACTGACACCTAAGGATCCCCTAGAATGACTGACACCTAAGGATCCCCCAGAATGACTGTCGTCTATAGATCCCCCAGACGTCTAAGTATCCCCTAGAATGACTGATGTCTAAGGACCCCCAGAATGACTGTCGTCTATAGATCCCCCAGACGTATAAGTATCCCCTAGAATGGCTGAAGCCTAAGGATCCCCCAGACGTCTAACTATCCCCTAGAATGACTGATGTCTAAGGATCCCCCAGAATGACTGACGTCTAAGTATCCCCCAGAATGACTGATGTGTAAGGATCCCCCAGAATGACGCAAAGTCTGTGGCCATGGAAAAAAAACATCTGGATCTCCTCAGTGTGCTGCCACCATGATCCACGAAAATGATGGTGATGATGAAGAATATCTGGTTAGTGACCAAGATGCATGGTTAGAAGATGGATGGATGGAAACATCTGTTTGGATATTTTAGATTCTTGAGTGTGATTCAGGAAGGTGAAATCTGAAGAGCTTTGCAGAATAAAGCAGCACTTAAACCTAAAGGTAGCCATTTCTGAAGCTTGTCCTTTTTTTAAAATAAACACTGTCAACATTTCCCATTTCACAGCAGCAGAAAAACAGTAATTTTAAAGCACCAAAAAGCAGATGAAAATAAGTCCTAAGAGTACAATAAGTCCTCTTGTCTGGTCCAAGCACATGAAAAACATTCTTTATTATGTTATCCAAAATTTTAAAAAACTTTTACAGTGTAGTTTGTGATTATTTTTATGTATATTTATATATTTTAGTGACCTGACTTTTCTTCTTTCTGGCAGAATAAACTCTCAAGAGAATATGATTTATGGATTCACAATAAATGTATTTAGATGTATTCCTTATGGATCATTACAGTGTTGAATGGGAAATCCAATTGCATGCAAGTGTATTTCACAAAAATAAAGGTAGCTATTTAAGTAACCACTACAGAGCTCACATAAAAGCAGAGGATCAGTTTACGGCGTGTGAGACGACGTGTAAATTGTGCTGCAATTCTTCACTGCTCTTCTCCCAGAAGCCAATACGTAGTGACGGGACCTTTCCCCTGGAACAACATGGAGGACAAGAGGAAGGCAGAGACAGAAGCAACATTCTGAACAAAGTTTACAGCTTCAGTTTGTGGGCTTCTAGCCCAGAGGCTGTTGGTCTAAGCTATAGAAATAGCTGTTCAAGGGACTAACTTTGGTTTGAACATTGGGAGGGCTGAGGTCTCCGTACATTCAGGAGGAGACATGATTATTGGGGAGGTTGTATTCGCTAGTTTTGATTATTTACCCCCCCGTAATTTATGCCAATGCACAGGAAATCTACTAAAATATCTTCCAGTGAAGTTCACATTTTGACTAGTCAAAGCGGTCATGCGTACATATATACATACGCGAATAAATTCACACACATAAATACATAAATATTTTATATATGATATCTGCCCTCTGCAGCTAACTGTGTTCCTTTTTAAAATAAACATTTCATTATCTTTTGTTGTGGTCAAGTATTTTCATGTGCACTTAATCTTGTTTTCCAATCTTAATCTTGTATTCCAATCCAAAAACAGAACAATTACCTCCAATGGTGTGACACGTCCCAAGATATGTCATATGACATTAAAACTATGTTAGCAGGCTATTTTAGTTCATTTAGTCATGTTTAACTGAATCATATCCAAAGGGATATCATTTTTACCCACTTGTACACATCACTGGGGTAATTTGGGTTTAGTATGTTGCAGAACGGTATGACAGCTACCCCCGCCTGGTATGTGGACATGAACTGCAATGCCACATGCTGTCCTAGCACAGGGACAGCAACAAGAGAGAAGAGCCAGCCCCCGCACCTTCATATGAACGGTCCCCCTTAGCTCCAGGCGAAACGTCCCGAATTTATCGAGGAGCGCCTTGGTAGGGCTGCTTACGTGGATCCTGAGCGCTGTGGGAGGGAAAGATGGGGGCGAGGTTAGGTGCTGTCAACATCACCCAGGGACGAAACCCTCCCTGGCAGTGCCACTGAGCCCAAAACATCGTCAGGCCCCCCTGCGGCTTGCTTACGGCAGCCGTGGGACTCCATCCTGGAAGCCGTGTTGACCGTATCCCCAAACAGACAGTAGCGAGGCATCTTCAGCCCCACGACGCCGGCCACGCAGGGGCCTAAGAGACACACTCGCTTAAGATCATTTGCTCAAGGTAGTTTTATTTTTCACTTATTGTATTTTCTAACAGGGACAGTGCTCATTGATCAACAGAAAATACTTTAAGTGAGCCAAAGTTAGCTCTATAGGTTAATTCTCATCTTTTGTTCCTCACCAGTTCTTTTAAAAAGGCAACCTAAAATCAATATAAATTAGCTTATCAAAAATGTCACATACAAATAATATACATACATTCTAATATACAAATGGATACACACAAAAAACAGATCAATGGAGAGTGTACAATAAAGACTATAAAAAAGGTAGCAGAACAGGTCGGTAAACAACTAATATCATGTGTTCACATGTATGATTGTTTACTAGCCACCGGTTCAACTGAGCAGTAGAAGATCAGCATGTATTGACGTCTCCAATAGGCACTGCCAGTACATTCCCGTCAGAGAGAATGCTGACTGGCTAAAAGCAAGACTGCAGCCTCCTCTGGCGGCACCTCTACTAACCTTGATCTTTGCATAGTAAATGTTTTAAATGGTGGGGGGGGCAGTATCACATAGTATTTAAAAAAACAAAAAAACAACATAAAAAAAATCGTAGCTCAAAAATCAGTTCTTTTTTTTTATCTGACAGCTATGAAAACTTAAGTTTCTGATCTAAAGCTTTGAGTATATTTATGCACTCTCGGGGAAAAAAAGGTAAAAATGTGTACCTTTGCTTGTTACTGGGGCTGTACCCTCAAGGGTCTGCTAATTGTACCCTTAGTAGTAGGTAATTGTACCTTTTAAGGTCAGAAATGGATTCTGGGGAACATTTTTGTACCACTGAAGGTACATTAATGTTCTTTGTACCTCTGGGATGTTCCTCAGAGTGCATTTCTGTACCTTAAAAGGTACAATTACAAAGGTACAGCCCCAGTGACAAGCAAATGTACAAATGTTTTACACTTTTTTTCTGAATGTATACAGTTTCAAGTTGTTTCAGTATAGATTTATTACCCTGTGCACAACTTGCCAGACGATAATTGAAATTTGAAATGATCATGACATTTATATATATCATAGCAGTTTTCATTATATACTCTGGTTCTAGTTAGTTTTGATTGATATCTCACAGAAACATGCCTTTATTTAAAAGAAATGTCTGTGTGGGCAAACAGGTTTTCTGTTACCCACACTTACCTGAGTGAAGCCCGATTCGGACCTTCAGCTGCTGGCCCAGGACATGCTTGTTCTCAAACCGCTCCATAGCCCTCACCACAGTCAGGGCCATCCTGGCGATCTCTTTGGCGTGGTCATCTCCGTTCCGGATGGGCAGACCTGACACCACCATGTAGGCGTCTCCAATGGTCTCGACCTGGAGGTGGTCATGGTGAAGATGAGGTGAACATAAGCGATGTTCCTCTGAAGTGGGGGGGCACGGTCGTAAACTTCCCAAGGACAGCTTGCCACGTCTCCACTAAAATACCAGAATGCAAATATCAAGTGAGGCCCCAAGGTTGGATAGACCTGACGCATCCATTTACCTTGTAGACGTCGTGATTGTCGATGATCTTGTCAAAGTTTGTGTACAAATCATTCAGAAGGTCCACGACCTGAGGGACAAAGATCTGGTTACAGGATACATAGTGATGGGACCCTTCTTTTTTGTGTGCGGGGGGGTGATAGTCTCTTTCTATCCAGGATCCATCTACTGTCCCAAAATAACTTCTAGTGTCAATGAGCTTGAGGTGACCGAACGAGGAGGCACCTGCTCCTCTGCTTTCCTGGAGGTCATGCCTCCGCCCCAGGAGAGGTCCTCCCAAACTGTGTTTGGCCACACCTGTTTTTAGCCACACCAGGCCCACGCAAGTCCAAAATACTGTTTTCTTGGAATCTGTTTCTTTACAGCTATTGTTCTGAAGGTGTGGCAGGGTGGTAGAGTGGGAGGAGGGGGCTGTGTGCTCTTTTGATCTCATATCTCAGTTATTTGAAAATATCTGTTACCACCCATCCTTCCTGTAACCTCTGCGAGACCGACGCCAAGTCAAGCCTTAACAGCTGTAATACCCTGCCGGTGATAAACGCGGATCTGCTTCTGCATTTTTCTCTTTCTGAGTGTCCTTCAGAGGAACCCAGCCAGAAAGAGGTCTTCACCTGCATGGGAGTAATACTGGACGCCAGCACCGTGAACCCTTCGATGTCGCTGAAGTAGATAGTGACGCAGTCGTACGTTTCCGCTTGCACTGTCTCTCCAGCTATCAGCTGGGCAGCAACTGACCTAAGGATACATGCATGCAAAAAACCAATATGAGCTTATTAAGAAGAACCAGGTTTTTTAATTTCTCAGAGTTGTCCTATGGGTGTGGATCATAGCCAAGAAAGAAACGGGTGCCCATTTCCAGGGAGTTGCTACAAACATCACCCCCCACCCCCCCGTCAGCAATCCAATGTTACCGAGGCAACATTTGCGTGAGGAGGCTCTCTGCCTTCTTCTTCTGCTGTACGAGTTGGGCAGTGCGCTCCTCTACCACCTCCTCCAGGTTGTTGGCGTACTGCTCCATGCGGCAGAGCAGGTCGTCTAGTATGTTATCGCTTCCCCTGAGTTCAGATATGAGAGACGCTCGCCATCAAGTCCGAGCTGAGGATGTTACTGGGAGGTTACAGACTACAACCACAAAGACCACACAAACCATAGACTACAACCGCAAAGACCACACAGTTTTTCAGAATGACACTCAGGTCAGAGAAAACAAAAATTTAAGTGAGAATACAATCAAGTTCTGTCCATTCACTGCAATTATGTACATCATTTCTGAATATGTACATGTCTTCATTTAAATCCTCTTCACTGGTGGCCAAAGTTGTGGAAACACTTCCAATTGTTAGAGATTGCAGAACTATATTCAACTGTTGCTCCAGTTACTTATTTAATCGTCCAATGTATTTTTGTAAACATTCTTTGATTGTTCATGAACATTACCACCAGTATTCCTGTAGTATTCCTGTATTTTAAAAGCTTAATGCCTAAAATGCTAGGTGTTTCCACAATTTTGGCCACTAGTGTATTTTGATACGCCGCTTTTGTTTCACTCTTCAGGAATGTGTGTAATGATACTACAGACTGTGCAGATTCCCCAGCCTCATGAATGGCAGCACTGAAGACCTGAAAACAGACCAGCGTTTGATGGGCAATCCCAAACCAACTGAACAATCAACTAAAAGCACACATCACAGAGACCTCCATTAACACAAACTGTCTTGCTCTTGATTCATTCTTTTACTGCTGTTCGTCATACAGCTCCCACATATACTGCTGCCCCCTGCACCCCCCCCCCTTGCCCCAGCATCTGTGCCTGCAGCTGCTTCTACTGTCCTCTATCTAAGGGGTCTTGCACAGGTTGTCTGATTTAACACTGTAATTTTATCGTTTGAGGATCCATCAGATGACTTACTATAGGACAGTGAGATGGGCAAGATCAAAGACTACGGTGGTTGGCAGAGTCCAGGTTCTAGCAGGACACGGCTGACCTCAGCCCTACGCTTTGTACACACCCAGTCGGGGAGAGCTTCTTCACCAGCGCCCTCAGTGCGGGGAAGTCCGGTCGCTCTGCGGGCCTCTCCCTCCAGCAACTTCGCATCAGGGTCTCCACTGCCTCGGGGCACTCGGCCCGGTCGACGTGTGGCCGAAGGGGGCTGCAGCCTCCCGCCTTCACCCGCTCCGCGATATCTTGAAGACACCCCGAGGAATATCAAAACACTCTATCTGCTCTGTGAGACGGACTAGTTCTGACTGGATGCTTTCTGTACCAGGAATGCTTGGTAAATCACTTAGAAAAGCCAGCTGCCAGAGACTAACAGGCATTTATATGGGCCAAAGAATCTTCTAAAATCTTATGCTCTTCGGACACAATTTGGGATTCCGGCCATGAATGGGACGCGAGGATTAGTGCGTAGCACCTTCGGCCTTAAGGGTGCGCCCAGGAATGTAGAAGGGCTCACGGCGGAAGACTATCTCCTGGATGATGATGCCAAAGCTATAGACATCCCCCTTCTGAGTGCCATTGGGGGGCATGATGCCCCTTAGAAGTTCGGGGGCTCTCCACAGCAGACCTCAAGTGAGGAGAGACAAACAGTAAGAACCACAGTAGGGTAAAAGAAAAACAGAACCAGCATGTGTTTACATAAGCAGAAGACCCATCCACCCAGACAATCTAAGTTGCACAAAACACCTTAAGTTTTCCCCTTAACACTTAAAGTTTGATTACTCCTTAGCTGAGGGATTTATTTACAGGTGTTGTACAACATACCTCTAAAAAGTTTCCTTAGAAAAGGAAAAACCTTAAGGGATTTACTGTATTATTTATGTACTGTATTATTTATTTACTTATTTACTGTATTATTCTGTATTGAGAGATATTTGACAGCAGTAAAATTGTAGTTTCCATGGAGACTATTTGTTTGCATTCACTCACACCTGCTCATGATACCTATTATCATCTCCAGTGTTAATTTCGTTGATGAAAATATTGACGAAAATATAGCCCAAGGAAGGGTTTTCCCATGACGATAATGAAAACAAAAAACGCAATTAAAATATGCGTTAATGAAATTAACCATATTATTTGTCTGACGAATATAAATAAAATAAAAAGAGCTAGATTTCATCACCACTACATCCTTATCTGATGGACTGTTCCCCCTGGTATAGTATGTTCACTACATGTAGGTACTTTTCGTTCGACTAAGAACAACTGAGTGGAGCATATAACGATAAACTTTGCTGAATGGTTGACGACAAGTACCTGCGCTAACTTCGAAGATATAAGGAACTACTGGGAAAAGAGAAGTAGCAGAGGAAAAACTGAGCAGACAAAATCATTGTTGTATCTCAGTTACATTAAAGGCATTTTTGTATGCGTCTCCATATCTCTGCACCAGAAAATTCAATCAATAACCAATGTACTTCTGTCTAATATAACCGGTGCCGGCAGTGAAAGGTGCCAGCGCTTATTAGCAGGGTAACATTACATCGTTTTTTATTCTGTAAAACTGAAAGATTGATCTACTGGCCAGAATTAATATATGAATTATAAACATGTCGTGGGCCAAGTAAATAAAATTATAAATCGACTGTCGGTGAGGTAAAATCAATTGCTCATCATTAATCGTATCCACTGGGGGTGCTCAGTCGCAGAACACTCATCTTGGGATGCATTAATTTTCTTCATTTATCACCAAGAACTCAGCCATGTTGTGGTTAAGATACAGCCAGAGGCACCTTAGGCTGTTCTCCTTTCTTTAGTTGTCAAGGTCTTTTGTGCAACAGTTAAGGGAACTTTAAGGAGATCCTTAAGTATAAGACCAAGATAAGGAAAAACAAACTTAAATACTTAAGTGCACATTTTAAGGAAACTTTAACGAATAGAGTTGAGTTTTTTGTGCAACTGACTTTATTTTACGGAAACCTTAACTCAGATTTTAAGAAAAACTTAAGTTGTTTTGTGCAACCAGCACCAGGATCTTATCCCTTCAAGCCTACTCACGTTGCCCATGGTCCTGGTGGTTCTGGGACCCTGGTGGTCGCCTCAGAGAGTTGAGACCAAAGTCAGTGACCTTCAGCACAAAGCGGCTGTCCACCACACAGTTGGATGAGGACAGGTGTCCATGGGAACGTAGGGGACTGCGGTGTAGGTAATCCATTCCCTGTGCATGGTGTGACAGACGAAGGGTTGGGAGTGGTCTCATCAGAAGGTGGGGAGTAGAATCCCATAGGCCGAAAAACCCAGAATTTACTTGCTCACCTTCACGATGTCCAGCATCAGAGAGTACTTGAATGTCCAGTCAAGTCTGATGGACTCGTTCCTTAGGATGTCCTAAAAGACAAGCCATGGCACCAACTCAGCTTCCTGACAGAAAATGGTTCTACTGGCACGGTCGGTTCTTCCGGGGCTGGACGGAAACCAACGGTACACACCTGCAGGCTGCCCTTGGAGCAGAACTCGGTAAGCAGGAACAGCGGAGGTGACTCCAGCCAGGCCCCGACGAAGCCGCAGACGTTCGGGTGACTCAGGTCCTTGCACTGCCGCCATGGCGGAGAACGCACCAATAATCATGTCACAAGCCAACTCCCCAGAGTGCGACGCATTTATTACCGCAGTAGCCTCTGCTGGCACCCATTCTTGACTTGGCACACGCTTCTGCTTTGCGGCGCCTACCTGCTGTAACTCTGCAAGTAGGTCGCCTGTCAGGTTGACACTCCGCACGTTCAAGAACCGGATGGAACACATGTTCTCCTTAAAAAGAGGATTGAAAAGGCTGAAGCAAATGAGAATGCTGCAAACTGTATTTTTTTAGCATGGATCTTTGTTCAAAATCAGTGCATAAAATATGCACAGTGCATAAACGTTAATAAATATAACAGAAAAGTTAAGTGCAGCATGGGGTTTTCAATGAGCTGAATGTACCATGATTAAAACATGGACAGATTCGTAATCAATAATAAGTCTACAGCTTACAGGACCGTGAATTATACTCTGAATAAACCCCAATCATCACCCTGGGGACTGAAAGGGAACTTGCTTTATACAGCGCAGTCCTGCTGGACAGCATCTCGCCGTCCACAACACAGCTGGCAGCTTCGTCCTGTGCTGAGCTGCCATTCAAAGAGAACATCTTCAAAAAGAGTAACAGGACAGAAGTATTAGCACTACAATGTCTTCTGCAGCCTCAGAAGAGACACGCACTCGTGTTGTGTTCCTTTGCCAGTGGTTTCTTATTCCCTCTACTGTATATTCATTAATATATTTAGTTTTTTGTGATCTGTGTTATCATGTAAACTTCCCAAATGCAAAGTACTGATCCAAGGTCAAGACACAAAAATAAAATACTGAATGAATAAGAGATGATATTCATTTACCCTTCTTATATAACAGCTTTTTCTGTAAAGGGGAGAATCTGGAGTCTATCCAAGTGAAAAGCACAGGGCACGGGACAGGGGGACACCCTGAATGGGATGCCAGTCCGTCACAGGGCACAGGGCTGGGGGGCACCCTGTATGGTATGCTAGTCCGTCTCAGGGCACCCTAGACAGGATTCCAGTCCTATGGTACAGCACTAGGTGGTGCTGTGACACATTATGGGTGAATGGTCATTGTGATCAAGGCCGTCTGTTGAATGTGAGCTGGGGTTTCCGGGGATGTACTGAGGACACGTACTGAGGACGAAGTGTGGTGTTCCGTTACGGCAACATCATCGAGGCTGACCATCCACAGCATCATCGAAGCCTTCTCCTGCAGTTTGTACTTCCTGGAGCCAAACATGGGCGACACATCAGCCTAATCCAATGCATGGAGAACCCCCGCCCCATCGCTGCTGCTCTTGGGCACTCTTTCTCTTGGTATGAGGACTTCTATTGAAAAGTGGCAGCCTGTGAACATTCCATCCCCTGATCCTACAGATAAAATGCCAATTTAGATTAATATAATGAGTCCACTTCAAAAAAGACAATTGAATCCCAAGAACAATAAGCTCTGCTCTTCTATAAAGGATGAATAATAATTTAATCTACACATTAAACATTATCTTCATATTATGAATGATCTCTTGCATTGAAGCCAAGTGATTACCAGTTATATTCATGGACTTGATTCCTATTCTTGATTACTGTTCCTGATTACTTCCTTGAGACATAGTGCTAAAAGCATTAAAACACAATTCTCCACACTATGAGATTATTATAAATTGATTCAACAATCAATTTTGTCTTTGATTTGGATGTGGAATGCTTTCAGCCATTTTGCCACTCAGCCTCTAGGTGGCTCCACTTCACTCATGTCATGTCAACCTGAGCACCACAATCAAATGTCTGTTCAATGAAACCAATCGTTTTCTTTCTCCTTATTATTAATTGTAATTGTGGGCACTTGACATAACTGTCCACTGAAAGAAAACGGGAGAAGATGATTAACTGGCTTGTTAAAATCAGCCTGGATGATTTCACCTGAGCCATTGAGTGTGCCGTGTGAGTGACGGGGATACCTGTAGAGCAGGGCAATGGTCAGACTCCCTGTGGCCAGCAAGCCGAGGATCAAAGCCACAGAGATGATCAGGGTCCTCTCTGTAGGACGCACACCAGAGCATGTTCAGCACAGTACAGACACATTTAAAAAGTCTGTGTTCAGCATGTTAGACAAAGAGACATATTAATATTCTGCATACACACAATGCCTCTGACTCTCTTCAGTCACACACGGACAGTGACATGACTACACTGCTGACCATGGGATTTGAACCAGCAACCTTCTGCTGACAATCACATGTACCTAACAGTGACATGACTACACTGCTGACCATGGGATTTGAGCCAGCAACCTTCTGCTGACAAGCACAAGGACCGACCCCCCCCCCCAAGGCACACACCACTCCCAGGTAAATGACTCATTCACCCCCAGCTACACGACGTATCAGCAAATAAATAACTAACAATATACTGTATAATAAAAACAATAAAATGGTAAGCTATGTCATATAAGATCATCTGATTTTTTTATTGCAAATACCTGTTGGCCGAGGGCAATTTAATAATCCCGGATTATTATAGAAAATCTATATTTCAGCAAAAATAAATGGCGAACTTGGGGTCTACGGGGTAGAAGTGAATAATGCACACTGATATATATTTTTTTCTAGAGGCAACTAAAGACCAAGGACATGGATTTGATGAGTCTGGTGACCTTAGCAGTGATCCGAGCCAAGAAAGATTCAATGCAGCAGGCAGCAATGGAGCTAGGGAAGAAGGAACAGGCTCTAAGGCTCTAAGGCAGTGCAATACTGACCCCTGCTGGCCAATGTAGGCAACTGCCTGTCAGTGCAGAAGTTCTTCCGTTAATCTAGCACTTTGCAAAAAGAATTTTACTTAAACTTTTCAAAAGCTTGCAAAATTCAGGTCATTCTCTAGATCCCATTACATTACAAAAAAAGACGAATCCCAATCCAGCAGTGATGTCGGCAGATCATCCATTCCGCTACTTAGAGACCCGGATACATACATACTGTTCAAGGACGCCATAGAGGGGGAGAAAGTTAGGATGATTCCTGAGAGACAGGGGCCCGAAAAAAATTCGAACATAACTGGGCTGGTCTGGGTTGGGGGCCCAGTATGATATACTTTCATGGGGCCCAAAATTTCTCGTGACACCCCTGTCTACATTTAGTTCGGTGTCTAAAGCATGGTTCCCCAATTCCAGTCCTGGAGGGCCAGTTTGCAACACCCTTTGCAGAATCGCCGGCTCAAACACACCTACTAAACCTGGTGATTAGCGGATTACCAGTGGCCTGTACTATGAAGCGGGGTTACTGGCTTATCGGGGTAACTTGTCAGATTTAAGGTAGTCTGGGCAAAATGTAAGTGAATGAATATGAAGTCCATTTAAACTGTGGTACCTCAAATCCGACAAGTTACGCCGATAAGCCAGCAACCCCGCTTTGTAGTACAGGCCGCTGGTAATTAGCTGATTAGGATGTGTTTCGTAGGAAAATCTACAGACTGTGCTGGATTTCAGGTCTCCAGGTCAGAATTGGGGGACCTTGGTCCAAAGCAAGGTATACAGCAATTACTCAGCCGGTCATGACATTCAAACTTATGTCCTTCTACACACATGCAAAGAAATCTAATCATCCCGCCTGAAACAGGTTATACATTATTATACATCCTGAAGGAAGGTCAACCGAAGACATCGTACCAGCAAGCGGACAAAGCTCCCCACTAAATCCACAAGTCGGTGTGTCTTTGGGCGGGGTCTTCCTGCCCCCCGGCCACATGATCTGGACCCCTTTCACCTGCTCATAGGTCTTGTTTGTCCCAAAATAATTTGCAATGACCTGTAGGGACGACCAGAGGAACTGAAGGAAAAGCCTGTTTAGGCACTTGTTGGAAGTTCATGGTGAATAAAGACAAGAATAAATAGATGCAATAAAAAGCCTCACAGTCCTTCAGGCTCACAAATCGGAAACAGCACCATTGTCAACGCATCTCTATTGTCATGCTAAACTATTTGATCCATGATGAAGTCTTAATTTTGGAAGTTGCAGTGCAAGAAAACAGTAAACATGACATATTGACATCTGGACATAGGACATAAGACAGACAAATATAGTGTGACAATATAGTTCAAATCCAGTTCCATTGTTAAATAGCTGCAATGCTAATCTCTGTCACAAAGGCCCCTTAGTCAATTTACAGCACATAGGACAATGAGAACAGCTCACTTTGAACACACCCTCGCTGCTCTGGGAGTGGTACATCATGTAGGCCGACTCCCGGTCCCCATTGTCATCTATGGTGACATCGCCCTGAATTCCTGCGGCAGAACGACAACGGAACGGAGTCAGTCCACTTCATCTCCTTGTCCAGCTGATTGGTCCACTATGAGCCCCACTGCACCTGTGACCGTTCTGCTCCACATGCGGCGGGTGACATTGTGGCCATCGTAGGGGTCTTCGTTCTCCGACAGGGTCTCATTCAGCGCCTGGGCGTACAGCCACACGGAATCGTGGGCGAGGGCAGCCAGGATTGACACCTGTTTAAAAAAAAACACACAAACACGATTCCAGTACAAACACCCATGCAAAACCTACACAGGTTTACGTCCAACAGCGATAAAAATTAGGGAAACTTGTGACTAATTTGGCCGTGTAAATTCAGGACATACTGGTCAGTACAAAGTGTTTTAATGACGGCACTATGCATAAATAGCCTAACTGGATCTTAGGGATTTTGTTCCTCTCAGTAGCAAACAAGCCCATACATTGAAATTAACACTTTGAAAGTGTAATGCTTTTTTTTTTTTTTTTTATTCTTATCCACTCTAGTCAATGTAGGTGATTGTATGCGCATACAGAACCACTGCGATTCTTCCAGTGACGGACGCAGGAGGACACCTTCTCATTCGGGTTGTACGTGTAACCGAAGTTCTCCTTGGAACGTCGGACCACCTCGGCTGAGAAGTTCTCATACATCTCGTTGCTGGGCTTGTACAGGGAGAGCAGGAAGAGAGCGTGGAACGCTCGCTTGGCAATGGAGTCGTCGGGGTCTCCTGGGAACATTGGCAGGGAAGCCGGGGTGAGCGATGGAGCAGGCCAGCTTTGCACCATGTATTATGTACACTCAGTGCCAGTCAACCCATCAGGCGACACAGGTGTCCACCTAGGAAACCATCTTCTGACAGGGCCAATTTTATACTTGGACTGGGCGACTTGCCTACGGCATCACAGGGGCTTCACTGTGTACACTTGAGAATTGTCTCTTAAAATAATTGAACTGAAGCATTAGAGCTAATCCTTTAATCTATGTCATATTAAATTCATCGAATCAAGCCATCTTGCGAACCTAAAACGCTGCAGGCTAGATGTGTGTAAATACCAGCCCTAGATGAAAAACCAACAGCATTCAAATCCTACTGGCGGGTGTGGGAATTTCGCCCTGGAGCCCAACATGGGGGCATCACAAAGATTAGCCAGGGGCTAGAGAAGGAGGGGGCAAGTCTACCTCTCCTCCAGGAGAACTTGCCAAACATCTGCTTCTCCTTGTAAGGCTCGAACGAGAAGAAGACGAACTCCCCGTTGGTCCGGCCCTGCTTGTGGGCCTCAATGAGGAACCTCCTCACCACCTCACCTCGGGCTGAAATCACAATAACTGAAGGGGAAGGGTTTGGGGGGTGGGGGGGAGAAAATGGGCAGACTCCCCAAATAAACCGGCACATCTACATGGCGAGAGGTGGCCCTGCCGGCCGAGCGGAGAGAGTAATCAGCTCCGGTGGACAGCCAGCCAGCTGGGCGTCACACAGTCAGTGCAGACTCGGGGCTAGGCGCTAACGCTAATGCTAATGTTACATTACAGCATGTCGATGTGTCTGTGCTCCAACATGGCAACCCACAGGCAAGTCGTGATTAATCATAATTACGTCCCACTGCTACCCCAGCCACAACAGCTGCAATTCTGTGATTACCGTTTATGTGTAAACATCTCAGCTGTTTGGAGCTGTTTCATAATAACGCTATGGATTCTTGGTTCCCGAGGTTCAATCCCCATTGTACATATGGACCATCCATATCATAATGTTCCTGAGATCGTGTTTATCTGATTCATCACCCTTTCCTGTAGTCAGAAAAACGGCATGATGCCACCATGTTTTACTTCACTGCAACGTCTCTTAGCAGAAATCATGATAATCCACAAACCTTGTAGTGAGCAGCTTCTTGTAGGAACTATTTTCTTTCTATCTATCTTTTGGTTATATCCAGACATCATGCCTTTATCTACGCATCGTTCTTACGATATGGCCTGGTGCCTATCACACACCTGGCATGAACTGTGCCCACCCGCCACCCCCACGTCACTCACTGCGAGACACTGCAGCCACCTGCTGGAGGATCTTGGCAAAGTCTGAGGCGTCCTTGTTGTCGTCGACACGGAAACCAACATACTTGGCCACAGTGATGGAATTATTTTGCGCAGTGTACCTTTAAGAAATTAAAAGAAATCAAATTAAGTGTCTTTAAGTTATAGTCTGGGTCATGTCTGGTTTTGAGTCATCTTCCTGCAGTACATTTACCTCTTAACCAACTTTGAGAGAAACATCTACTATGTTCACGTCACCAAAAGTCACAGCAGCCAATCAGACAGCTCAGCTACTGAAGACGCAGCTTTGTGATTCGCTCACCCACCCACCTGATTCCCTCCGCTGGTATGTTCCAAGCAGGACTTTCGTCGTAGATGATCCCGATACGTTTCCAACTGAAGTTCTCACAGATGCGGACGAAGAACAAGCCCATCTTTGTGAAAGGGCCAAAGACCCTGGTGAGCGTGGAGAAGTCCTGCCACCATGGGCGAGAAGATTGCACAGGGGAACCACCTCCGAGGCCATCACAACATCTGCTGACATTTCTGTGGTTTTCTTATGGTTCATAGAGCTTTTTCATAGAAATCATAGTTGCTAGTTTTGAGTCCCTCAAAGATACAGTGTTTCGAAATCTAACAAAGGGGTAAGCTTCCAAAGTGGTTATGAGAATATCATATAAACCTATAAGCCTTACCTTCTTATCCAGGAATTCCTGGTCTGCACATATTGGGCTGATCATGGCAATGTTCCAATAAGAAGCAAGTCTGCCAATGAGAGAGCAAACCTAGAGGGCAGGTGGATATTGAGGAAGGGCACCAGCATGGTTTTTCCCTTAAAGAAACAACAGGACCAGACAAATGCAATAATTCCATGCATTTGGACAGTAACCAAGTTTTTAAGTTCCTTGCTCAAGTGTACAGGAACTCTTCTGGGACGTCTGGGCCCATTCATCACGACAAAATTATATCTCGAAACTCTGGAAGCATTCAAAATAACCGCTACAGTCACAGAGGCCAGTCTTGCCCTAAGAAGCCAGGGTCCCCAGTACTCAAGTGAAAAGTCAAAGATGAAAACGCTAAAGCACCAACTGACTGGAGAGTGGCTCCAATCAGCCAATGATTCAAACCTGAAGAGGCTGGGCCAGATGGCACCTTTAATTAATCCAACTGCATGCTGGGACAATCAATTAAACCAAAGCAGTCTTCTCAGGCTGGACTCCTACCCCGAAGGCCTAATCCCAACCACATTTCAGATCTGGCATTAACAAGCAGGGTTTACCACCCCTCAGGCAACCGCCTCACCTTGGAGCAGGACGGACCAATGAAAGCGCTGAACTTGTGCGTGTGCTGAAGGTCGACAATCCTCCCAGGTCCCACCACGGAATCACAGTGGTCATCCAAGTATTTATAGTCAAGGTGGTGTCCTGCAGCCATTGAAAACAACGCATGCCACAGTGTCACATTAACAAGTTCACATGGCAGGCCTGCATGTACCACCAGTCCTAACATAACAAAGTTCTAAGAGAGAATAAATAATGCTGTTTTTCTAGCAAAACGTTTCATATATTTTATATGCTAAAGACACAACACAGTAGATGTGCATCCTGTAGGAGAGAATAAATAATGCTGTTTTTCTAGCAAAACGTTTCATATATTTTATATGCTAAAGACACAACACAGTAGATGT
>JAODJW010000050.1:4189598-4205720 GCA_026777045.1 Hyperopisus bebe
GCATCCTGCAGATCTGCTCTGAAGGTGGTCAGGTGACCTGGAAGAAGATTCGGGTCCCTGTTAACTTTATCGATCGCTATCAGGGCCCCAGCACCGACCCGCCCGGCACTGAAGGGAATGGATGTGTTGGGCATGGAGAGCAGGACCGTGAAGTTCAGCCCAGTGGCACCATGTCGCACTAGCAGCAGAAGAATCTGCAGCCACCAAGCCCTGGCCAGGATCTCCATTTCTGTCAGGCAATAGACCAAAGGTCATAGGTCGCAGGATAACCTGCGAGTGTTTCTACAATGCACGACTGCTGCGAAACTGCAAACACACACACACACACACACACACACACACAAAGGAAGCCAGCAATTGTTTAAATCCAAGTCCTGCATTCAGGGTTGCACCTAGAATCTCCCCCTGACACAAAGTCTCCTTGTCTATGTCCCAATTTTAATTTTAATTTTACATATTCAAGGGCCACTGAATCTGACAGGGTCTTTATGACACCCTGCCACCCCTGCATACATTCCACCTTGTCTGGGTTATACATTATTATAAACACCCCAATTATTTGCAGAATTATTTTTCTCAATCAAAAGTGTAAAAAAAGCACCATCGGCATAATTATTTAAGCAACAGAAGCTTTTAATATAAAGCAACTCCCATCAGACATAATTGAAAAAATTTCTGCGGACATTTAATTTATGTACATGGCATAATTGCTGCAACAATAAAAAGCTACATAACTGAAGGGGGTGAATACAATTTCCTCTGTGACATCCAAGATCATAATTTGTTCTCCCTGACAAAACGCTGTGTTCAAAGCAACCGTTAAGTAGAAAATAAACTCACCGTAAGTGTAATCAAGAAGACTGGAAACTATACTTCCCTCGTGAGGACACACATAAGTAAGGCAGCAGTTTTTAAATCAAGTCCGTTATCAGAAGTTCTTCAGATCTGTCACACACTTTTGTCCAGATGAAAAGCGCGGGGAGGATGGTCCTGCCGAGACCTGGAGCGCCCTGACTGCCAGCCATCGCTCCGTGCTCTTCTTGGCTTGCGCTGGGAACTTCCCATTTTAGGTTGTTTAGTTAATAGACATGAGAGAATAAACAGTTCAAATGACGTTTTATGGGAACGTTAAAAATAAATCTATGGAAAAAAACTGCAATTGCGCTGTTTTGCTTGCGCTTTACTTATTTGCCCTACAAGTACAGGCACTTGAGCGCGTGGTTTTGCGGAGCCAAAAAGTCTAATGCTTGGACGCAGCACTTGTAATACTGCTAATTTCGAAAGCTAAAATCAAATTGGCACGGCCTGCTCTTATCTATGAACACAATTTTGCTTGACAGATGCATAGCGAGCTATTTATTCGGTCTTTTCATAGCAATATGCAGCCATCCATTCCTCATCTGTACAACGGAATCTTTCTTTGGTTATGGGAGAGGTTATGGGAGATGTCGTGCGTGCATTTGGGACCGTGAGACTGTCAACGCAGCTTTCGGACCTTAAAATACTTGAGTGCAGAAGTCTGACATAAAGATGAATGATATCTGGAAAGTCAGTAGAAACATCTTCTTTCAGCGGTGGGAAAATCTTGACCTATCTGTGGCTCGGCACGTATGCATAACCTCTTACTTATGCTTAATCGTTTATTTTTTGACATAAACAGGTTTCATTCAAAAGGGCAATGTACGGTGATCATTCACGTAAGGGACTTATTTGCGATTACTCGCCTGATTTGTATGTCGCTTTGAACAAAACATGGATAGAAGTGTAGGCACTACATTTTCGTCACTTAAAAATCAGCCAATGTTTTTAATGGTGAAAATACTGGTGGCTGTTTATCCATTTCGGAGATAAATTTCAGCGGCGCTGATATTTAAAGGTTAACCCGCAGGTTTTGCGTACCCGGATTTTGTCCAGTATAAATCATACGTACAATGAAATGGACAGAAAATAGCAGTGTAATGTGTTTCCTGTCCTCAAGGGTTTGCCTTGTTCGCCTTTCTATATAGAAGTGTTCGCTGTGAATGAAATCCTTTTCTGTAAATGAAATCTTTTATCACCAACGCCTAAACGTACTTACGTAATTCGGTATTTCAAGGGATTTAGCTCCTTGGGAAAATGGAAAAAAACGTAACGGAAAAACCGGTGTGTTAAACTGCGATTTTGACATTTGTATTTTTGGATTGGCAATCCCGTTGTGTCATTTACGGTTAGGCGCCGTAAGACCATCAGTTGGCTTTATTATGTGAGAATAGGGGGCATCAAGCTGGTCGGGGCGACAGCTGCGTGTTTTTTCTCATGCCAGTAGATGGCAGCAAAGTCATCCTTCACTGGGAACGGAACTTCAAGAGCACTGATTTCACGACCAAGGTTGCTCTTGTGACAGTCAGAGGAGTTTCTAGCTAAGTCAACTTTATCTGGGGCTTGACTTTTTTTTTTTTTGAAGACAGATTGGCATCGGAGCTAAAATAAACGAGGCTAAAATACTGAGGGCTATAGCCCGGAGTGATTGGACCTAACCACACCCTTGGTCATTCATCTGACTTTTACACCAGAAATAACACTTTGTACTTTTTAATCATATCCATTTGCCTTTACTTGTACATTATACAGAGTAAGTTCAGATGCCACTGCAAATGCCTTGTATGTCAGACCAGTAACATTCCACTGGAAAAATGGTACTTCAGGAAGTCTGAGGGCCCCCTTGGCCTCATTCCAAGATCCTATCAGCTGCACGCCATCGTGCAAGTTTTCCGTGGAAGCGCAGTGAAACAGGCTCAGAAACACAGGCAACAAAACGAGTTTCATAAGGAAGGTCATTTAAAGGCCATTTAATGTAATACTGCAATATATTTTGCTCAGGCATGATGAAGACACACTTTGGCGCAGGCCCCGTACTAATGCACACCTGACTTATTTCTGAGGAAAAAAGCGGTCAAAGGCAGCTCATCCTTTCCGTCATCCATCTTTAAAGGAGAAAAGTGCCGACTCTACAGAAACGATTTTTGGTTCTGACTATTTTAAGGAAAAGGCGGCAGGCATACTGCTAACATGAACATACCATTTATTCCTTCCAAATGACATCTTGTCCTTTCAGTAACACGGTGACAGTAAATACAGAAGGCACTTACAAAAAAGTTAAAATCATTTAAATGTTATATAAACATGTTTAGATCAGAGATAATGGCAACTTTCATAGCACACGCCACAGTCTACAAATCTGTAACTACATACAGTAAAAACGATGTTTAATGCCCCTACGGTTTTTATAGTTTAAAATACATTAAGAAATAAACAAGTAGTTGTATTCACTAGTCAGTGGTTTGTTTTACATGTTAGGCTTGGCGATTTCTGCATTGTACAGATCCTGGTACATCTCGACGAGGCGGTTGGCCTCTCTCTGGCCGGACAGCAAAGCACCATGGGTAGTGGAATAGTACTTCCTGTGGGTGGCTTCTCCAGCGAAGAGCACCTGCAGAGGCTGTGGATGAAGGAGGGAAGCATGGTGGCAGTGAGAGTCAGCCTGAGCCGGTGATCGCCACGAGCTGTTACTGCTGCCCGCGTCCGGGTTATTTTCGGAGCGAGGATGTCTTTGTGTGAAAAAGCCAGCTCTCCAGGAGCATACGGGGAATGACGCAAACAGGGTCGGGTCGTCCTTTTCGGCACAGCGGCAGGTCAAACAGTAGGGGGCGCAGTGATGCAGGTCCTGGAGGGCAATGATGACCTTTGCCATGCTCTGTTCACTCACTGATTATTGGGGGGGGTCTACTGGGGAGTATTGTTCGTGGGAGGGCCTCAGTTGAGTTGGCAACCTTGAGTTTATTTATGGATTTTACATCCATGGCATTGGGATGCACAGACGCTCCTTGGGTTACGATGGTCTGTGTTACGATGGTCTGTGTTACGATATTTTAACTTTACGATGAGTATTCCAATTTTGCTTCCAACTGTTTACATTAATGGTGAGTACCCATGCATCCATTCTGTTGTTCACTTTCAGTACATTATTCAATAAATTACTTGAAATATTCCACACTTTATTTAAAAAATATGTTTTGTGTTAATGATTTTGCTCAAGAGGCGGCATGGTGGTGCAGTGGTTAGCACTGTTGCCTCACACCTCTGGGACCTGGGTTCGAGTCTCTGCCTGGGTCAGATGTGTGTGGAGTTTGCATGTTCTCCTCGTGTCGTCGTGGGGTTTCCTCCGGGTACTCCGGTTTCCCCCCACAGTCCAAAGACATGCTGAGACTGATTGGAGTTCCTAAATTGCCCATAGGTGTGCATGTGTGAGTGAATGGTGTGTGCGTGTGCCCTGCAATGGGCTAGCCCCCCGTCCAGGGTTGTTCCCTGCCTTGTGCCCATTGCTTCCGGGATGGGCTCCGGACCTCCCGCGACCCAGTAGGATAAGCGGGTTGGAAAATGGATGGATGGATGGATGGATTTTGCTCAAACTGTAGGCTAATGAGCATGTTTAAGGTAGGCTAGGCTAAGCCATGATGTTCGCTAGGTTAAGTGTACTCCATTAAAATTCATTTTTGGATTTTAAGATATATTCGCTTCATGACAGGTTTATCGGAAAGTAACCCCAGTGTAACCCGGGGAGCGTCTGCATATCAGGCATATAAACGCGGAGAATTTTGTGGAAATGCAAAAGCATCAATGAACTGTTAAGGCCTGGGTGTAGGCAGTATGGGCCTGGGGGGTGGGCAGGTACTCACCGGGGCCTTGGTGCTCTTGGTGTAAGGCAGGGGCATGGCCAGGTGCTCCACGTCACCCCCACTGGAGCCCACCCGCGTGAATGAGTATGAGCCCCGGATGTAGGGATTGCTGCCCCAGGATGAGCGCAGGATCCTCCGGGGCTTTGGAATGTTCTGGTTCCCTGGAATGGAAAAAGGGAGAACATCGAAAAAATGGTTCCCATAACAGCAAACATTAAGGCAATACAGAGGAATATCCTTTCAATGCAGTAGTCTCTGCATACTTGACGGATCTGTACAATACGGGGTATTTCTCGTTTTTCCGACCCGTCGTCATAATGAATTGTCATAAATAAATATCCACCTTGCAATGTCTGGGTACCCTGGCACCTATCAGAATAATCAATGCTATGACAACCGACTGGCCAATCCACTGTCCCCAGGTAACCACTGTCCATGGAACGAGTTCCGTCAAACACTCTGCTAACCTTCTTCCATCTCCCTCCTTCTCAGAGCCGAACCCAACCTAATCCCAGCGACGATGGAGGCGGGGAAACCGCACGCCCCGAAGTGCCACCCTCCCAGGAAGGATCCGAATCCAATTTCAGGCCACTAATTAATCGAGGCTGCCACGCAATGGGGGCTAATCTCAATGAGGGGGGCCAAGGGGGAATCAGAGTAGGTCGGCCCACTTCGGAGGTGACGACAGGGACTGCTCTGCAGCCCCGGAGGACAGCCGCACCAGAGGAGGGTTCCCTATCTACCTGAAGTACTTCATTAACATCCCCCCCTTCAGGAAACCAGACCGACCCCATTAACCTGTCCCTGAGGGGCTCACCTCACTCGAGGTCACGGCTCTGTGGTTATGGGATATCAATCGGGATATCACACAGAAACCCACCCCCCTCCCCCCCCAGGTCACCCCACCCCATCCGAGACACCAAGCAAGCTAAGGCACTATAAAATACAGCATGCCCCCAGTCCGTGGCCTGGTATCTGCTCCAACCTGTGAACTTGCGGAGTAGTTCGGTGCAGATCTCCGCCACGGTCTCGTCGTCATAGTGCTCCATGATCAGCGCCTCCTCGCCGCAGATCCAGCCGCTCAGCATGTGGCCGTAGCGCTCGGGTGGGTACAGCACGTCGAAGCTGCATATCTTGCGGTACCACAGCTCCTCGGGGTAGACCGTCTGCTCCATTTGAGCCTCGTCCTCCCACACAAACTGGATGCTGTTGCACTCAGGACTCCAGAAGGGCTCGGCGAACTCCAGGAAGATCTTGTCGGTGGTGCTGATCCCCAGTTTCTGGATGGACTGTACCTTGTCCTCAGGGAGGCTGGGGGAGAACAGTGACTCGTGGCTCTTCTTCAGCACCCCCAGCGAGGCCGTGAAGATCACGTGGTCAGCGGCGATACACTCGCGGTCCTCGCACTCCACGCGGATGGGCCGGCCCGGTTGGGTGTCAGCATTGTGGTCATTGGTGTCGCCGATTTCTTCCCGCTGAGAGTAGTTCCAGTGGATCCGGCGGACTGGTTTGCCCAGTCGCACCAGCCGCTCCGGGATGCCCTGGGCAAGCAGCTCCACGATCTTGATGAAGCCAGCCGGGATCACGTAATGGGCTCCGGGGATCTCGGTCCACTCCCCAAACTCGCTAAGGGACACCTCGTCCATACTGGGAGAGCTACTCTCACAGCTCTCCACCTGAATGGGGGGAGAGGGGGCAAAAGTCACTTTGAGACTCGCCCTGATTCCCCCAACCACCCATTCCCGCTTTTTGAAGAATATACCCCCCCCCCCCCCATTTATAATATCACCTTGAGGGGAGGTGTTTTCCCTCCATTTTTCCACATCATTAACCCTTTTCACATGATGTATGACTGGGTGTGAATTTGTCTATATGGTACCCCTACCTCGTGTTGCCTGGGATAGGGTCCATCTCTCCACCCCCCCAGGGATCTAAGCGGTTGGCAGAGGGCAATAATTATGCCCCCACCCACAATTTTCATAAGAGAACCACAGTTTCACACACAGTTCACTCCATGCATCAACATTTCTTATTATGAGCAATTAAGCTAACCAGGCCACATGTTTAATCAAAGCATAATGAGGTAATTGTCACTATTTGAACGGATCAGGATGACTTTCCAGTCACGGTGAAAACAAAATGAGAACGAGAACCATGTCATTTCTGAGTCAGACCTCAGCTGGACCTGAAAGAATCAACTGGCCAATTGAGGATTCTTTCTACTGGCCATCAAAGAATGAACCAGTCTGAGGTATGAACACAAACTCTGACCCCTCAGCAGACCAGTACCTGACAGGCAGACTTGCATATGGGTCCCTCACCAGAGGGGTCACATTCTTGCTGCCATACATGCTGTAGCACTTAGCGGCTGGATTGTCGAGAATCGCTCACAGTTTCATTTGAGGCGTTGAGAGCTCTCCTTACTTCTGCTTCAAGTGGCCCCCTTATATGAAGAACACTTATGCTCTGAATGGAGCCAGCAAAAAGCAACACGGGCGTGACAGCTACACTGAGGCTGCCCCCTGGTGGAAGGGAGCGGCAGCACTCACCTTCAGGTACTGCTGCAGCATGGACAGCTTGAGCCTCTTGGTGGCCTCCAAGTCGTCGGGGTCCAGCATGATCCTCTTGCGCAGCACATCGCGGGTGAAGATGCCCACGCTGTTCTGGCTCTCGGCTCCAACGGGCTTCCCGTTCTGGAAGAACTCCTGGGTCAGCTCGTAGACCTGCATCAGAGCCCCATCAGAAATGTCAGCGCCAAGGCAGTGACACGATGACACATAATGGAACAAAACCGGCTAACTGGAACCGGTACCCAATTACCCCGACCCCAAAATCACCCACATTATCGAATATTCCATCTGAAGTCAAAAGCATGAGCAACCTTCACCATACTTTAAACCAAAGTATGCAGAGATGTATTCACTTTACCAGCCATCCCCTGAGATCATGTTACTCCGAGGGCGAAGTTTAATGACATGATTAATTCACTGTAAGTCCCTTCCCCCAATGGTACAACAGCAGCTCCTCTCCCATGATGCACCACATTAAACGTCACTTACGTTATGCTCATTGAATCATTTTCCCGTCTATCTTTTTGGATCATATCTGGATCATAGGGTAGTCTGTGGCATTTTGAACTGATCTAACTGCTTGTTCCTGGGGGTGACCCCATTTGGGCCATGAGTAAGATGATAGCGAGTCACCCCAGGCCACCTCATTATGAGAATAATGACGTGAATCTGGTCTGTGCCAAGATCGAGGGTTGACACACAGTCTCAAGACTAAAGCCTTTTTTTTCGGACCCAGTGCGGTTCTGGAGTGGTTCTGAGTATGGACCGCCTGAGTGTCCGTCAATGCCAGCAGAAAGAGGCTGTCTAGAGTCGTCACAGGCATGCAGTCTTTCAACTGGCGTAGATGGAAGAGGTCTCTCCAAACAAAACACAGACTTACACCCTTTGGAAGCCTGGATATCCTCCGTTTTACGGACACGCCATCGGAACTTAAGCCCGGCAGGGAAAATCGTTGGCATGGCTTCCCAAAACAAACCCAGTGTGCCGGATGGAAACAGGGAAGTTTCCAAACCCTAGTAAATGTCAGATGTTGGGGAGCCTGCAGATTCCAGAGACTCAGAGCCTTTCGTGACGTCTTACTCTGGTGACCTGCTCTGCCTCCTCTGTAGAACCACACAGAGGTGAGCGTACAGTTACGGGTACGGATGTGGGGTAGCTAAACGGGGCTTAAGGAGTAGAAAAGGAAGCATTCATGAAATCACAGGAAGGGAGTTACTGTTGCACCCTTCATATATTTCAGTTGAACCCTAACAGCTTTCATACTTCATTGACTGATTTATGTTCCTTCCTTGACTGTGCCTGATCACAAGCTGCTGTACCCCCACAGACCTCATTGTACAGGTCCCTGAACTCCTCCACCAAGTCCTTGGGGATGCGCTTGCCACTGTTGGTCTGGTAGTGGGCCACGCCGTTCTTGGCATACAGGCTGATGCGGCCCACGCTGCGCTCTCCGTCCGTGGTGTGCTCCAGCAGGCCGTTGTCCTCAGCCAGGTGGAAGATGGGGTTCCCATGGGCGCCATGGATCCAGGTGGCTCCGAGCTCCAAAGTCGCTTGTCCTGAAGCGTTAAAAGTCAGTGGTATTAGTAATTAGCATTAATTACTTAGCATTTAGCATCAATTACTTAGCATAATTAGCATTTAGCGTTAATTACTTAGCATAATTAGCAGCAAAGCTAATACCTGTAGTGAGAAGGAATTAATACTTCACATCAATACATAATCCAATCGTACTTCATTGCAAATATATTTGTAATAAGAATCTTGCTCAAGGGTGTAACGACAAACCTCCCTCTATGAATCAGACTAAATTTAAAGTGAACAAAGGCGGAAGTTTTCCATGTATGCACTTGTAGGGTTCACACAAAAGTCACCAAACGAAATCCACTATCAAATATTAAGCCTCAAATTAATTATTCAGTCCTTAAAAACAGCGGTACACCCACCATGGCTAATCCTCCGTAGACCGTATTTAAATGACATTAATGTCTGTCACACAGATCACATGTGACCCTTACCGTTTTGAACACTTTGCACTCTACCGCCGATTCGGTCCGAGGCCTCTAGGACCGTGACATCGGTGAAACCGTTCTCCAAAAGGGATTTGGTTGCCGCAAGGCCAGCTAGGCCAGCTCCGATGACTACTATTCGAGGTTGCCGCTGACTGCGTAAGCCACTACTAAGGGGATCATCAGTGCTGTCTGAAGATATTTCACAACTTTGCATGCCTTCCGAGCTCTTCTTCTAGGGGTCCTGTTGGAAACAGAGAAACAGAAGAGGAAAGATGATTAATAATATACTCACTCTGTCCTCGAACATAATCCATTCATCTCACGTCTCAGTCCCATCCCTTCCACTCCATTGAAGGACTTCATGACATCATCGCATTCCCAAAGGCGTGTTCATCAGCCACGACATCATCGCAATCCCGAAGGTGTGTTCGTTAACCACCCGTTAGCCCGTTCCGCATCCCACAGCTGCCTCTGAAGACCCAAACAAGCACTTTATCCCTCTGAAATAGCTTCCTTTGAACCCTCACACCGCTAAGCTCTTCACGTTCATATTTGAATTCACGCCAAGTGCTTTTAATCTCAAGGAACCTTAAATAAGGGCTAAAAACGATCTGTACGCGTGATCAGCCCAGCACAGCTGCCCTCCACTGCGTTGTGTTGTTTTCCCATAAGTCCTCATTCTTTGGATACTGACTCTACTAATTAAAACCAGGTGGGAAAAAATGGCTGTCATTTAGCGTGTGGCACAGGGAAATTAGAAGGCACACTCGCGTGAGCACTTGTGCCGGGTGCGAGGGCCGGGCACGTCCTGACGAGAAGCAGGCTCCGGAAGGAGGGTGTCACGCTAGAACCTGGGGGGGGGGGGACCGGGTTTCCGTATGGGGCAGACTAAACAAAAGCCTCATGTGGGAGAACAAGGGGCGGGAACGTCTGGAAACCAGAATCAGAGCAACCTCGCCTCGTCTGCGGCGATGCGCCACGCAGCCCCGCCCCCTCCACCCCATTGTGCCCACCCTTTCATCGTCAAGGCAACACCGCGTGCAGGGCCACACACTCGGCCTGGTACAGATATGCACAAAAAAACACTGGCACACAAAAAATGACAACAGTTGCAATTTTGCTTCAAAAAAACAGATCCAGGTGGGAAACAATAGCATTCTGGTCTTAGGCTTAAATTTAAAACAATGTAAAGGAAAAAGAAAAGAAGAAAAAGAAACATCAACTTTGGGGGAAGAAGCATGCACTACTGGTCACCAACTGGTTTGACCCACTTCCTGCAAGTCTGGCCCCCACCACGTTAATGCAGGCAATAATCCTACCCAATTCCAAGGCTCATTCATTTCGAATGGACTGGCAGCTGTAAACGGCCTGCCGTTGATGCAGACGTGCCCGTATTGCATTACCGCATTATGTTAATGCATGTTTTTCTTTACCCTGACCAAGACAAACAAACAGTCCTTTCTGGTTGCAAGATGCTCAGAGCACGGCGTATGTGTTTTCACATTGACGTGTGCGGTGTGAAGTCTCGCGCTATTAAATGCTGTCCTCATGGGCCGGCACGTTCTGTACCTGGCACCAAGCCACTTCTCATGCCTCTGTGTCTTTTTTTTGTTTTAAGTGGTTCCAAGCGAGTGTCGACCCCCGGGGGCCATGTTTCGAACCCTGAACTGACACTCGGAAACCGGATGAAACTTCCAGCACAAAGCCAAGCATTGTCCCGCACTCTTCGTGCCAGAGCCTCCAGTCAAGTTTGATGGCTGACCTGCCTTTTTTAAACCCTATTGTACCCCAGCAGTGAACTAGATCCTCCCTTCTGTAGTATTTCTAAATGTTAACCCCCCCCCCCCCTTCCAAACGCTAGGGGCAACTGTGAATAAAACAGTGACGTGTTAGCAGTCTGGCAACACTTCCAACTATAAAAACAAGAATGGTAACAGCATTTTCCCGCGTCCCATTCATAAATCTCAGTTCCCTGGCTAACTGGCTTCTTTGGGGGGGGGTGTTGCATCACCCAAAATTCCCAGCGATCAAAGCAAGAGGCCGCCTTTAACTTGTGTCATCATTTCCACTACTCAGCAATGCAGACAGGGCAACTGGACCGGACACAGATAAACTGAGTTTCTGTATGGATCCTCATGCGACCTGAAAGCGAAATGTTACCATGGGTCCCAAAGCCGGTACCATGAGATTTCAGCAAAGGCACAACAGCTTCCCTCAATAACATAGAGCAAAAATGACACTGGAAAGAGCCAGGTGCTTCTGGCCAATGTGACACTTACTGAGGCTGAATATGTACAGATATAAATACTCCCATATACCACATATTTAACTCACACAATGTCTAGGGCGTAACTTTGGATTAAACATGGGGGGAGGTTCCTACCCATTCATCATGACAATTTGATTATTTGTGGGGGGTTGTATTGGCCGGTTCTGATTATCGAGGGGGTTACACCACCCCCATTCCCCCCTAATGTAGCCCATGCGCAATATATCTGACAATGGGTTAGTCTGCTAAATAGCCTGAGGGAACTAATCCATCTCTTCCGATCGCAGGCCGTAACGTCTTAGAGTACCTGCATATATACAGAACTACTCAGCTCATTAGCCAGAGGAGAAAACACCTGATGGACAACGTCAGCGTCACAAGGACGTCAAGCGTCCGCAGCGTGCGGAGCGTCATTGCGCCACCCATTACGAGACCACAGGTGAAAATCCCCCTTCCCGATAATGTCCCTCTAATTTTAATTCAGGCTTCTGCGAAGACGTCCGCATCCAGAGGTCGGAAGGGTCCTCGGCGAGAGCTGCGGATTTGAGTGAGTCGATTAGCTATACAGGATCGAACTTGTATTTGTTTTTCCCTTAAAACGAGGATTCACCTGCCTGTTATTGTTTCGAGGGAAAATGGGTCAAAAGTCACATCTAGAAATATTTTTAGAAATCGAAATGAAACTTGACTCAGTTCCACCCAAGCAAAACTCAGCCGTCACTTATCTCCTGCAGATAGAGGGTGTTCCTGTGACCGTGGAACATCTCGGTGGTGCAGAGAGCAGGAGCACACCAAGCAGGGCCAGATAAGGGCAAATTTAATGTCAGCACCAGACTCCGGGGTTAATAACAGCCGCAGGAATATAAAAATAAAAACGGGGTGGGGGGAGATAAACGGGTAATTTGTGGACTATCAGAAAACAAAGACTGAAGAATCGGGTTTTCTGAACCGTAATTTAAGAAGCATTCTGAGCTCTGCCAAAAGGTAAAAAAACATCTATTGGCAACTGCCCCCCAGCCGATCTCATTACAGTGCTGGTTACTGCATTTAGCACGTCGAAAGCGCTCCTTCTCGCGGGATAGGAGACATTGCATGACCTAGAAACCACTATATTCACACATGCTGCTTTTCCGCGTTTCCACACCGCTAGGAGCGAATGAGTAGGTTCTTGAGGTGACCGTCTCAAGGATGACCAGCAGGGGTCAGGTCAGCAGCGCCGGCCCTCTCTATACATTTCCATGCTACTGTCGCTAACAAAAGTCTTTCTTCAGTAGGGTCAGAAGGTGCAGCTGCCCCCTTTACTGTACCCTCTGTGGCGCCACTATCGTCTTGAGAAACTGAGTGTACTTGGATGTCATCCTGACCAGCTGGCCATGTAAACATCCTCCCCATGCCCAGAGATGGAAATGCCAAATGTTATCCCTGTAACGGATCACTGCTGGACTGTACTGGCACACCTCGGAGACCACGCACTGCCATCACCTTCGCCTCTTTGGGCGCCCAATTTCCCTCTCACCGGTGCAGGGGATATTTTTCCCCTGTTTTTCCACTTTTTTTTACTAATACTGTTATACTTTTTAAATTGCAAAGGTATTTCTTGACTATATTCTCGCTGGTGTTTAACTCAACAGACTTGGGGTCATTATGAAGTTGCGGGTGGCAGGTGTCCCGCATTGCCCCCTATTGTTATGTGTCGGGGGGGTCCCGGGGCGCTGCGCGCTGCGTCCACGCGCCGGTTCGGCAGTCCGGCCCGGTTCGGCCCGCTCCTTTCCCGGAAGCCCCCCCCCCCCCCGCTGTGACAGTTCTGCCACGTAAAGCGGACTGACCTGCCAGCCGGCATCTGGGCGTCACTACGGGGTTAAAAATTAACTACTTTTACTAAGCGCTCGCTCTTGTCACTTTGTCAGCTAAACGCGAGGAAATTCCCCTTCTCGTTATTTTTCGTCATAGTTTCGGTGTTTCGTAAGTCAAATTATTACCGCGCATCCTATACTGTCAATATAGCTAAAATGCCGCGGATCGGCATATCTAACGAATATATTCCTAAATGACACGTTTACATGATGAATAACACACTGTAATATGCATACGTTAAACTGCCGGACATATCATATTTACAGCTGTCAGCTCTGTACTCCACGGCGGTGTTTACTAATTTGACGTTCGCCGTGTAACATAATATTTATAGACTGAAAAGCACGTTAATGAGATGCATAAAACACAAGCGCCGCGGAGCGTAGAGACGGACGCTACCTGACTCCGTTCGTCTTGGGGATGAAGCGCCTCGATGCTGCTCCTGTCCTTTGTGTTTCCCCGTCTCCGACTGCGCTTTGTATTTTCGTGTGCCTTAAAAACCAGAAGCAGCCAGTTCGCAGTCGCCCCTGCCTTCTCGCTAAATAAATATGAGGAGCGGTGACGCGCTTGTAAAGACCAGCCCAGTATCGCCTTTACCGGCTCCGACCTGCCAGCACAAACACACCCCTCTGCCGCGGACTGCAAAGATCCTGTATCACAGCCACAAACACCCAGCTGTACTATAAACTAAAATCATTACGCGTGACACGTTGCACTAGTCTTGTGCAATGGACTGTGACTGTCCTGCAGTACAAACTGTAATACTCAAGTGCTACATAACGGAGAGGTCGTGTACTATGGAGCCTGACAGTATTGTAGTAGAGACTGTAATGCTGCTGTACTCCGGACTACATGAGTGATGTCATCGTTCAGAAGTGTCGTTTGTCAAGAGGAAATGAAAATTAAGGTCGCCTGCCCAGTCACCATGTTCCCATATTTCCTTACCAAAGCTGTCACCAAATGAAGTTGTCACCAGATGAAACAAAAAGCAGTTATCTGGGTAGAACCTTTTGTTTAACTACAACCTTTGCATCCTTTAATCTCCCCGACTATAAGGTGCAGTATTTTGTATATAAATAACTGATTGTACTTTCAGTATGACATTTATCTTATGAAGGAGCCCCCCCCCATATGTGAGACATTATAAAAGTCACTACTTTCCTCTCACACCACATTCAGTTATTAGTACAATGAGTTAGTTTTCCTACGTTTGTTTCAAACTGAAATGTTAATTACACATAAAATCCGTTAAAAACCGAACCTTAAAAATGAATCTTAGAAAAGTATGATCCCTGTTAAGTCGAAGAGTAAACTGCTTGTAAATTAAAAGATGTGTCATGGACAAACCACAGCGGTCCTCAGAGTTCACAAACGCTGTTTAACAAGGTGACTTGTGCCGTGTGAAGATGTACTTGTACCCACTGTTGCAGTGGGCCTTGTTCTGTGGGTACACCAGGTGCGTGTACTGGGAGTGTGCAGACCACCAGGGAAAAAGAGGGAGACAACTTTCATCGTTTATGAAAGTGCAGTGTTGACGGTTCTATGCAAACTTTAAGTGTGGACAGCAGGGACCTTTCTATAGATTAACAAAACTCAAAAAGGCTGCAGACACAGTATACCCTGAACAAGCTCAATCAGATGTTTTAGAGAACAAAAGAACGTTCTAGCATGACAAATTATGTGGAAAGTGAAATAGCATGGTTTCTTTTCATAGATAAGTGGTAGAAATACTGCATGTTTGTCTATTTTGCAGAGCTCGTGTGCAGTTTTCTTTATTTAATCGTGTGCATTGAAGTATTTTAATTTCTGTGGTGTGTGGTCACCATTGAAGCTATTTATACAGCACATTCAGTGGCATCATCAGTAAAAACGTGACCGATGTAACCAAGGAGACGGATGAACAGAAATGTCACTTAAGTTCAAGTTAACCCATGATCGGCGGAATTCTTGCTATGCAGGCTGCAGTCCGTACCCCCTCGCTCCCGTTCCGACTTTCGGTCTTGGTTAATTATACACACCAGTCACATGCTGGTCTCTTAAAGTCTCAGAACTCTGCTGCTGGCTTCTTTTTGACCGACTGTACTGTAGATCGCCATACAAGGAGTTATTCTTGTGGTTTAATTATAAGGGTTAGCCCTGTCTGCTGACAAGACTGCAGAAGTTGTGGTTATGCACACTTGTGTAATATCTACCAAATCACAAAGCAAGCTAAATCAAATTAAGTCATTTTTTCGTGTCCTGAGGTGAAGCAGGAATCGGGACGCTCTTCTGTTCCTTCCTCCGGCTGTTTCTGTTCTTCTCGCCCTCCTTCGGCATAGAGGCCAAGGACGAAACTTTAGCTTGTTATTGTTTGGGCCGGATTGGGGTCAGAAAGTCTCGGAGAGACTTTTCTGAAAACCAGCCTCTTATTACGGCACAGCTTTTATTTAAGAATAATGGAGGTGATGTTCATAAAGGTGTAGCTGGTGAATAACAATGCAAAAGAAAAACGATTGCGTTACGAAACAAGCGATGGCGTAAGCACCACCACGTAGCGAAAACAACAGTAAACAAATTTTGTGAAATTCTACTTCCTAGTTATTACTCTGATTTTGCATGGTTACATGAGTACCATTCTATATATATTGTGCATTTCTATGGCCATCCATGTGTGTATCTTTATTCAATGTCCTTGTCTATGCATATTGTGTATTTCTATGTCCATC
>JAODJW010000050.1:4207625-4218713 GCA_026777045.1 Hyperopisus bebe
TAAGATTTCAGCGAGATATAAACTGAAATAGATGCGAAAAGTACGCTGCATCGCCGACGATGCACTCGACCCCAGAGGGTTAAATCCTAACCAGAGGGATGACTGCGGACACGCAAGCGGGTGGATGCAAAGATAGACCAAGATACGCCCATGCCTAACTGTGGCCCTGGGACGCTGGGGTGCAGGATATGGGGTTCTAACCCTAACCATTGCAATCCCCACCCCACTGTAAAAGGTCTGGTTACTCCCCCGTCAGACAGAACGGGCAGGTTCCCAGGCACCCTTACCCACCCTCCAACTATAAGACGTCTGGTTATTCCCGCATCAGACAAAAGCACAAGGTGCTCAGGCAACCTTGCCACCCTCACCACACTGTTATAGGCCTGTTTACACCCCCATCAGACAGAAGGGGCAGGTGCCCAGGCACCCTTGCCACCCCCATCCCATTGTAAAAGGTGTTATGTGCCGTAAGTTTCCAGGGGAAGCCTGCAGGTTCACCAGACCTCCCTCCCTTGTTGTCATTCCCTGGCTGCATCTTGGCTCTGCTTCTCTGACCAGACCCCTCCCACGACTCCTCCGATGTGCCGTGCATCATTTCCTGTTCCTGAGAAGAAAAGGCCACGGTTCGCACACTTCAGGAGCTCTGCTCATTTCTTGTGTATTTGGTTTGCTTATTGGGTTTTGATTATTAGTGCATGACAGTTTTTGGTTTTCAGATTTTTATTTCTAGCTTCGCCCTTCGGTACTTTCGCTTTGGTTTCATTTGGTTCCTGGTTTATTTTATCTCTCGCTTGTTTTCAACTACCTTCTCCCTTTGGTATTGTTGCTTGTGTTTTGTGTGCTTGCTGTGTGTGTTCATACCAGGTGTGTGTAAGGAGTGACTGCCCTTTTGTTTTTGCGAGTCATAGCATTTTATTGTTGGTTTGGTTAGGGAGCTAGGTGGTAGTATTGTTGTTTTTCTTTATTTGTTTATCTCACGCAGGATTAGTTTAGATTCACCACATTGAAAAATGTCTGGATACTCCCCTGTCCAGCAGAAAGGGCAGGTGCCCAGGCAGTACCCCCACATGCCTGACCCAGAGATATTGATGCAAAGATAGATAATACATTGCCCCTCCCTCTCCCAGCTGGCAAAAGCCAGTTAATTTATCTCCATGCATTATTATTAATAATAGACATATAAGAATATACACAGACATCCATTAAGTAATCCACCATTTAATTCATCATCTGTTGCAGATTAAGATTGTATACAGTGACTGTAGTCAATGATAATGTCTATAAAACTGCTTTCATATTTCTTACATCCATTGGACAACTCAATTCACAGAACAAGCGATCCTTCCAGAAATAATGTGTACTTTTCAGGAAGGCCACTAGGTGGAGACAAACCATACATTACTAAATATAAGAGGTCCGGAATTAAATTATAAGGAAGTGAATCTATGCATGATATTTATAACATACCATGATTACTCCATTTTAACAGCATGCTTCTTTTTATGCAAGTTTGTAATTAGCAGTAATTCGTGTTCTTTCATAATAAAAAATCAAGAATATTATGAGCCATAAATCATCCATGTATTTTGCAGGAACAGAAATCACGCCACTGAAGTTCAGCACTTTCCCGTTTGAGATGAACGTGATGTTTCCATTTCCTGCCCGGCGACCTTTAAAAATCCATGACAGCAGCGGTTAGATGCAGCATGTGCAGCGGCCATATTCACGGACAAAATCAAGCTGATAACTAAGACTTAGTTTATGGTTAATTAATACATAAGTATCAGCATAATACTACATTATTTGTGCCCCCTCAGGTAAAGTGTTACCGATGAGAGAAGACTTTGAAAATCAGTAAATAATATTTTCTCCTGCCTTGGCTCCATGTCTAAGTCAGACCTAGATATGTTTGAGTAGATTATCAGGTTTCCTCTGGTTATTGCACTTGATACAATATAAAGATTATTGTCTGATGACCCCGGCTGTGCGCCTTTACGAACATGCAGAAAAAGCATCGAATTGTTGGAAACGTTTTCCTTTGTCGAAGCAGAGACCAGGAGACATTGGGATATCTCTCAAGCAGAAGTTACTCTTTATTGAGAACTCATCTTGCGTTGCTGTAGTCATCCAAGTCTGACTAAAACTCAGCTCTGGAGAGTTTATACTTTTCAAGGGGGGAGGGATACACAGAGGTGGAGACAATCTAAACAAAGCATAGTATAGTCCAGGAATCAGCCTGGAAGTTCCCCAGCCCTGATCTCATCAGCATAGCAGTGCCTTTCAAATGCATAGGTGCTAAACTAATCAGCCTGACAGTATCACGCAGACCTTCACATTATCATAGCAACAAAGGCACAGCCTAGCCTTGAGATTAGCTATCACATTTACTTTGGGACCCTACCCAGTGGTCAGGAAGTCCATAAAAACAAAAGGTTAATGTCTCAGACACCTGGGCTACCAGACTTGATCTTCTTAGACTGTCACCATCTTTACCTCAAAATGCAAAACCCAATGTACCTATCTCTTTCAGTTTATATACTATTACGTTGGAAGCTAGATTAAACATTTTATAAATTTGTAATCCTACAGGATATGGCGGACTCACATATAAAGGAATTTCACTTATAGCATACAAACAATTTGGTCCCCAGGGCCGCTTTTAGCTGTAGTTTTCTTCGGCTATAACGGACATGCAGCTCCGCCTACAAGGCGTGTGGCGTGCCGGTGATATCCAGCACAGATACGTAGTCGGGATTATTAATAGTCACACATCTGGTCAGGTAAAGTTGTATTACTACATGTACAATATAATAATCTATACTACAAGCGTGTCTGCTGCGGTGTGGCATGAGTAAATTGTGTCCTGTAGTTGTGTTCTGGGCTGTTTTAGGATGAACTTGCAGACGACAACATTGCCTAAAATTAATCATTGTCCTCCTGTTACTGTAATACATGTGATGTGATTGAGGTACTGATTGAGTCAGATCCTGTGTGGACTAATCATCCTGAGATTCAGATATGTCGTCCGTGATTCACCTATAATATTATTGTATTAATGATAAAACCTTAAGCATGGTTTTTTTCCAGTCTCTGATCACTTATATAACTTGTTTTTCACAAATGACTGGTTTTAGAGTATCCTTGTCTTATGTGAAAGAATCCTGGTTCTGAGATGCTTACCCTATTCAAAGACACTTACCATGTTCCCCGGGTTTTGGAAGGGCTTGTTGAAGACAGGGAAAGGTGTTGCTGAATATGTTCTGTACACCACTAGTCAGTGTATGAGACACCTGCCTTATCTTCATGGGAAGGGAAAGCATTGCTCAAGGATACTCATCTAATTATTTTGGGAACAGCACCTAGTTAGTCAGTGTGTGTAGAATGTTTACCCCCTTCCTTAGGAGGAGAGGGGATACATTGATTATAGAAACTTGTTTTATCACTTCCGATTGAAACTGCAGGCAGCATTACTTGAACAAAATTGGAAATTTGAGAACGCATTGCCTGAGGGGAGGGATGAGCCTGGCTAGCTCGTCCCCTGCCCACACACAAAATTAGTATAAAGGAAGGGGAGCTCTCAGTACTGACTGGAGTTCAGCCGTGGGATAGAGCGCGCATCGCCCGGCACTTTCACAGAACTCATGTGTTGGTCTCCTGCCAGGACTGAAACGTGCTCCCCAGTGTAAGAGTGAGGGTAGGTGACAACGGCACGTCCGAGTGTGAATAGCTTTGCAGCATCAATGTGTTGATTCAATCAATTATCACAATAACCATAATATCAATTTGCACTTTCTGTTTATGCATGTTTCATTGTCACTTTTTTAAATATACCTATAATCTCTTGTATTCTGTAATGATATATATAATTAGAATTATTAGAATTTAGTGATCAGTGGTCATTGTCAACACACCACAACAAAATTTGTCCTCTGCATTTGACCCATATGTGACTTTCGTGACATAGCAGGGGGCAGCTAATTCAGCGCCCGGGGAGCAGTGCTCGGGGGCGGTATCTTGCTCAGGGTACCTCAGTGGTGACTTGTTGGTGGGGGATTTGAACCTGCAATCTTTCAATTACAAGGGCGCTTCTCTAACCATCAAGCCACCACTGCCTGAATTATTTATAAGCTAAGTATGCCTGTTTGTTCCTTCGAGAGCCCTATATCTCCCTCACATCATCTTAAAACATGGGCATACAGCAACTCTGGATATAGCCCACTTTGTATATACTGTAATGGACTGTTTTGCCAGGTCCTTATGAAGTCCAATTTTACTATGTATTACAAGGTAATATGCACAATATTTGCAGTTAGGTACAAATCTTAGTTTTGGGTTCATGGTTCAGTGCAGTTTTGGTTAGCATAGAAAACTGAATTTGTTTTGAAATTTTATTTTATTAAAACTGCAAACATAATTAGGAGCAGTTGTAATAAAAAGGCAAAATATCTGTTGATGCGTCTGAATAATAAAATACTATATTAGCACACTAAAAATAAACAAACTCAAAACTGAAAAATAACAATGTGTCATAACAATCATAATGAACAAAATCCAATTTAAATTCGGTGTTCTCCACTACAAAGCATGATATATGCATATATGTAGCGATAAACACCCTGTTTGTTGTAGTTCTTTTTCAGCCAGGTCATAATTTCCTGGCAAAAACGCCTTCCTTAATTGCCTTGGGGAGACTAACTTGCAGAGGCTGTTTCTCCCTTGCTCCCGGCATACATACAATCAGATGATGTCATCTCAAATGAGTTTGCATACTGTAAATGCACATGCAAATATGTGTTCAGGCTCCTCTTAAATTGAAAATCTTATGCCAGCCATCTGACCAAAGTTGGCATCCCAGGTATCGAACTGAATGGACAAATCCATGTGCCATATTAGCCCTAATATATTTTAAACTTGGCATTTGGTGCAGGCCCTGGCGCTTTTCAGAGTTGGCAAATGCTTGATGGGTGAGTCACTTACCCAATGCATGGTCAGCATAATCTGACCTAGTAATGTGTCCAGACACAAGTCAGTATGGGGTCTAAGAGGAGGAAAATGAAGATTTTTGTAAAAAAAGAATTTACAGGAAATTGGCAATACACACAAGAAGGGCTAGCTGGAATACACAGGCTGTCATGCTGTAGTCGAACCAGAGCATTAATGCCTACTACCCTTAATAATTCTACATGTTTTGGTGAGGAAGAAAATTTCCCTGTCCTGTTATATCATTAAAACAAACAAGCATAACCCTGGTAAGGCTGGCTAGGTTCAGGATCAGAACCTTGAGATTGCAGACATTGGACTTTATTATTGAGGGTTGCATTTCAGGCAGGCAGGTAATGTTCTCCTGGCATCAACCAAACTCAGACTCATCCATCAGACTGTAACACAGAAAAGCGCGAGTTGTCACTCCACAGAACACGCTTCCACTACTCCAGAGTCCAGTGGCAGCATGCTTTACACCACTCCATCCAACGCTTGGCATTGCACTTGGTGATATGAGGCTTGCATGCAGCTCCTCAGCCATGGAAGCCCATTCCATGAAGATCCTGCTGCACAATTTTTGTGCCAGAGGAAGTTTGGAACTCTGCAGTTACTGAGTCAACAGAGTGTTGGTGACATTTATGCACTATGTGCCTCAGCACTCGGCGACCCCACTCTGTTTCTTTATGTGGTCTGACAGCTCATAGCTGAGTTTCTGTTGTTCCAAAACGCTTCCACTTTGCAATAATTCAATTTACAGTTGACCATGGAATATCTAGCAGGGAAGAATTTTCAAGTGCTGACTTATTGCAAAGGTGGCATCCTATGACAGTACCATGAATTTATTGAGCTCGATATAACGACCCATTCTGTCACAAATGCTTGTAAACCTGACTGCCTGTTAGGTCTAAATGAAACACCTGAATTAAATGATTAAGAGGTGTGTTCCAATACTTTTTTTCATATAGTGTAGAAAAAAATTACAATACCATACTCATTCTGATGTCTCTGGACTTTCATTACATGTATAATAGGCTCTGTTGCAGTGAAGACCCCAGTGAAGTCGCGTTGCAGTATTAGTAACTGTACCCTTTATAAGTTTCTGTAAGAAGCATCATAATCATAACATTTTTAAAAATTGTTCTTCCCAGGAAACTACTTCAAACATCCAAAGTTCTGGAGAAGAAAAGGTTGAAGAGACAAATCAAGAGGTTTTAAGTCCAGAACCCTACATTAAACATCCATTACAGAACAGGTGATGTATAAAATGTTATCAGTCTTGTCTCACAAAACAGAAAATCTTCAATATTCATTCATATTTCTGCACCGGCTCCTTTTTCACTTACAATTGAAAGCTCTGGCTCCTATCTATTTAACAATGATGATTAATGTGGACAATTCAGACCATTAAGTTATTATACAAGTGATCAAGCATACATTTTAAAATGTATATGTTGTAATCAGTTGCTTGTAGTATATTTACACATTTTTGTTTTGTTTAAAATATTACAATCAGCCAACACACTGTATGCTTTGAGATACAATTTTTTTCAGGTAACAGATTTAATGTTAAAATTGTTAAATGATAGATTAAATTAAATTTATGCTAATTATATATGCTATTATTTTTCTTTGTTGGTTTGCACAAAAATGGACGAAATTATCGCATAAGTAAAGCATTTAGATATGATCATTCGTTAAACAATTGCAGTTCCCACAGTTTGTATGCCTACATTTAATTATGACTAAAGGGGTCGATTGTAGAATTTGACCAAAGGGCTCTGCGCCTTGAAGAAATACGGCGCGCCAGGCTGAAGCCGCTCCTAAGTACGGTCAACCGCCTGTATAGTAACTATTGCACAGCAATTTTCTGAAAAGTTTTCAAGAGAATATCTGAACGAGTATAGACAAAAGGTATTCACTGTATTTGTTAATATGGCCATATCCTTTTGACAAATCAGTTTGAATCAGTAGTAGAAGTGATACTGAATCTTAGCTTTGAAACACAATGTATTATTTATTTCGTTTTAGGGCGCAGCTGTCCCTAAAAACTACATATCCCATCAACCACAGAGGGCGTTATTTATGAGCATGCGTAGACCACTTTCCAGACACTTAGCCATCACGTTGCAAAGTTCGGTCCAATCGGGTCTTACTTTTCCAGCTGAGGCTTTTGAATTAGATTGAAATAAAATGGCGACCGCGGAACCGGTGAGTGTGTGTGGTGCTGTGGGACATTGGTCATTATGGTCCGTTTACAGTTTATTTCTGACCCGTCGATCGTATTTTTCGGGGTGTGTGGATGGGGGTATCCCGTGTTTTCCCGAGTTTTGCGATAATTTGGCTCCTGGCAGCGAAAGACATCGGGAATGTTTTTGGAGGTGCGGCGATTTCCTTCGTTATGGGAAGGAGCCCCAGACATGAGTCAGACATCGCTGTCATGGCTGGTGACGGAGCCCGCGGAGGGGAGCAGTAGCACTTGTAATAATGATGGTGTAATACTGAAGTAACACTGGTAGTAACAGTAGCGGCGTTGGCACTTCTCGACCACGCGGTACTAGCTGTCAGCGCTGCGTGCTTTTAAGTCCAGCTGTCATGTGTAATGATTGATGACCAAGTGTCAGTGCTTCATGCTATAAGCGGAGGCACGTCGTCTTCGTTTATTTGCTTTAATGCTATGGGATTGTTTAGTGGCATTAGCGGCTTTAACCGCCGGCAACTTGATGTTGTAAGAGTCGCCGCACTTTCAGCACATGGGACGGTAATGGGGATCGCATTAACATTAATTTGAACACTGTTAACCAACTTTGACATAAAGCTTACAATCGTTAATCTACTTCTCATTTCCAAAATGTACCAGCTCAACACTGTAAAGCTCATTTTATACTAGTACATCGCCCATATACGTGCTTTTTGGTGGTATTAGGAAATAAATAAGCCTCTCTGCATCTTCATACCGAATAACATCAGAAAAGTATAAACCTTAGTTTTTTCCAAGTGATGTGTGAGTAAGGAATAGTGATAAACTGCCTTGATTGTTCTTCAATATAATCAGGCCACAAGCAATATTTTAATTATGCACCAGACTGTTTAGAGAAAATGAACTCTGTGTTGTATGTTACATAAATGGGAGACATGCTTTCACAGGGAGCAGAGGTGAGTGCACTTTTCAGGAAGCATCAGTTACAAGCTGCCTGAACCTTCTTGTTTAATTCATTTGATTAAGGAGAGTGCAATAAACTCGCCCCTTATTATTGGTCAGGTCTGGTTACTACCTCCTGGCCTAAGTTTGAGGGCTGAGATTATCACCTAATATCTTCTGGTCTTTTACAATTTGTATTCTTCCCACTCGAACCACAGGTTCTGAAGAGTGTTTTTAAAATATACATGCCAGGTATTTTTAGGTCGCTCCCATAAATTGATAGTCACAGGAGAACCAAGGCTTTGAAGCTTACAGTGCGTTGTAGTGCACTGTCCAGTGCCTGGCTGATATTAACGAACAAAGGAGTGGTCTTGGGGTTAGTGGCTTTTTGGTTGTCCACAATAAGCCCATCCACTGGAGTTTGGAGTCTCGTTTTCCCTGTTGCAGTGAAGACCCCAGTGAAGTCGCATTGAAGTATTAATAACAGTACCCTTTATAAGTATCTGTAAGAAGCATCATAATCATAACATCTTTAAAACTGTTCTTCCCAGGAAACTGCTTCAAACATCCAAAGTTCTGGAGAAGAAAAGGTTGAAGAGACAAATCAAGAGGGTTTAAGTCCAGAACCCTACATTAAACATCCATTGCAGAACAGGTGATGTATAAAATCTTATCAGTATTATCTGACAAAACAGAAGATCTTCGATATTCATATATATATCTGCATCGGCTGCTGGCTCTGTGCTGACTTCTCTTCATGTTAATGGAGGTTTTTTTTAATTCAGACATGACTGGATGCATCTCACATGAATTTGCAGCTAGCTAATATAATAAAGGTGTTAATTATATTGTTTTATACATATTTATTCCAGCAGTCCTACCCTTTTTTGACATTTATCAACCACACATGCACTTTGTATATATCAACCAAATTGTATGTATGTCCATTGCCTGGTCTACTTTGAACTGTATATCTGCAGTGTGTATGATGGCCAGTGACAACTGGTGACAAATTCCCTGCATGTATGAACATCATGAGAACTCAGCCTATAAACCTGACTGTAATCCTGAATTATTGCAGTGCGATATTATGATTTTTTGGCTCAGTGTTCTGTGGATTTTTGTGTTTATGTTTACATAATTCTTAAATGTGCAATATATTGTTTTTTACTACTTTTATATTCAGTGTACAGTATGACTAGACATCAAATGATTGTTATATATCTTTTCTCTTTTACAGGTGGTCTCTTTGGTTTTTCAAAAATGACAAAAGCAAAACATGGCAAGCCAACCAGCGTCTAATCTCGAAATTTGACACTGTTGAAGATTTTTGGGCGTAAGAAGCTTACTTTTTTATTGCTCAGATTTTAGAGCTTGTGTATTTTCCTGTCAGTTCTATTTCAAATGCTCGATTTCCTTCCAGGTGCCGCCTATTGTATATTGTACCCTAAATACATTTTAAGGGATATTTTGCTTGTCACCAAGTGTTATAATATACATTCAAAGTCACATGGGCTGCACCATGGTTAGATCCCCTGATTATGTGGAAGGCTATCGATGGTAGAATGTTCACTAGGAACTAACTGGTAAAATAAAGGCCAGCACACAAAATAAACTAAAAAAAAAAAAAGTTCAAATAGGAATTGTGAAGTAACTGAATCGCAGAATCAAATTAACTCTGTAACTAAATTGCCATGTCATTTAAAAACATAGTGCTCAATGTTTATGCTTTGAATTTGAGTTAGAAGTATGACCTAGTTCATATGTGTAATGTTAATGCATCTCTCTGTATGTGTTTGTTTGTTTTTTTTTTTTTTTTGGGGGGGGGGGGGTACAGGCTTTATAATCACATTCAGCTTTCAAGCAACCTGATGTCTGGCTGTGATTACTCCCTGTTTAAGGTAGGGATGCTACTTGTTTCTATGCATATTCATTTTAATACTTAAATGTTTAATGTCATCAGGTCAGAATTACTTTTCCACTCTGAGCTTTAGGATTCCTTCATTTCAGTTTTCATGCAGTCCTATTTCTGAGTCACTCCTAAGGATATCCCATACAGTATGGAGGTGTGGTTGAAACTGCCTAGGAGATTTTGGGTGGAACCACATCATTGTCTCCTGTCCTTCAGCTAATGCAAGTCAAGGTCTCTTTCGGTTTCAAGGAATAGGGTTAGGGTTGGAATGGGCTAGAAGCTCTGATGGAACCACATCATTGCCTTTTACCCCTCAGCTACGCACCCCAGCTGATATTCATGTCTGATAGGCTTAAGGAGAACATTTAAGGTTTAGTTTTGGCATGTCGAGGTTGTTTTGGGTTTCAGGGCAATGTGGCTGCAAGTAGGTGCTACTATAACTTTAAGCCTTTTGCAGATCATGCATTTTAATGCAGGTATTTTTGTATTTAGCTCTGCTGAATAGGCATACGAACCTTTTATAGTATGTAGCTGACACCTTGCGTACATAAGAGGAAACAGTTTGCTGTATTAGTTAGTCAAGCATAATAGTCATTGATTAAGAAATATTTTGTGGTTAGGTTTTGCAGTGCCCAGAACTAATGTACTATCCAGTGGTAAGTTCATTAATTAATTAATAAAAGTAATAAATTCCACCTAAACACATCATCTTTGTGTTGAGCTTTCCTTGCTTATTTCTTAATTACTTTGGACATTTCATGGCCACCGAGTCATACAAGAATGATTCCATGATTTATAAATCATATGTGTTGTGATAACCTCCCCTGTGCTCCTGAGGAAATGTTTTTGGTGCCAGCGGGCACCTGTATATGGATGCTATGACAGTAAAGACCATTTGATGTTTCATGTATATATGGTTTTTCTTTTACATTATTTCCTCAGAGTAGTGAATTGTATTAATTACATAAGAACATAAAAAATTTACAAACGAGAGGGGGCCATTCGGCCCATCAAGCTCGTTTGGGGAGAACTTAACTAATAGCTCAGAGTTGTT
>JAODJW010000050.1:4243769-4258064 GCA_026777045.1 Hyperopisus bebe
AGCATCCTCCGCCTCTGCCACACCCAGGACCCCCCACCCCGTTCGCCCCTCATCCACCTTGATCATTTATGGTGTACATGTGTGTGAGACTAATGTGTCGTTAAAATATGGGGGAGCATATAGGGAAAAAACACCCACCGGCCCCCCCAAGCCCTAAGTGTCTAAGGTGGAGTTAAAATAGTGGGGAAGGGAGCTGCGCAGTCCCGCTGTGGGCAGCCAAAGCAGCCGACCCAGGACCTTCACAGCTCCCCCCGCCCTCCAAGGCCCTATGTGAAAGAGTGGTATGACATAGATGTATGTCTAAAGTGCAACTAAAATAATGGGGGGTGGTTAGGGTGACTAATCATCCCCCCCCTTTCCACTGTGTAGTGCAGTGTGATGTCTTTGGTGTGGCATCTAAAGTGTAATTAAAAGAGTTGGGGGTGAATAACTGATCACCCCCCCATTACCTACGTGTGTTGTAGGTGGATGCGGGCTGGGGGGGGGGCATGGGGTAATAGCTGATCACCCCCCAGTACCTATATGTGGTGTAGGTGGATGCGGGTATCTCTTTTTAACGTAACGCTTAGTGATCTGTGCTACACATTTTAACTCCCACAACCTATACAAAACCTAAAACCTACCCTTAGCATTTAGACTCATGAACTAAACCTTTAGTAGAAATACTTTTTTGTGTAATTATGGATAAATGTTTTGCTGGGACAGGAATTCTCTACTTTTCAGTTTTCATATGCAGCATTTGACAGAGATGTACTCTAAACTTGCTTTGGAATTGCTCATGAGTGGCACTGATGGCATCCTGTTTAGATTCTCAAAGGGATTTTAGAATAATCTTGAGGATCCATTTGCCCAGACCTCATATTCATTTTCTCATTCTTCAGTGACTCTTTATTGCAGTAGAGTATTTGTAAGACAATTGTGCAGTTCTGCTTATGAGGAAAGTCATTATGTCATTAATTAAAACCAGCCTTTGGGTGTAAAATTGCATAATATAATCCACAAACAGAGTAGTCACAGCACATTTGTCAACATGCTCTATTTCAGATAATCTAAAAATTTAATCTCAATTTAGAGATGAATTTCATTTGTTTAACACACTGACAAGAAATATATTTGTTATACGTGTGAAAATTATGTTATATAAAAGGACACTACATTCTGCAAATCAGCAGGAGAAAGAACAACTGAACAGGGCTGGTTCCTGGGGATCTCTTTTGTTACCATGGTGACTGATTACTAGACCTGTGCCTCAGTTAATGAAACCTGGGTAGCTCTTATTGGGCTCATCCCTTTGTTAGGGTCAGACCATGTCAGCCAATAATGGGGGAGGGGGGGATTCAGTCAATTTTGTTTTGCCTTTTATAATTTCTGTTAAAATTTCACACTGTTTTGAGTATGCTACTTAAATGGACATGATCACATTTTATATTGTCTTTTCATAAATTCTTGAACAGAAACAATAGTTTGGAAAAGGTTATGAACTTCTGTGAATGTATTAAAATGAACTTGGGGCTATATTTAAATGGAATAGAAACTGGAAAAGGAATAATTAAATTAAGATTATTTCATATCCATGTTTTTATTTTATAATGTATGCATGGAGCCATTGTGCAAATTAACGCTATAATACCTAAAAAAGTGCTTTAAATATTTTTCATATCCTCCCATTATAAGCATAGTCATTAGCACATGCAGCTTGCATTTATTAATACCCCAATGTTTTAGTTCCCAGAACATTTTCCCAAAATTTCAGCAGATGTTAGATATGCTATTTAAAGAAACCAATCCAGGAAGACAAAAGGTAGCATTTGGTTCTTTCCAGGGGCGTATTAGCAGAGTTTTAGTATGCAAATCTGGCTGCGATACACTTTGTCGTTTCTATAATTACCTTCAAATGGGTGCTTAGGGTGAAGCTGCTACCTGAATGGGAGGCTGACAAGCTGGAATCTGGGCCAGCCCACGGGCTCAAATAGCACAGGGGGGATTCTGGCCAACACTGTGGGGGATCTTTGATCCCTTCTTTGTTAGAGTAGCTTTGGTGTCACCTGGGGTTTATTGGTTCATTCTCTATCTTCTCCTCCTTCCCTCCCCTAGGACTAATCAATAATCGGGGCTTCTTCAAAGCAGCTGATAGGAAAATAGACCCATAATACACAGTGGGGGGGGTCTGCAGTTGACCTGTATGCTAAAGGATTCTTCAAGCACAGAATTGTGAGATTGGTGAGATCAATCATATGAGATCAATCATAGGGCTTTTTTAATTCCTCGGGTAGTTTTATTAAAATTCAGGAGAAAAGTAAGCTTCTCAATTTAATCAAATAGTTAAGTAAACTGTTTAAGTGTTTCCATCACCAAGTTGTACCAAAAAAACATCAGGTTCGGCAAACCTATTTTCAACCACAGAACAAGGTTAGTGGTAAAATTATCACTACTCTCTGCCCTTTTTCAATATATGGACTGTGGAATTGATTTCCTGTTTCCTTTTTTCATTTAAGACAAAAAGACAAAACACAAAAGCCATCCATTATCCATCCAGTCTCATATTCTACCACATGATTTATTCTGACTCAACTCTACAGGCAAACGTTTATTTTTTACATTTAGATTAATACAATATTTCAGTTTCTGACTAATAGATCACAGCTACTAAGAGTCGTTACTGTCATACAAATCCCATGTCCATGTTTTCATCCTATGGGAAAGTCTTCCCCTTCTAGGAATCATATGATTTTGAGGATTAGAATATGGAGAGAGACCCCATATTTTAATGAGAGCATAAAAAATGGATGTCTTAACACATATCGCATTGAATGATGACCACTGGGAGTACATGTGACAGGTGTTGACAATGTGCTTTTGAAAAATGTGTGCAATTTGCAGAACACATAAATTCTGCTCAGTGAAGGTGTGCTTGACCCTTTGGAAGTTATACTTCTAAAACTGTACAATAACTGGTACTTTTAATAATTGTATAATACAGCTATCCTGTCTGTTTTCACTAGTACCTGGTGACATGGAATTGTCCCCCAATGGTGTGTGAGTGTGCCCTGTGATGGATTGGCACCCCATCATGGGTTGTTCCTGCCTTGTGCCCTGTGATGGATTGGCACCCCATCTTGGGTTGTTCCTGCCTTGTGCCCTGTGATGGATTGGCACCCCATCTTGGGTTGTTCCTGCCTTGTGCCCTGTGATGGATTGGCACCCCATCTTGGGTTGTTCCTGCCTTGTGCCCATGGGCTCACAACCCTGAACTGGAAAAGCGGTTACAGAAGAGTGATGAATAAAATTTAGATATTTGTAAACATGTATATGTAAGTCATTTAATTTTTTTTTTTTTTAAATAAAGTGTAGAAAATACTTTAGAATTATATAGCATTACTGCATAAATACTGCATAAAGGATTGTTAAGCGTTGGAGTGGAATCTGATGTTTTTGAGGCATTTTTCACCTGAAAGATTAATCATGTAACTGTAAATAATGTCTCTATAAAAATAAATAAACTGACTTCAAAGCCATACTGCCAAGTCCTGAAAGAGGAGCATTATTGAAGAATTTCTCAGATCTTGATGACACTGTTTATTCTTATTATGGGTCCACATGAAGCTCAATGGTCCTTGCATCAAAGGGAAATGCTGTATCACCACTGGGGAAATAAACAGATTACACTGACACAGTTGGAAGGGATCTTTGTTTTATTACAGTTCTTTGCCATTATTTCACCCCTCTATTGAAAATGGATGTTTTGTTTGTCTCATTCTAATGTAATACTGCTAACTCTTGTGAAAACCATCAGTGCTGCAGAGGCACATGCAGGAATCTTTTTCTGGCCTCAGGAACTTGGAGTAATATTGTTTGCTCTTATGCGAGCCACTTGAGCTCAGGACAATTAAGTTTTTCCTCTTTGGAGGGGGAGGTCTCCCCAATGGGCACAAACAACATTCATTCAGTGGTTTCCATATCGCATGTTAGCATAAATTAATGTGTAGACATGCAGCATTATTATATTCATCTATATAACCATTCATTCATCTTCTAGCTACTTATCTTGGTCATGATTATGGGGGTGTGGGGTCGATCCCAGGCTGGCAAAGGCACACAGCTGGGGTACACCCAGGGTCACATACCGGTCCACCACAGGACACATATATGCAGAAACGCACAATCACAGCTGGGGTACACCCAGGATATTTCTGTGATATCACAGTCACAATCATGTCACTTTGTTTCTTGTAGGGACCTCATTAACAAAGCAAAACAAACATCTCGACACACATATATCACCAAGCTGGTTGGTTTTTTTAAGAACTGCTGACGCTGCCTCCGGTGATGCTAATACAAAAAGCAACATGCTAAGACAAAATGCAATAAAAAGCACCACCTGTTTCACCTTGACGGTGCTCAGAACAAATCACTTTCCAGTGAAAGATGCAGCAGCTGAGGTAACGTAACCTTGGACATTATCATCTTTGCCGATTTCCAAATTGGGCCCCTCCCCGTGGGAATATTAATCTCAGCACTTGGCATAATCTTAAAGTGCCATCCAGAAGGTTTCTGGTTCAAACTGTAACATGTACTGACATTTCTCCCCTTCCAGGAGCTTAATCCAAAAATTATGTGAATAAAAGTTATGATTGAAATGGAAACTAAGACTCAATATTAAGAAGAAAAACAATCTTATTAATCTTATTATTTTTATCAAAATAGTTTATTTTTATATACCACCTTTCACAACAGAGTTGTCCCAAAGCACTTTGCAGGGTTGTGTTGTGATACATAAAAATAAGTAGAGGGAGATACAGAACAGGGAAAAAAGGAAGGAAAGAAATTGAATGAAGGAAGCCAGAGGATAACGGAGGAGAGGAACCAAAAACTCCCAAGTAGGGAGTGAAAAACCTCTGGGGGTTGTGATGTCACTCAACTCGGAATTTCCGAGTTCCGAGAGAAAAACGAACGCACTATAAGAGCAGGGGTTATGTGTTCAAACTTCCTGCTCCTGGTGACAATTCGAGCTGCTGCATATTGATAACGATTAATTAAGTATGATTTAAACCACTTCAACACTGTTCCACACAGCCCAACCTCAAATTTGAGTCTTTGTAATAAGACAGAATTCTATAACAATTTGATTATTGTTACTGTTTGGATTGACCTGTATCCTATGAAAACATTTAAAGTGCAGAGTGACAATTTAAAAAGGCTGCAGACCATTAAGTCATTTGCAAGGTCATTTTTAAATGGAGGGAGTCCATTTCTGCTCTTGTATTTGTCCTCATTCAGGCTTTAGTCTTTCAACAACATCAGCAGTTAGTGTATTATCTCCATCTAGTCAAAGTGCAAGGTTTATGTTAAGTTTAGATAAATGCAGAACATTTGATGTGCTCTGATTTGAGGCCTCTTTGAACCACTTCAGAGAACCTTCTATAGAGCAATAATCATATAAGAGAACTGTGGAAGAAGCGATTTCAGCTGCGTTGCGGCCTTTGAAAGGTTTTTGATTCCCTCAAAATTAGCTGCTTTGTCCGGCCTCAAAGACAAGAGGCAGTGCAGCTTTTGCGGATTAATTAAGCTGATCTGAGACCACATTCACTAAGATTCCTCTGCAGTGGTTTCCCAGGAGGCACTGGGATGGAATATGAATACGGCCCTGAGTTTGCTTCAAACAAAGAGCCTGCATGATGTATCTTTACAGTTACAGACTCCACATGCGGACACATTTTCATTAAATCTCACTTTGAGACTAAAATCTATGCCCTGAAAGCAGCCCAAAAAGACATATCTGAGAAAGCGTTCAAAATAAAGGTAACAGTATGTTGTTTCAAAGGCAGGTGCCAATTACAAGACAAATCACATGTGCATCTCAAAATATCATTATCCCAACATCAATAAAGAGGAGAATTACATTGGAAAATGGGCCGAAGGGGAACAAATTTTATTAAATATGGGAAGGAGAGATCAGATTCTTGGTGACTCGCAATTATGCAAATGATATGATGTCCTTGATGAATTCAGTGGCAGAATGCAATAAATGCAGGTAGAAAACTACCATGTTATGCAGGGGGGTCATTTCACTAAATGTATCCCTTCTGTTTAGCTTCAGTCTTTTTTAAAAAAATATTTCGAAATCTTTATTAAGAGCACAAGAATAACCCAGGGAAATATTTAGCCAGAAATGACCCACGTCTTGTAATGATACGTGATTTTCAATTTCATGTGATGGCTTTTTCATTGAATCGGCTACCTGGAGGACAACATGGCTGATAACCATTATTTCTGTACTAGAGTAATAATGGGCTCTATTGCGTTCATTAAGATGCAAGTTTACACCAAAAAAGCCTACGTTTTCCATCACGTAATTTGTTTATGATGACTAGGGGCTTGGCGATCACATGGTGTCCATGAAATTCAGAGATGGTACTCTGAGGAACTCGGCCATGAATTAGAACTGAGACAACACCACTTAGAGTGGTTGGCTTAGATACTGATGCAATGTTCATAACTCTTAATGGGTTTCATGCAGTTACTCTATTTGTTCATGATTTGGGTTACAATGGGGTTACCTTCCAATAAACTTATTGCAAGGTGAAAATATCATAAGGTCAGAAATGCATTTTAATACAGTGCTCCTAATCTAACAAACATCATAGCCTAGCCTACAGTCTACCTTAAACATGCTTAGAAGTCGTTAACACAAAGCCTGTTTTATAATGAAGTGTTGAGTATCTCGTACAATTTATTATGGAATGTATTGAACCTGAAAAACAGAATGGAATTGAAATACCCATCATAAAGTCAAGATATAGTAACACGGACCATCGTAACCCAGGGAGCTTCTGTACTTGAGTAGTAACTGAGGTACTAAGTTACTTGTGCCCCCTCAGGTAAAGTGATACCAAATCCAACAATTTATATATCAGTCTTCAGAGAAAACAGCCATTGATGTGTTATAATGAATGTTACGCGGTGATTTCTCATGCAGTGGATTACATGGTAAGTATGGATTTCTGGGCAGGTTTCATGTGAGTCTCACAGCTATTGGGGAGTGACATAGAGCGAGAGAAGGAGAGAAGTGCAAAGGGAAAGAAGCAGAGTATAAAAAAGCAGGGTCCGGTAGGTTAGAACAGAGGGACAGGCAAAGGCCATGAGCAGGGTGACAGGTCCTAACCCTGGCAGCAATAAAATATGGTAGCGTGTTAAAGGGCTGAGATGAAATACACATGAGCTCACTTCTCCACTGCAGAGACGTGGCTGTCTGAAGCTAACGCTAATGACGACAGCCAAGCTAGTGTGTTCTCCCGGTGGTGTTTACTAGCCACCCACTATTACAGTGGATAACAAGCTATATTTCCAGGGGAATTTAATTAATAAAAATGGGTCTTATTTCAGATTTTTCAAGGAAGCTCGTTAGACGGCTATTCTGTTTAACAGGTTCTCACACTGGGTTTTATTGCACCGATCATTGGAACCAATTACTTTGCTCTTCTGCAAGCAAAACAACCTCAGTTGGATGGTCTCGGTTTCTGTCAGGTGAGGTTTCTAATGTTCCCTTTTGTCTAAAAGGGCAGCCATAGGATTTCACTGTGGCACCCAAGTAGTCAAATCAGAAGCTAAATCAGTCAGTACAGTTGGATGAAAACTGAAGGAGGTGATACCTAGAATTCACCAGGCAGTCCTCGATTACGGCCTGTCTGTCACTTAACCCCTAAAGCACCATCTGCTCTCATATTCATTCACATTTATTTAGGAGGTACTTTTATCCAAAGCAATGGTCAATGGAGGAAGCAGGGATGGACAGTCCCAGGGGTTAAGGGCCTTGTTCAGTGGGCCAACATTCTGATCACAGGCACAGCAATATCACCCACTGAGCCCCACTCCCAACCCTATATACATATCAGGCTATGCCTTTTGTATGTGAATGCTGGGCAGCAGACTTTCAATCTCTATTAACCCCGTGAAGGCCATCATCACTAAGATCTGGTATACTCGACCTGGTGATATTGCTATAATACATCTGTTACAAGAGGAGCCGATTTTACTGGGTTTTCGACTTATTGTGCCACTCCGTGCTGTTGTGGTTATTGGAGTTCATATTGAGACAATGGTTCCTTGTTTTCTCACAATAAACAAAGCTGGAGTTCAACAAACAAACGTAATTAACACAGTTCAGCTGTTTCTAAACCATTTTTTGATCAGCTTGGTCTGATTTGTCCATTGATGGTGAAAACACATTTGAACAGTGTCTTACACATACAAATCCAGGTTAAATGAGCCTCATAAAATATTTATAAAATAGAATGAAATTTGATCATGAGGGACCTTCAAAGATCACAAAGACATTTTGTGCTTGGGGCAGAGAGGGTTAACAGTATAGTAACCAATATAGACAACTCCACATGACAATGTTATGTACACCTTTGATGAGATTAACATAAAATTAATTGTAAAAAGGAGCACCCCATTAAAGTCAGACAACTAAGTATAAATACTGTGACACTCAGATGTTGTACTTGTGACTAAAGTACACAGATGTATATGTATGCATTAACATTTAAATCCCCCTACATTATTTTTAATAATAGAACACAGCACATTAAAAGTATAATTCTATGGTTAGGCAAATATTTTGACAGTAATATATGAGCTGTGAAAAGTTGGTGTAGCATTCTGAATTTTCATGAGTTCTCTGAGACGCCTGACCTTGATGCTGTGTTTGTAATATCGTATAAATGAACGTAAACACAAGGCAGGCATGCTCTGTTTTATAAGATGTATTTTACATAATTCTCCATTCAGAGAACAAGCTTTCTTGACAGAAAAGATTCACAATTATTCATATTTTAACAGTAATTGAAGGGGATATTTGTCAATTAAAATCCATCAAAGGAGTTGAAACTGAGCAATCATAAATCATAGATATATGACAATTGTATGACAATTAAGTGGTCTGTCAATACGTGCATGTGCAAACAAACACACACACACAGCTTTGTAGTTATATCTTTGTGGGGACTCTCCATACAAACTATAATTGATGTAATACATGACATGCTTAACCTCTACCCAGCCCTAAACTCAACCATAAGTAACCAAACAAAAAAAACAAAGCATATAAAACGAGAGTGGTGTTTTCTTCTGCTGCAGAAGGAGCTGTACGAAGAATACAAAGATATAATAGCTAAATATGGGTACACTTTGAATTATTTTGGAATGAATTGGAATAAGATGTGATTTTTTTTAGACTTTTATAGAGTAGTGAGAGTGCGGAATTTCAACCGACGGAATGATCTTTTGGGAATCTGTTCCCACCTGTCGGATGTCAGACAACGCTTAACTAAGTGGGACAGTTAACCTGGTCCGGAGCAGACTTGTTTGTTTGCTTAAGTTACCATGGTAGCTCAGTGGGGATTCATTTAAGACATGTTGATGGCACGGAACTCCTACTTAAATAAGCCCAACTAGTTGAAATAAGTCAGACTTTCCCTTAATCCTGCTTCGTGGAATACCCCCCGGTGTAATCTATATAGAGTCAAACAAATGATGTCATGCATAGACCTTTCTAATAAAAATGTAAATTAAAACATTATAAAGGGCCCGGTGTGCTGCTAAGCTTTATAAGCTCTGTTAATGAACTCCAGCTTATAGTGTAAAATGCCGTCTGCTGGCAAATTAGTTTGCCGTTGTTGAGAATGATGCCATTTAAGTTTATTGGATTTCGATCTCTGCTCGTTTACAGTAATGCATCATATGAAATCTAACGTCTGTTCTTTAAGATTATATGATTCAAACTACTTGCCAGTCATATAAATTGCTACGTGTTGCTATATTTTTTTAGTTTCCCTAAGATAAGGCAGCATATGTTATACCTGTCCACAATACCTAATGATACAGGAGCAGAAGTATAAACAGAAGGCCAGACATTTTGCTGCATATATGAGGCCTAATATTTTAAGAAGTGAGATTATATTGTAACATTATAGCGTAAAACAACAAGTCCACTCACACAGCTGACCTGTTCCTAACAGCATATCAAACTGATTTTTTTTCCTTTTCCTGGTCAGATCAGGGTTCAGTTCTTTGCTTGTGCATGTTATTGTGCATGCAATCATGCATTTAATCCCTGCGTCATCGTGGGGTTTCCACTAGGTTCCCCCAGCAGTACAAAAATATTGTCAGGTGAATTAGAGTTGCCAAATTGTCTGTAAGTGTTTGTGCCTGCCTTGTACCCATAGTTTCTGGGATAGGCTCTGCAACCCTGCACAGGACAAGAGGGTATGGATGAATGGATGTTTCAGGCTTGATTTCATCTGTTTTGGAATGCCAGGTCCATTTGACTCAATAACAACGCATCCTTCAGGAAATCTGGGTGACCTTTCAGGCCCGGATGTGACCTTATTAGCTTATTCCTGCTATCCCTCTAGCTCACTCCCTTATACTCACACCAGCTGCCAGGGACTGACCTGTCAAGCAGCAGATTAAACCTGTTAAGAGGCAGCATCTGCAGACCCTCCCAGCGGAGTTGGGCAGCATGGCACGGCTGCTTGGGGATGCCCGCAGTGGTAAGGAAGGCCCCTGCACTTGTGCAGGATGGAAAACCCTGCCAGGGGAGTTGGGCAGCATGGCACGGCTGCTTGGGGATGCCCGCAGTGGTAAGGAAGGCCCCTGCATTTGTGCAGGCCAGTTAGCCAGCGAAGGCAGCGCTACACCTCTGCTCGAGGCTTCCGTTCATCATCAAGCACCACAACCCAACGCAGTGGGGGTGCTTTTTTAAGAGCTATCGTGGCAGATGGTTATTCTGGGCTGTGGTGAGGCTGACATCTCATATCCAGTGCAGGTGTAGAGGTTTATCACATATGTAGGAGAGAAGGACAGCAGATAGCAAAATAAAAGGATAAAGTTTGTCAGATTTAAATGATACAAATAACCAGCACAGGGACCATCGACTCATCATCCAATAACGTCCCTTCTAACTTCACCCAGCTTGCCCTAACCTTAACCCTAACCCTAACCTTATCCTTAATGGGCTAACCAGCCACAGAAGAGCCAGCTGGCTTTGTTCAGCAATCATCATGGAAACACAAACAGCCTAGTTCTGGCCTTGTTCCATTTGTCAACCTCCCATTGGCTCTCAGTGTATATACAATATCAATGTACTGCATATTCATATTTACAGATTGTTCATCTATTGAAAGCAAGAATGATTTCCAAAAATGAAAATGAAAGCAAAGGAATATGGCACAGCAGATAGACCCAGTTTGGTAGGCAGTAGGTCAATGGTCATCCTGCTGACCACTGTTCAGCTGGAGCAACAGGGGGCTCCAGATCCTGAGTGTGATTGTCCCACTCATCTAGATCCAATAGCCAGGAAGTCAAACAGACAGGGGTGGCATGAGGGTCCATGGGTTATCACCCTGTCCCAGTGATCAGAAGGTTGCTGGATCAAATTCCATGGCTGGCTGATTCATTTCACTTATGGACCCTTGAGCAAAGCCTTTAAACTTGATTGCTTCAGGGACACCAGCAGACCCTGTTCTCTTACTTTGGTCAAACGCCTCTGCTAGATAAGTGTGACGCAACATCATGAAATGTACATTAAAACTTAATAATAAAATGCCTATGTGCAATTTATAGCACAGATTGAATGTAAAAGACCTACAACTCATAATTTTGCCAAGATGTCTCTCCATTTAAAGAATAGCCCACTGCTATTTTGTAAATGGCTCCTCCGGAGCCAGACTTTATGTCCTCTTGTAGTTAATGATGCGTTGCCTCATATAGCAGAGTTTGTATTTCCTGGTGGTCCAGCCTTTTCCGAGCCTGTTCATACTGAGTATCTTTTAAAGGCCTCCGCCATGCTGAATTAGCAGCTGTTGGCTTTACGCACTGTGGTCCTATTAAGTCGCTTCATGAGCTGATAAATAACACTGGTAGAACAATTTTTTATAATTTATAATACTTATCTACTACCTTGGTGGAAAGACAGCTTAATCAAACACCTTCTGCATGTTGTGGCTGATTATTCTCCAAATTGTGTAGGTTAGCTGTAGGTTTTCCACAACTCCCATTTCTTCCCTCACAAACTTTCTTGTACTTTTTTAGTTCTACACCTTGATGACTCACTTACCCACTTAGAAATGAATTGTGTCTTGCAATCATTATTTCAATCAGCTTCTTAACTTTTGATTCATTGATTCTAAATTGCACAATTACTCTTAGACTTACGGGCGTTTGATGAATAATTTAGAAAACTGGAGAATGTTTGGAGCCAATATGGCATAGAACAATTAAACTCATTGGGCATTTACAGTCTATTTTGATCATTTTGATCATTTTGCGTTTGACAATGTTATGCAATATTCTTTTATTTTTTATGATTATATTTTTTCTGGACAGTCATACTCCACGAGCATCATGATGACACAAAACATGCCAAGAAAGAGTGCGGCATGTTAATGGTATTTATTTGGCAGACCTTTGTAAAATCAACTGTAGCGTCAAACTGACACAGTATGGCGATGCTGGCCCCCCTGTAAATGTTGAAAGCACACTACTGCAGCTTAGGCACCAGAACATGACAGTTAGCACTGTGATGTACAGAGCTGGCTCACTCAATGAGGGGGTGCTGTTTCCACACACCTCTAGGGCTGTGGGTTTGAACCCCACCTCTACTACTCACCGAATGTGGAATTTGCATGCCCTCCTTGGCTTTCCTCCAGGTGCTTTGGTTTCCAGCTGCAGTACAGAGTGGTGGAGATACCAGAACACCATCCTGGTATAGGTATGTTATGATGGGGGTCTTTCGTGGTCTGCTAGTGCCAGCTACTTCCCGTTGGCAACTGATGTGAGGCAGACAGTCAGTTGGGGTGACCGCTGACTACCCCTGCTCACCTGTAGCCATGCTCCTGGTCCACAGACATGAGGCATTTCTAAATTACTCATAGCATGGGAGTGTGAACATATATGCCCTGTGATCAACTGACATCCCATCTAGACTGGATCCCAGCTCTGTACACCGCACAGTCTGAGATATACTATATGGACAAAAGTATTGGGACCCACCTCCTAATCATTGAATTCAGGTGTTTCATTTAGACCCATTGCCATAGGTGAATGAAATTAAGCACCCAGCCATGCAGTCAGGTCTACAAACATTTGTGATAAATGGGTTTTTCTAAAGAGTTCAATGAATTCAAGCATGGTACTGTCATATGATGCCACCTTTATAAGTCAGTTTGTGAAATATCTTTCCTGCTAGATATTCCACGGTTAGCTGCAAGTAGTATTATTGCAAAGTGGAAGCGTTTTGGAACAACAGAAACTCAGCAACGAACTGGCAGACCATGTAAAGTAACAGATTGGGGTCGCCGAGTGCTGAGGCACATAGTGCATAAAAGTCACCAATGCTCTGTTGACTCAGTAACTGCAGAGTTCTAAACGTCCACTGTCATTAATCCAGCACAAAAACTGTGCTCTGACAATTTCATGTAATGGGCTTCCATGGCCGAGCAGCTGCATGCAAGCTTCACATAAGCAAGCGCAATGCCAAATCTTGGATGGAGTGGTGTAAAGCACGCTTCCATTGGAGTCTGGAATAATGGAAATGTGTTCTATGGAGTGACAAATCTTTTCTGTCTGGCAGTCTGATGGATGAGTCTGGGGTTGGTGGATGCCAGGAGAATGTGACTTGCCTGACTGTATTTTGCCAAATGTAGAGTTTTGGTGGAAGACATTTTGGACAATTCTATGCCTCCAACTCTGTGGTAACAGCCTTGGGAAGGCCCTTTTTGGGGTCATTTATTATTATAATGTACAGAACTCCAGATTCATAACCAGGAGGAAGACATTTATTATCATTTATTATTATAATGTACAGAGCTCCAGCTTCATCACCGGGAGGGCGACATTTATTATTATCATGTACAGAGCTCCAGCTTCATCACCAGGAGGGCAACATTTATTATTATCATGTACAGAGCTCCAGCTTCATCACCAGGAGGGCGACATTTATTATTATAATGCACAGAGCTCCAGCTTCATCACCAGGTGGTGACTTTTATTATTATAATGTACAGAGCTCCAGCTTCATCACCAGGGGGTGAAATTTATTATTATAATGTACAGAGCTTCAGCTTCATCACCAGGGGGGTGAAATTTATTATAATGTACAGAGCTCCAGCTTCATCATCAGGAGGGCGCCATTTATTATTATAATGTACAGAGCTCCAGCTTCATCACCAGGAGGGCGACATTTATTATTATAATGTACAGAGCTCCAGCTTCATCACCAGGGGGGTGAAATTT